>JAJJWX010002962.1:600000-957500 GCA_023529315.1 Papaver bracteatum
CTCTGGATCCATCAATTTATATGCCCATTTTCCAACTATCTCTTTAATGATATATGGTCCATCCCATTTTCTCGCCAGCTTTCCACCATTTTCTCGCTGATAACATGGTGTTTCTCGCATCACTAAATCACCCGGTTGGAACTCACATATTTTGACACGTTTGTTATACTCGCGAGCTAATCTCCGCTGATAATTTTACATATGTTGTAAAGCTTTTTCTCTCTTCTCTTCTAATTCATCAAGTTTATTTAGAATCATACCAGCACTAAGATTTTCTCCCAAGCCTCTCTTTTTGTTGTAGGAATAGCAATTTCTGTTGGTAACACAGCTTTAACCCCATATGTCAAACAAAAAGGTGACATTCCAGTAGCTTCCCGTCTAGTTGTATTGTAAGCCCATATTGCATTATGCACTTGTTCGCACCATGCCCTGTGGTGTCCTTCTAATTTCTTATTCAGTATATCTGCAATTGTCTTATTTGTTGCCTCTGCCTGTCCGTTGGCCTGTGGATATAGTGGTGTTGACTTTCCACATTTAATCTTAAATGTATTAAGTAATAATTCTATATTTTGTCCTTCAAACTGTTTTCCATTATCAGATACCAAATTTGCGGGAATCCCAATTTGCAAATTATATTTTCAAATATGAATGTAAAATGTCTTTGTCGCGAATGTGTTATACTGCCTTTACTTCTCCCCATTTTGTGAAATAATTTGTAGCAACAATTAAATATCTTCTTTGTCTAGAACCCGGTACAAATGGTCCCACAATATCCAACCCCCATTTTCCAAAAGGCCACACACTGGTTGAGGATGATAATGGTTCCCATGGTGCATGTATCTTCTTCTCGTGTCGCTGACAATCTTCGCAATGTTTTGATGATTGCTTCGCATCTTCATGCATATATGGCCAGTAATAGCCTTGCATTTTTGTTTTGTATGCCAAAGATCTCCCTCCGCTGTGATTACCAGCATCACCACTATGCAACATTTTTAACACTTTTTCTCCTTCTTCCCGTGTCAAGCATCTAAGTGATGGCCCATTAAAAGATTTGCGGTATAATACTCCATCTCTTAACTCATAATTTGTAGCACAGCTTTTTAACTTGTGTGCTTCTAATCTATTTCTTGGTGTTTCTCCTCTCGCCAAATATGCATGAATTTCTACTCGCCAATCTGCAATATTGCCTCTTGGTTCTTCTTTGCCACTTTCTATTATCATTATATCTGCTTCTTCTTCTTCTTCTTCTTCTTTATTGATTGAAGGTGATATAAGTGTCTGAATTTTTATGCATCTCGCAGCCGAATTTGTCATCATACTTGATATGAAGGTGAAAGCATCTGCGAGTCTATCATCATTTCTTGATATATGCCTCCATTTTATTTTTGGAATTCTCGCAGACAATTCTTCAACAAGTTTCTTGTATTTCTTCAAAGATGGTTCATTTGTTGTGTATTCTCCTTTTATCTGGCGAATAACCAATTGCGAGTCACTAGTAATTCTAGCATTCTCCAACTTCATTTCTGTTGTGAATTTTAGAGCATGAATTACAGCTTCATATTCCGTCTCATTATTAGTGGACACGAATTCCAACTGAATGAAAAAGCTATTTTTTCTCCTTCTGGAGATATAAAGATAACTCCAATTCCATTTCCTTCCCTGTTTGATGATTCATCCACTAATATTTCCCACCTGTTGGGTTCTGTTAATAGATCTTTTGGGTCCCCATGTTCTTCTTCTACATCCATCATTTCTTCTACAACTTCATCATCTTCCAGAGGAAACTCTGCTACGAAATCTGCTACAACTTGTGATTTTGGCGAAGATAGGATTTCATACTTAATATCGAAGTGTCCTACTTGTGCATTCCATCTCTCAACTCTACCTGATCTTTTGGAATTCTTCATTACTGACTCGATTGGCACCTTTGTTAATACTTTTACTTTATGTGCTTGAAAATAAATGTGGAGCTTGAATGTTACATAAACTAATGCTAGAATCAACTTCTCAATCTTTGAATAATTTTTCTCTGAGGTATTAAATGTTTTGCTGATGTAATAAATTAGTTTTTCTATTCCTTCATCCACTCGCAGTAACACTGCACTTAATGCGTGCGAAGTTGTCGCAAGGTAGATCAATAATTCTTCTCCTAGCTCCGGTTTCTGTAAGATGGATATGTTCATTAAATATTCTTTAATCCCTTGAAAAGCCCTTTCACATTCATCTGTCCACTTGAACTTTGTTCCCTTCCTGAGTATATTAAAGAAATGCTTGCATTTATTTGATGATCGCGAGATGAATCTTCCTAGCGAAGCCAAAAGCCCATTCAACTTATGCACATCTTTTACTGTTGCTGGCGTTGGCATGTCTCGAATTGCTTGTACTATATCTGGATCAATTTGTATTCCTTCTTTTGACACAGTATACCCCAAAAAATTTCCTGAAGCTACTCCAAAAGTACACTTTTCGGGATTCACCTTGATGTTAAAATGTCGCATTTGATCGAAAATCTCCTTCAAGTCCTGCACATGGTTTTTAGCTTCTTTACTCTTGATTAACATGTCATCTACATATACCTATAATATTTTATGGATCCACTTTGCAAACACTTTCTCCACCATTCTTTGATATGTTGCACCATCTAATGAAAATATTCTATCATTTCCCGCTGCTGATTCGACCATTTGAGGAATATCTGGTAATGGAAAGCTATCTTTAGGATAAGCTTTGTTTAAGTCAGTAAGTCTATACAAATTCTTATCCCTTTATTTTTCTTTTGAACCACCACCATATTTGCAATCCATTCCGGGTAATTTGGCTGCCTTATAATTCCTGCATCAAGCATCTTCTGTAATTTTTCTTCTATTTGGGAATGGTATGTTGTTGCGATTTTTCTTATCCTTTGTTTAAATGGTCTTACATCCTTGTTAATTTCTAACTTATGACATGCAACTGACGGGTCTATTCCAGGCATCTCATCCATACTCCACGCGAAGATGTCTTTATATTCTCGCAAGAGGTTTACAGTTCGCTCTTCCTCATCTGCATCCATCTTCGTTCCAAATTTTAGCATCTTAGGTTCTTCTTTACTCCCAATTTTTACTTCCTTTTTTGGTTCTGATGCGATGTAACTGGCCTCAGGTTCCCCAATTGGTGTTGATGTTTTCATAACTTTCTCAGGCTTATCTCCGTCGTGCGAAATTTCGCTGGGTATTCCTTTTCCTTCTTTTGCTCTTATCAGGTATACTCTTAATTCTTCTCCTTTCTTTGTCTCTTTTGCCATTTTTCTGCGAGCTTTTCGCAGCTTTGCACGTCCTTTATAATTCTTTAATTCAATTTGATAACACAGTTTCGCAAGATCAGTATCTCCTCTAATTTCTCCAACTCCACTAGGCATAGGAAATTTGATGCATTGATGTAATGTTGATGCTACAGCCTTGATCGCGTGTATCCATGGTCGCCATAATATCATGTTATATGGTGACTCCATATCTACCAAACATAATGTTACTTGTGTTTCGATCTCTCCTAGCGAAATTCGTACCACTATTTCGCCTTAGGTTTTGTTATAGATTTTCCAAAGCCATGAATATGATATGCTGAACAAGACATCTCTTCATCCTTGTATCCCATTTTCTTAAATGCATGTTAAAATATTATATCTACAGAACTTCCTGTAACCACCAAAGTTCAATTCACAGCCCATTGTTCCACAGATCTTGTTGATTTTTCCTTGTTCATTCGTATAGTAGATACCGTAATTACCAAAGGAGATGTATGATCCAAAATTTCTCTTGGTATTTCTGTTGTTGTGAATGTGATTTTCTGTTTTTCCAATCCTTCAGAGGCGATACTTTCTCCACCGTCATGATTATCTTTCCTTCTAAATCTCTTTTATGGATCCTTCTTTTAATATTTTCATGGAATTGGTTGATTATCGTTTTTGTTATCATATTACACTCCAACTTCCTGTAATTCTTCTTGGCTTCAATCATTTTTCCTTCAACCACTTCATCAACTTGTTCGATCATCTTTTTAACTTGAATACTGATTTTTAATCTTGCTTCTTCTACAATTTTCGACTTTCAATCCCTGTTTCTAGTGCCATTATGTAGTTGCAGAAATTCCTACACTACACCCCTCACGAGAATCCACAATTATCAACACATATTTGAAGATTAAAAATAACACTTTATTGATTAATTCTCAGAAATGTTTCAAGAAATGGAAGAAATCAAGAATACAACCGCTCACAAGAATTTTGTCTCTCCTCAAAACTTTCTTCAGACTCCAAAAATGATCTCTCCCCTCCTTTCACTTGTTCGACTCTTTATATAGGAAATTACATAGTGGATGACAGCTAAGTTATCCTTTAATTTCGGATCTGACTCGCGATACTCTCGCAATAGTTGTAATGTTAACCCTCGCAGACGTTTGTAAGCTTCGCAGCAGCATCACGCTTTTCTCATGTTTCTGTTATCGTCATCCGCTACGTCATTCATTCAATCATTCTGTGACATTCAGTGTGTTGTTTAAGAGCTCGCAGAACTGTCGTTGTAAATCTCGCAGGAGTATTGCTGTGGCGATATTCTGATCCTACAATCTTGAATTATTACCAGAAAATCCCTTGCAAGTTCTGCTTCCATTATCTCATTTGTCTGCGACATTCCAACAAATAAAAGTTTGTCATTAGAGATATTTTGTTCCAGTATATCTACGAGTCGATTTTATGTAAATAAAGAGGTATTCATATCTAAGAGTCAAAGTATATATGCAATGAATTTCTCAACCATATCTATCTAAATAAAGGAATAACTTAATCCTTTGAGACCGGACATCAAATTTCTCAGCATAAGGTCAGGAAATCAAAACTAGATAAATAAGGTCACTAGAGGCAAGTCTAATATATATATCAATTCACCACGTAATGGGAAAATAGAGTACTAGATCAGTGAAGTAACCTATTGTTTATGGGTGAAAACTACTTTTGCTAGTTTTGGTAATTTGGGGTGTGTGGATGAGAAGTGAATCTAAATCCTAAACAAATGCACTTCGCGGTGAGTGCTTTTGATTCAAGAGATAAATCTGTACAATTTTGGCCTAAACCAAGAAATGGCCGTTCCAGACTTGTTTCGGTCACAAAGTGAAGGAGATGGGGTTGATCTTAGGGAGGGAAGCGAAGAAGGTGTTGAGAATGTGAAGTTGTAGGATTAATTATGACTTGTAATAAAAAGGTTAGCAGGCTTACGAATAATGCAAGTAGGCTCTAGGTGTTTGAATACGTGTTGTATTAACACTTGGTTTCTGTGTTGTGCTCTGTTGTGTATATTTGAAATAGGGAGGAGAACCTATTTATACAAGTCATTTGAGCCTTATTCACGTCTCTCATGGGAAGTGGAGGAAGTGGAGTGATGGATTAGTGGAGTTGTGTGTTAGCGTCACACGATCAGTCTTGCCCACTTCTCCCATCATCACTAACCGTCCATGTCTTCCTGACATGTTATTGTGATGGCGCGTTGCACGCTGCACGCTGTAAACTGCCAGACCAATACCCCAGTGTGTATCCCCCAGTTTCTGACATGATTGATGTCTCGAGTGTGTGGATCGTAGGACCCACAGAAGGTAGCATGTAATGCTAGTTAAATAACTAAATTATTTAGGAAGTCGATACTTGTAAGGTACCATGTGTATTCTTATGTAAGTGCTGCATCGAATGTATTCGGCATGTATAAAGCATCGCTGTTGAGCATCATGCCCTGCCTACTTCACGTGAGGGTTTGGAGGCTGCATGGGTGAGCCATGCCTTAGACGATTACATTAGGTAGAAGAGTGGCGGACGGTGATCACGGTGATACCTCACTGGTCGCCTAACTCCTATCATATGCTATCTGTCCGAGCTGGAGAAGTTGGATGGACGAGATGACTTGCGACCCACATCTGCGACCGTTGGATTAAGGTTTTAGGAGGTGCGCAAGTGTGCCCTTTCAGCTTGGTCGAATCCAAGTATGTGAGGATTTTCATGGAGGACCGATCAGGCATGCGTGTAGACGGCATGCTGAAGCCCATGTCCATGCTTCACTGTCCCACAAAAGTTTGATCTAGGCCACTCAAATTTACCGGTGAAGTTGGGTGGCTGAGATCGATTTGCGACAGAAATCCCATGCCGCAAAGGATTCCTGAAGGGGAGCGGAATGCCACCTTTAAGACACGCGTTTCGAGACGAACAAGCTTGGTCGGTATCGGCCTATTGGTCCGGCGTGTAGGTGGTAGGCTGGTATTCACGCTTATACCTGACTGTCTCATGGAAACGTGATCTAAGCCACTCAATTTTTCTGGCGAAGTTGAGTGGTCGAGATCAGTTTGTGATTTGGGAAGCGTGACCATGTCAGTTTGGACGCGCGAATCGAGGCGCTAACCAAGGCTGGCTTTGGCCGATCGGTCGGACATGAATCTGGGCCCACGGTGATCATGCTAGCATGTTCGGCCCTCCCTGATGTTTCATATTTTCCTTCCATTCAAGCCAGCGAAGATGGACGCTTGAGATGATTTTGCGACACATAGATGATGTTGCAAACCCTAATTTGGGTTTTGCCGGCCGTGCATCATGCTTGGTTAGGTGCGCACGAATTAGGACAACCAATCATGGTTGGTCCAGACCGATGGGTTATGTGTGTAGGCGGGCCCATAGTGATTGTATTTACATGCTCTGGGCCCTTTGAATCTACATCTACACCCTCCATCTATGCCTGCAAAGATGGATGGCTGAGATCGTTTTGCGACACATGTTGTAACACCCCGTATTTTTAGCATGGCGCATGCTGAAAGATGCGCCATGGACTGAGATGAAGCTTCATCCAAAGCTTCCGTTGGCTGGTAAGAGGTAGATTGGCTTAAGGCCAATATCACACCAAAATGGCGCATTGCGTTGGGAAATTGACCAAGGGTCAATATTGGGTGCCAGGTAAGGCACATCGCGTATGCATATTTGCTAAGGCCAATATGACCTTAGTTGGAAGTTACATTGTCCAAGAGCCAATCTCGCACCAAGAGTGCTTCAGGCCAATTGGGTAGATGGCCTTAAGAATGTACAGCCATCACAGTTGGACATTGGTGTGGCCTATGGGCCAAAGTCGGAAATATAGCCATCACGGCCCTTCATCGGGTTTGGCTCGGGAAATTTTAAGCCATCCTGGCCGAGCATAGGAACTGGCATGTGAGCCAGAACTGAATGTACAACCACCTTGGGTTATTCAGGAAAATACATGGCAATGGCCATGAATAGTAAAACGGGGAGTTGATGAAGGATTTTATCGCCCCCAATCAGAGTTCTAAAAATGTCAAATAAACATATATAGGGAATGGTAGTTGGTTGAAGGTGCATATGCGGACTATGCACCAAGTAAGCTTCATAGCTTAGCCGGAAGGGTATAAATGATGGCTAAGGCTCATTTATAGTTGCTTAGCCTTGAGAGAGGGCATATGATGCTAAGGCATCACTATGCCATTCCACGGACTCGATGATGCATCACTTGGATGTATTTGACGGAACGGCCTATACGGACTAGGCCATTACCATTATTGCTTAGCCACGGCCTAGCAAACGAGTTGGAATAAGTTGTGTAGGGTCAGAATATTGTCACAACAATATTCCTGTGAAATAAACAACAGTTCTGCGATACACCAATGATATTCTGCGAATTATCAATGATATTCTGCGACACATCTCAAAGTGACGTAAGGAATGACATATTAGATGAAAACGACAGAAACATGAGTAAAGTGTGACATTTCTGCGACGAACCAAAAAAACCTGCGAATGATTAAGGCGGTGCTAACTGCGATTTATCGCAAGAACTCAGATCCGAAATTAAAGGAAATCTTAACTGTAAATGAGCTGTCATGAGCTGTAATCCATTATGTAAATGCCTATATAAAGGAAATGAATAGTTCCAGAGAGAGAGAGATGAATTTTTGAGTGTTAAGAAAGTTTTTAAGAGAGAGAAAATCTTATTAAGTGAATGGTATTCTTGATTACTGTAATTATTTTAAGATCATATTAATAAAAAGGTCGTTAATCTTCAAATTGTGTCATAAATTCTTGAGTTGGGTGTAGTGTGGGAATTCCTGCAACTACATTTTGGCGCCCAGAAACAGGGAGAATCAATTTAAAGAATTTCAAATTGCAATCTGAAGATTTGAAGAAATTATTAGAATTGAAGGAATGGCTAGGAGAAGAAGAAATACATCAGAACCACCAACAACAGTGAGAAGAAGTAAAAGAATTGTAGGAGAAGGAACAGGTGAATTGGAAGGATCTTTAAGGATCAGATCAAGAAGAAGTAGAATGAGAAATGGAGTAGAAAAATCAATTCAACCACCGAATCAACAAACACAAGAACAAGATAGAGATGAGGATTATGATAGAGTAAGTGTGCATACTTGGAGGTCGGATTCGATGGAAGAGGCATAAAATCAAGAAGTGGAAAGAAATCAAGAAGTAGATGGAGGAGTAATTCATGAAGGGCATGAAATAGTAGATGATTTGAGACAAAGGATACAGGAAGAAATAAGATTAGAGGCAGAAGAACGTGCAAATCTTACAAGGTAAAATCATGAACTAAGAATGGAAAATTTGAGGTTGTAAAACAAAAGATCAAGAAGCAACATGAGATCAAGTTCAAGATCATATAGAGAAGAAACAAGACAAAATCTCCCTATACAAAATAT
The DNA here is from genome assembly GCA_023529315.1 of Papaver bracteatum. Lineage (NCBI taxonomy): Eukaryota > Viridiplantae > Streptophyta > Magnoliopsida > Ranunculales > Papaveraceae > Papaver > Papaver bracteatum. Next base: position 608,728 of record JAJJWX010002962.1, read on the forward strand.
TGGCGAGAATTTGATAAATGATCGTTATATTCCACGCGGTGAAACTTTGGACATTAGACATAATCAAGATGAGGGAGAAAATCAAGAAGAGAGAAGGAGAATGTTACGTGATGAGGAGATTCGAAGAAATCGCAGAATAATTGAAGATGATATTGAGAGGCATTATATTGAGCAAGTACATTTAGCGGGAGAGAGAGAGAGATTGCAAGCGGAAGTAAAAGAACAAGAAATTCAAGCAGCATTGCGTCAGAATAATCATGATAATCGAGAAAGACGACGTGCACAAAATCGTAATAATGGTAATCTCAATGAGGAATATGAGAGAATTCGCAGAGACATAGAAAGGAAACGAAGAGAAATAATAAGGGATGAGGAAATTCGCAGAGAAGAGAATGAAAGAAAAATTAACTTGCAAGTTCAAGAAGAAGAAAATCGTAGAAGAAGGCAAAATCAATATGTTGGAGAAGAAGCGTGAAATATCGCAAGACAAGAAAGGCATAAACGCAGACGAAGAGAGGCTGCGTTGAAAAGGCCAATGGAGCAAAATTCTGATAGGAATGAACAAATCTTGCGGGAATTAGCAGAAATGAGAGGAATGATAAGTAACAGAAGAGAAGGAGGAAGAAGACAACTTGATGAGGCAATCGAAGAAGCTGCGAAAACTCCATTTAATCAAGAGGAACAATTAGGAGGGATACCTCCAAAATGAAATTTACCGGTGTTGACCAGTATTTTTGATGGGACTACATGTGCCTTCCAACATATCAAAGCCTATATTCGATGCATGCTACAATGGGAGAACCATGATGTCGTTTTGTGAAAATACTTTGCGTCAAGTTTAACTGGCGAAGCATTGAAGTGGTTTGAAAGTCTCCCCAAGAATACAATAACTTCGTTCATGCACTTGCAAACTACCTTCTTATGAGCATACATAAGTAATAACTCTACACGACCTGGAATTGAAGATGTGTTTGGATTGAAGCAGAGAGTTGGCGAGAGTTTAAAGCACTTAATGATAAGATGGAGGACAATGTGTAGTGAAATGGCAGGAAGAGTAGATGAAAGATATCTCATTTTGTCCTTCATAAATGTTATGTTTGCGACAAATCTATTATACATCCAGGTATTCAGAGTTAAAAACTTAATCACTATGACAGAACTACGAGAACTGCAAGAAGAGTATATCGCTTTGGAGGAAAAACAAAATGAGATGGAGTCATATCCAATTCTCGCAGACACAAGTTCAGCCGCAGCAAATGGAAGTTTATTACCAAGGATGATTAATAATAAATAGAAAGTACCTCCCAAAATCAGCGAGAGAAAATGGAGATTGATAATCAACGTAAGATAGTAGCAATGGGGAGTAGAGATCAGGAGGAATTGGAAAAGGAGAGAAATTTCTATAATCGCAATAACAATAATAAGGTACCAAGGTTTAATCAACCGCATGAGACTTATGGTGGACAGAGGAAGAATTATTCAAGAGAGCATAGAGGTCAAAAGATTATATGGGAAGATGTCAAATTGCCACCTTTAAATGCCAGTATAGACAAGATTTGGGAAGCGATTATTTTGATGGAGAATATACCCTCACCCGGGAACATGGGGAAAGAACCACATCCTAACAACCAAAATCAAGAGTTCTGTCCTTATCATCATTTTCATGGCCATTCTGTGAATAATTGTAGAAATGTAAAAAGAATTATTCTGCGAATGATTGAACAAGGGAAGTTAAATCATTTTCTAGCGAGATATCCACAACCCCAGCAATTGCCGCAAGCACCAGAAATTCGTAGAGTCAATGTTTCGAAAGATGCAGAAACATTTGTCATTGAAGTATGAGCTACATCAAAAAATCTATTTTGCAATTCAATTGTACATTCGCAGAAAACAATAGAAGATTTCCATGATAATGTGCTAAGTAGAGTATTTGCGAGGGATATAGAGGGAAGAGAGGTGATGAATATTGCGAAAATTTCTCCGTTAGAAGAATGGCAGAAACAAGTTATTTCTTTTACTGCACAAGAAATACCATAGCCAGGGAAGATGCATGACAACCCGTTGATGGTAAAGTTATAAATAAATCCAAAGTACAGGGAGGGAGAAGAAGATGATGGTGACGCAACAAGTGATTCTTGGGCAATAGATAAGGTTTTAATTGATACTGGCAGCTCGGTAGACATCTTATTTTATCATACCTACCGTACAATGGGTGGAAGAGATGATGAATTAATCCCCTCAACTTACAAGATCTATGGTTTTAATGGCATTGCGAATAAGCCAAAAGGAGAAATCACTATGGAAATCCCATTGAACAAGATATCTTCAAAACTTAAGTTCTGTGTAGTGGATATAGAATCTCCTTATAATGCCTTAATTGGAATACCATGGCTCCATGGAATCTTGGGCATAGCATCCACATATCATCAATGCATAAAGTTTCCACATCCTCATGGTATTGGGATAATTAAAGGTGATTGGTTTGAAGGGAAAAAGTGTTATGAAGTTGACATTAATACTTGCAAAGAAAGGAACGCCGGAAATCGTAATTGGAAACATAACAGGAAGCAAACTCAGAGAGCAGAGAAATTAATGGTGGACAATATAGAGTTGCGAGGAAAAGATATATTACAAGAATAGTTTGTGCCCAAAGAATCAATGGTGATTAATTGCGCAAAGAGGGGAAAAAGTTGAAATCTTTGCAGGAAAATAAACAAGTGCAGGGAGCTGGGAAAGGTTGAAATCTTCATTTCTCGCAAGAAAATAAAAAATAGAAAGATATTGCGAATAATCATTCGTTACAGAAGAAAAGAAGTGCAACAATATCATGTTGCGAACAATCAAAAAACAAGAATAGCAAGAAGTATGCAGATAGAATATTAATAGAAAAACTTTATTCAAAAATAAGAATTTTTCTATTAAGAGAAAAAGATGATGATTTCAAATCATATAAGAATTTTTAAATGCAAATGCATAAGACGGGCGCAAATCGCCTAAAAACATATAAGAATGGGACGAACTTTTATGACGTACACCTTAGTTTGCGGATTCTATTCCGTAAGAGGCAATGTCCTTAAAGTGCTTCATAAGGGGGGTATCTCTTTGCATGACTATGGGAAAGGCTATACTGCTGCTGGAACCTAGTCATGGAGATTTGGGATTATAGAAAATCCATCCAGGAGAGATAACTTGGATTCCCAACTATATAAGGTTATACCCTGGTTAGGCACCCGAGAGTTTCTCCTAAGGAATGCAAAGTATGATCAAGGCGCCGAGGTACATGGTTGAGCTGTGGGTGCCCGGGACGGATGAACCTACCCTGTCCATCCACAGCAAGTCTTGGCTTACGATGTGTTCGGCCCGAAGAAAACCCCACTAGGGTGTAGTCTCGTAACTATAAGCCATATAGGCATAAAGGATAAGAGGTTACGAAAACAACTGGTTGTTTCTAAAACCGGATGGGAGGATCTAGTCTTGTATGGCAGAAGTACGTCTCCTTGAAGGGGCAACCAGGGTGAGAGATAAGGGCGATACCCTCCATTAGGGAGCTGTGTATCAAAAAAGACGGCAATTTCATGAGACTTTATATTCGCAAGAATATTTAGGCCCATCATATTGCCGCATGACAGACCATAAAGCCTAAAGAGAAATGTTAAGATGAGATCAATTGGTTTTTGCGATAAAAACAAAAGACGAGATAAATGAAATCAATGATAAGAGGATATAAATCGCAAAAACGTCCTGCGATTTCATCGCAAAGACGTCAATGTCATAAGTCTTAAAAAGCAAAGAGAGGTTAATCTCACAAGATGGCTTAGACTTATCATATTGTCGCAGAGATCAAAATAAATGATAAGACAAGATCAATGGATTATTACATGTAAAAGTAAGAATATCCTGCGATCTTGTCGCATAAAAGTATCATAATAAGACCATTAACTAGGAAGGCGAAATAAGACCACAAGAGAGGTTATATCTGCGAAGCATATAACGGATTTTTCGCACTATTATTTGCGATACTTCATTTATCACATTGCAGATTAATAACAAGGGGCAAGTATGGGAATGATGCATAGAATGGTAAATATTGTTATTCATCATTATATGATAAATTCATATAAATAACAAACAGATAGAAGCAAAAAAGAATTTATATATTGAAAGACATCAGGAGTTGCAGATAATTCGCAGAATATTACAATTTGTCGCAGATAATTATCGCAAGAAAGAAAGGGAGAAATACAAGAGAATATCAAAAATAAAAAATAAAACTATTGGGATTTATCTCCATCATTATTTTCATCTTCATCTTCACCATCTTCATCATTAGTTCGTTCCTCATCTTCGCTCTCACTTTCGTCTGCATCAGCCTCCTTTGTCATAAATAATGGTACTTCAGAACTGGCTGGGATATTATCCATAAGACAAGGATATAGACTAAGAGGAAGATCATTATCTTTGAAAACTTTCTCAATAGCATTATTGCGAACGGTGAGAAGATTATTACGCAAGTTTGAGTTGGATATCTTTATTTTCTCTCGCAGTCTTGAGATTTTTTCATTACGGGAAGCAAGATTTTTCGCAAGACCACTTTTTTCTTCTTCAAGTTATGCTACCCTTTTGGAATATCTTCCTTTAGATTCTGCGATGATACAACAATAAATTAGAAACTGATTGGGAATCTACAAGAAATACAAAGATATTAGAGGAACAATAAATAACCTTCTCTTTCATGGATCATTTCTTGTATCAATGTTGCTTGATCGGTATGAAGACTGACATCTATCGCTAAGTTTTTCCTAGCATTATCGAGAATTGTCGCAGCCCATGCGAATTCATCATCATTTTGAATGAGAAGATGGGAACGGATTTGTTTTTCTCTTTTAAGAAGTTTAATGTTTTCATCCTTAAGTCTATCTCTCTCAAGTTCAGTATCAATAAGGGTATTGCGAAATATTGATAGAGCTTCAGCGCCTTGAAGAGTCATGCGTTCTTTATCCTTCTCAAGTTCACTCTTCTTGGCTTTTAAGACTTTGATTTTTTATCTAAATTCATATCTGCAAGTCTTTAAACTATTGGATGTACTCAAGACAGATCTATAATCCATTCTCATAAGGGAGATATGATATTTAAGCTCATCAATGGACAAAGTATTAATTTTTTCATCTAAATAATTATTTAAAGCGTCATTAAGATGCTCAAGAAGAGTGGTTTCATCTATGGGTTCATCAAAAGAATTAAGAATGATGGCTTCATCAGTAAGATTATAGGCATCTGCAAAATGGTTGCCCAAATAAGCTCAAAAAAAAAAAGGGGGAAGACTTATACCAATAACTTGTTTGCAGAATATCTCCTTATCAACTAATTTATGTTGAAGAACTTGAATTTCTACTCCAAGCGATTTGTTTTTATTAAGAAGCTCAGTATTTCCAGCTACTTCCAACTGTTTACATTTTTCGCGAAGAATGGAGATTTCAGCTTCGTATTGCTTATTTTTCTCGAGAAGTTTCGCAGATTCAGATTGTGAATCAGTAAGCCTTTTCTGTGATGATGATAATCTATTTTCTAATTCTGAAGCAACAGAAAAAGAAGCTCTGGCAATCTGTGACAGAAAAGAGAAAATAAGTAAGATAAGTAAAAGATTTTTGATACTCATGACAAATTTAAAGTTTAATACAAGAAAAATGAAGGAAAAGGGAATACCAACGAAGCTAACGCATGAAGAAAACCTGGGTTAATAAATCTTGAGACTCCTTTAAGATCTTTATTATTAGTCAAGATTGAAGCGTTGCAGATCTTTGAGAGATAGTCGCAAGTACGAGTAATATCATCATCTCCAATACCTTGTAAGGGATTTCTAAAAATATTTGACAATTGATCCATTGGAGTCTCAGGTTGAGAAAGACCCATCGCAGACCTAATTCTTGTGGAAGAGATATGCATTGAAGTGCCCACAGAGGCATCATTATTAATTCCACTATTTTTTTCAATTTCATTATCTTTTTCAGCGATAGTAGAAGTTTCTTTGAGTTGAGAATTATCAGAAGGAAGTGGTTGAGTTTTTCTTATTTTCTTTGGAGGACTGTCAGTGGTTTGATTTTTATTGCGGAGAGGAGAAGCACCAGAACTTTCATTTGGAGTTGCTATTCTTTTTCCTTTATCTTTGGCTTCAACCACCGCGACAAATGGTATTTCCTTGAAAAAAATCACATATAATGATAAGAAACAGGGGAAACAATATATTGTTAAAGGTTATAGAAGATTGTTTCTTACTTCATCTGTGAAGGTTTTCAAAATTTTAAGGAGATTGGGATTCCCAGTGTTGGCATAGTTAAGCTTCATTCTTTCAATCTGATAAAAGATATATCAATATAATCAATAAGAATGATACATTTATCCAAATTTGCGAATAATGATAAATTTTGCGAGATATACCTCAGAATTCCTTTCAGGCCAGTTAAAAATCCAAGGACAATACGCCGCAAGATTCGCAGGATTCGCAGGAAGATCGAGAACGCCAGAGATATATGGACCTTCAAGGAGGAGAGGAAATCTACACCACTTATCATCTTTTGAGAAGCGTGGACCTTGGTTTTACTTGAATGATAATCTATATCTTGCATAAGAAGTTTATCCTTCGCAACTTTTTTATTCCTATTCAAACGAACAGCCCAACAGGTGTTATCTTTCTTCATGAGAATCACTTGATAATTCGCAAAGAAATTCTCCACGGTATATTTCGCTGGAATAATTGGGATATCTTTAAAATCAGGATGTTTCGCAGATTCAGGATAAAGAAATCCTTTACCAGCTCCACGAAATGCATATTCGAGAATGAGACGAATACAATCTCCACTTAATTGATAGATTGCTCGTGAGAATTTAACGTTAGAAATAATTTCATAAAAAAGAGGGAGATCTGGGTTATAAAGAGGGATAGGAAGGCCGGCTTCTAGTTGACCTAGCGAAATACGGATTTTCCCATTGGAAGAAGGAAATTTTGAAACTAGATCAATGGAGAGATCAGTATCTGAAGATTGACCAGGGATCTCAGAAAGTGTGAAACCTAAGGTTTGGAACTTTTGTTGGTGTTTTTGGAAGGTAGGTTGACCTAATTTTTTAGCAGGAGCCATTTTTTAGTATGGGAATGATGATTAAGATGAAGAAGAATAAAGAAACAAGATTTAAACAGTAGTAGATCCGGAATTTGCGGAAGAAGATGAAGAAAACAAGAGTTGCAGAGAAAAAGTAAAAAGAGAAAGTAAAAAGAAGAGGAGAGAGTAGCGAAGAGGATATTTATAAGAGAAAAAGATTCTCGAGAACATCAATGCATTCAATGAAGAAAAGACGTGAATAGTCAGAATTCAACGGTTGAAAAGAGATGTGTCGAGGAATAAATGAGAGAAGAAACACGCGTAGAATATCTAGCGATATGGATGCAGAGACGTGTTAAAGTGAAGGAAGCGTGAAAAGATAAGGAGTTGCGGCAAATCAAGAGATTTAAATTCTCATGTTCTTTATCTTCTTCGCAGAAAATATATGAGAAGATGCAAGATGTAGGATCAGAATATTGTCACAATAATATTCCTGCGAAATAAACAACAGTTCTGCGATACACCAATGATATTCTGCTAATTATCAATGATATTCTGCGACACATCTCAAAGTGACGTAAGGAATGACATATCAGATGAAAACGACAGAAACATGAGTAAAGTGTGACATTTCTGCGACGAACCAATAAAACCTGCGAATGATTAAGGCGGTGCTAACTGCGATTTATCGCAAGAACTCAGATCCGAAATTAAAGGGAATCTTAACTGTAAATGAGCTGTCATGAGCTGTAATCCATTATGTAAATGCCTCTATAAAGGAAATAAATAGTTCCAGAGAGAGAGATGAATTTTTGAGTGTTAAGAAAGTTTTTAAGAGAGAGAAAATCTTATTAAGTGAATGGTATTCTTGATTAATGTAATTCTTTTAAGATCATATTAATATAAAGTTCCTTAATCTTCAAATTTTGTCATAAATTCTTGAGTTGGGTGTAGTGTGGGAATTCCTGCAACTACAAGTTGCTTGTCCCTTCGAGGATGAACTACGGTCTGTGCTTGATTCCTTTAGAGTAGGGAAGGATACGTAGGCAGCCGCAATGAGTTGTAGTATTGCTGGTCCAGCACGTTGGCCCCTAATATCATCTAAGATTGGTAGCTCGACGCAAGAGATGATTGTGGCCAGACTTGATGAGGCTAAGTTGCATGCCAGTAAGTGGATGCTCATACTTCCTATCAAGTTATAAGAGTTGGTAAGCGAGGTGACATAGGAAATGGCAAGGGCTTGGTGCAGCCTACGCCTAAGTCCACGGATTATGCCTTAAGTCTGGACAAGACACGGTGATATGACGGTTGCTCAGCTAGCTAGAAAATTCAGTGATGAATTCCTTACGCCGAGGCAAATCCAGAGATGCATGTGAAATGCGTTGGCATTGGCCTTATGGCCTTGAACCCTTTTGCAGAACAAGGGTAAGTTGGAAAGGTGTGAAAGCTAAGTTAGCTGCATCATTCTCCACAAGCATGCTTGCAAGGGCAGGTGAGCGTGCATTTGCCTGGGGATGAGGCCCGGATCGTAGCTTCATCAGTGGCGCACCGGGTGAGTTGCGGCCTGCGGGGCGAGGCGCCGAAGGCGTAATTTTCCCGTCCGTCACAGATGGTATCAGAGCAAGTTACAAGAAAACACTAGGGACTTGTGCGGAGTGGACTTGTCCATAATTATTTTCCTTCATGGAAAACTTAAAGTTGGAGATTAGGCCAACTTCTGCGCGGGAAAGAGTTTGTAACTGCTAGACCAGTTACTTTGCAAATCGAGTTGAGCTTGTATGAGTAATGTGAGTTTGCCAGGCCTCTGTGGCACCCCGCTTACGAGCATCCGGAAGATCGTCTGGGACGGTGGGTATACAATGGGACTGATCATCCCCACATGTTGGCACTGGCCAAGGGTGTGCATTGTCAGGCCCGACTAGCATCCCACTTACGAGTGGCAACCCGGTAAATCCGTCTGGGACGTTGGCTTGCATCCCACTGCACTGGCATTAGAGATTGGTCCTCACAGTTTTGCGTTGAGTTTTGCCTTGTCATTTTGATGACATCTTTCAAATTGTGAACCTTAGGGATTCCTGGGTGGTAGGATGGGATGCTATTCAGGATACCTTGTCGAGTTATCCTCTTGGCATTGTCCAATTGCGATTCTTGGTATCGTTGTGGGCACTTTTTGGATTCCTGGGCAGGTGGTATAGGACATGTGCTCATAAGGTCTAAATTGTTGTTCATGACAACTTGAAGAAACCCGTGATTTTTGAGCATCTGGTATGGGACTTTTGCTCAGGAAATCCAAACCGAAGAGATTGTCCACAATAATTTTTATTTGGAATTTCGAGGACGAAATTCTTTTAAGGGGTGAAGAGTGTAACACCCCATGTTTTTAGCATGGCGCATGCTGAAAGATGCGCCATGGACTGAGATAAAGCTTCATCCAAAGCTTCCGTTGGTTGGTAAGAGGTAGATTGGCTTAAGGCCAATATCACGCCAAAATGGCGCATTGCGTTGGGAAATTGACCAAGGGTCAATATTGGGTGCCAGGTAAGGCACATCGCGTATGCATATTTGCTAAGGCCCATATGACCTTAGTTGGAAGTTACATTGGCCAAGAGCCAATCTCGCACCAAGAGTGCTTCAGGCCAATTGGGTAGATGGCCTTAAGAATGTACAGTCATCACAGCTGGACATTGGTGTGGCCTATGGGCCAAAGTCGGAAATATAGCCATCACGGCCCTTCATCGGGTTTGGCTGGGGAAATGTTCATCCATCCTGGATGAGCATAGGAACTGGCATGTGATCCAGAACTGAATGTACAACCACCTTGGGTTATTCAGGAAAATACATGGCAACGTCCATGAATAGTAAAACGGGGAGTTGATGAAGGATTTTATCGCCCCCAATCAGAGTTCTAAAAATGTCAAATAAACATATATAGGGAAGGGTAGTTGGTTGAAGGTGCATATGCGGACTATGCACCAAGTAAGCTTCATAGCTTAGCCGGAAGGGTATAAATGATGCCTAAGGCTCATTTATAGTTTCTTAGCCTTGAGAGAGGGAATATGATGCTAAGGCATCACTATGCCATTCCACGGACTCGATGATGCATCACTTGGATGTATTTGACGGAACGGCCTATACGGACTAGGCCATTACCATTATTGCTTATCCACGGCCTAGCAAACGAGTTGGAATAAGTTGCTTGTCCCTTCGAGGATGAACTACGGTCTGTTCTTGATTCCTTTAGAGTAGGGAAGGATACGTAGGCAGCTGCAATGAGTTGCAGCATTGCCGGTCCAGCACGTTGGTCCCTCATATCATCTAAGCTCGGTATCTCGACGCAAGAGATGATTGTGGCCAGACTTGATGAGGCTAAGTTGCATGCCAGTAAGTGGATGCTCATACTTCCTATCAAGTTATAAGATTTGGTAAGAGAGGTGACATAGGAAATGGCAAGGGCTTGGTGCAGCCTACGCCTAAGTCCACGGCTTATGCCTTAAGTCTGGACAAGACACGGCGGTATGACTGTTGCTCCGCAAGCTAGAAAATTCAGTGATGAATTCCTTACGCTGAGGCAAAGCCAGAGATGCATGTGAAGTGCGTTGGCATTGGCCTTATGGCCTTGAACCCTTTTGCAGAACAAGGGTAAGTTGGAAAGGTGTGGAAGCTAAGTTAGCTGCATCATGCTCCACGAGCATGCTTGCAAGGGAAAGTGAGCGTGCATTTGCCTGGGATGAGGCCCGGATCGTAGCTTCATCAGTGGCGCACCAGGTGAGTTGCGTCCTGCGGGGCGACGCGCCGAAGGCGTAATTTTCCGGTCCGTCACACATGTAATATGCCTCAAACCCTAATTTAGGGTTTCTTGTCCATTCCGCTTGGTTTGAACGGTTTGGAAAGCTATGCCACTCCTTTTGGGGAGGCCGACCATGCGGGGCCCGCATTGGGTCAGTAGTGAATGTTCCAATACTTGCTTGGGGGTATTGGATTCGATCTGAGCCATCCAATCATGCTGGTGAAGTTGGATGATCGTGATCATTTCTAGACTATTATGGACAATCTAGATGCTCAATCGGGCTAGTATAACACACCAAGAGTTATATGCTCAATCGGGCTAGCATAACACACCGAGAGTTACATGCTCAATCGGGCTAGTATAACATACCAAGAGTTATAGCCTGTACGGGCATTTCGTGCATGCCTCACTGTTGGTACTTGGATATTCATGCTACTCTGCTGCGAGTAACAATCAGTCATCATGCCGCACCAACAATAAGAGTTCTGCTAGGAACAACACAGGAAATACAAGGCGTTTTATGCATTAATCAATAATGGTAAAATTCACAGAATATTCGGGGTATTGTTGCTACATGCTCCATTTTAGGTGAATTAATAAAGCGAAGAAGTATTCATCACTTATCAAATGGCCTTATCCTCTGCAGGACGGCTGCACAAAATATGGGTTTTGCGGTTTTAGCCCTGAACTAAAATCCACCATCAACATTAAGTCCCCTGCCTAGCACATGATGGTTACACTATTGTGGGGTAGGCATGACATGTTACCAGGAGAGACGGGTCATCATGTCCTTCGAGCATCTCACGTTCAAGAGACATCCGGGTGAGCGTTCCCCTAGCATAATGTTAGTCTTACTTAATTGATGGACTGTTGCGCCTGCTTCTTCCGTGGGCCTATTGCGCATGCTTGATCAATCGTGGGCTTGATGTGCATGTTTTGGTTAAACATGGGTCCACCGCGTTCCTACTTTGGTTGAACGTGGGACTCATCATGCGCATGCTTCGGTTAAACATGGGTCCATTGCATGATACGTGCCTGCTTTGCTTGGGGCGGCTGTGTCTGATTTGACCAATGGGCTGGTTGTTCCTGATCAAGTGGGACCCACCATGTTTCTGCTTTGCTTGGGGCTGGCTGTGTCTGCTTCGACCAATATGGGGTTGGTTGTGCCTGATCAACTGGGACCCGATGCGTGCCTTCTTTGCTTGGGGCGGATGTGTTTGCTTCGACCAATATGGGGCTGGTTTTGCCTGATCAACTGGGACCCGTCGCGTGCCTGCTTTGACCATATATCAAAACCTATTGCTTCACACATCACCAGACTTTCCCCTTGACCAACACCGGCCTCGCTGATTTGACGAACCCCGACCTTGCTGACGGACATCGCAGCCTCGACGCCTTGCTGTCTTGTTTCGTTCGAACTCTTGTCTTATCCCGTACACCAACTTTGTTACTTCTGCCAACACCGTCCTTGCTATTGTGACCAACACCGGTCTTGCTGACTAACACCGGCCTTTCTAACCAACATCGGTCTTGATTGAACGTGGGACCAAGGCGTGTTTGCTTTTCCCAAACGTGAACCTTGTATGTTCGAACGTGGTGTGTCTCCAACTATTTTCATGTCCTCCTAGGAGCATGTTTCACTTTTCATATCGACTTTAAGGTTTTTCATGCTCCGTTGGGCCCTTATGAAGGATGGATGAGACGTATGTTGAGCAATGAGTACATCAAAGATAACTTGACCAAAGCGTAGATTATTGATGTAGCTTGCGTGTTGAAACGACTCGAGAGGTTATTAAAGTGGCTTCTGGTGCGAACATTGAGGTGGATCCTGGGGAGGGTATTGCAGCAGGATTCTGAAGCGAATGTGGGTCCCTGAAAGAGCGTTGAGGCGGCTCTTGAATAGACCATCGAAGCAACTTCTTCTGCTGGAGGGAGCGTTGAAGTGGCTTCCTCTTCAGTTCGATTTACCCTTGCGAATTCCATGCTTCTCGACTGACCATCTCTCTCATGTTGAAGAAGTCCTTGGCTGACATTGAAGGAACTTCATGCTGAGCCTCAGTCCCCAAGCATGGTCTACGTGTCTTTTGTACATAATGGTCGTTGATATGGTGAAGCTCCAGATGGCATTAATCGACGAGCAACAACAGTTCCTGGGAGCATCTGTGATCAGAAGAGACTAGAAGGGAGAGGCGTGATAGCTACGGGCATGAACTTGGCAGTCTTCATATAGTGGTAGAGCTCGTCTCATTGTTAGAGGGATAAACCGGAACCGATGGATTTCTTGATGTTGCCTATGGAATGAAAAAGAGGGAGAAGTCCCCTGCCCACGAGTATCCACTGAATCTTCGACTTGATAGATATTGTCACGCTGGTTTCATAAGGCCGTCTTTACTACGTTGTGTTTCATAGGAATATCACCGATCTTTGAAAATACGTCTATTATTTTGAGGGTATACTCGTATTTGAACATCTTGGAATCATAATGATAGCATGCTTGCATCCATGATTGAGATGGACAACGCGCTAAGAAGTCCCCAGTCACACTCCTTTGGTAACGTAACTACTTCTTCTACGGGAGAGGAAATTCTGAAAGCGTCTATTAATGTTTCTGCTGTCGATACAGATCTGGAATATCTTGGACGTTGTTTCATCATTTTGGGAGTCGTGCATGTGATACTGGAGTTGGGGTTGGTGGACACTTAGGATGTTGTATTTCGGTGGTTTTCCTCTTGCTACTTCAGGGAACTTCTTACAGAAGGCTGAAGGTTGTATCACCCGTTGGTGAGATATATGCCCCTACGAACATTAGGAGGCTCTTTATTACCAGCAGGCCTGGTTATTTTTATCAGGGAATATGTTATTATAGATGAGCGTTCAACAGCTCTAAAGGATGACCAAAAGCGCAGATTCTCCAACATAGCATGATAAACATGTACCACTGTCTGATCAAGTGACTCGTCCGGATCTTGCTCGATATGACGCGTGTATATAGATATCTTCTTGAGGCTTCTCCCTTGAGGTATAGGATCCAGTGGAAGATTTCCAGAGCATTGATACCTTGCACCGGCATTCTATAAACAAAATGGTAGTATGGTATAATAAAAATTTCCGAGAGGAGTTCGAAAAGCTATCTTACTTGCGTCATGCTCGTACATCCTTATTTGGTTGTAGCCGCTATATCCATCTATGGATGAGAACATGCCATGTCCGCTGGTTGGATCTACTAATATGTCGATGTTAGGTAGAGGAGGATCGTTTTTGGAGAAGTACCTGTTCAAGTATCTGAAGTATATGAAGCACCTGATCTATCCATTTTCCTCGCGTCTGAACTACAACTGTTTAACCGACTTGGATCCAGGTATGACATGTAGATGATGGGTGACCAATTTTCATCTAAATCCGGCATTTTTTCATATCTCCAAGCGAATATGTCCTGGTACTCTTTGAGAAGTTCCACGAGCTTCGTGCTTTTATCCGTACACAAGGTTGAGCTAATAGATATAGGCCTAGGAGATTCCTCAGTGATTTCAATCACATCAGTTATGGAGTTGGTTCCATCTTGCAGCTGTTGTGGAGCATCTAGCACTTGTTCTTGTGGTTCGTTGCTGTTGTAGCATTCCATTGGATGGAGAGACTGGGTAACAGTCTCCCCTGCTAATTGATAATGGCAGCGTCGGTATACCGTTTTCCCTTTCTAGTCACGACTCGTCACAAAAGTTCGTTCCCTCTTCGTGTGAACGTGGGTCGTGGCTTCGCAGGATGGGGAATAATGCCTCGTCATCAAAGATGCATTGTGGGTTTTTCCCTCAATTATGCAAGCCGGTCTTATTCCCGAATTGACGCCCACATGGGGAGTGGGACACAACGAACTTGTCTGATTCTTTCTGCGGAGGAGCGTCGATAAGGGCCGTCTTGAATTCTAAATCCTTGATGCGTTCGGTGACATGTAGGGCATGGTTGTAACCTTCCTCTGGTTGATTGAAGCAAAACGTGTCTACCCGCTGATTCTTTGAGAGGTGTAAAAGTTCGCATAAATTTTTCACTAGAGAAAACACTTCCTGATCTACTGACCTCTGGCTCATAGTGAGAATATTGAATTGAGGAAGATCGTTGTGAGTATCAGTCCCAAATATAGGAATCTCCATGACAGGACCACTCATATCTGATGTCGCTTCTCTGATCAGGTCCATGTAGGTCCGCACCGCTGAAGTACCTTCTCCGGTGCGTTGAATGCGTTCCTTGTTGGCTCCAAGGGATGTCGCGTCTCTTGTGGAAATCGATCAGTTAATGTCTTAAGAAAAGTGAGTACCTCTTTCTGAGTTGCGGCCATATATGTTTGAGTCTTAGCAAGAACTTCCTGCTTATCCATCAAGTCTGCAATGGTAATGGGAGATGGTCCTCCTCTCGTCCCCCCGGCTCCTCGTCCTGATGAAGGAGTGAAAATTGTTGCTCTGGTGACCACCAGAGGAGTTACACTTGAGGAGATGTCGGGATTCATGGCTGCTCTGGCTCTGGTGATGGGAGACGTTACACCAAATGGAATATCTCATGCTTCGCTAGTGTTGGTAATAGAATTGACGGCTCCACGAGATGTATTGACCACGGTAGCTGTGCTGACAGGTACATCGACACCGGGAGTGTTATCTACACTAGCTCCATCAGAATTGATTGTTGATCCAGACCTGAGTCCCATCATCTTGAAATGAATTGTTGATTGAATTTTTTCTAAGATATATCCCCTTGAAATTACGAAAATTTAATCGGGTATTAAAAGATGAAATTAGAAATTGGAAATTGATATTGCAACCGAGAAATTAATCTCCCACTGTGGTCGCCAATTGTTTATGGGTGAAAACTACTTCAGCTAGTTTTGGTAATCTGGGGTGTGTGGATAAGAAGTGAATCTAAACCCTAAACAAATGTACTGCGCGGTGAGCGCTTTTGATTTGAGAGATCAATCTGTACAATTCTGGCCTAAACCAACAAATGGCCGTTCCAGACTTGTTTCGGTCACAAAGTGAAGGCGATGGGGTTGATCTTAGGGAGGGAAGCGAAGAAGGTGTTGAGATTGTGAAGGTGTAGGCTTACTTATGACTTGTAACAGAAAGGTGAGCAGGCTTACGAATAATGCAAGCAGGCTCTGGGTGTTTGAATACATGTTGTATTAACACTTGGTTTATGTGTTGTGCTCTGTTGTTTGTTTTGGAAATAGGGAGGAGAACCTATTTATACAAGTCATTTGAGCCTTATTCACATCTCTCATGGGAAGTGGCGGAAGTGGAGTGATGGAATAGTTGAGTTGTGTGTTAGCGTCACACGATCAGTCTTGCCCACTTCTCTCATCATCACTAACCTTCCATGTCTTCCTGACAAGTTATTGTGATGGCGTGTTGCACGTTGTAAACCGCCATACCAATACCCCAGTGTGTATCCCCCATTTTATGAAATGATTGATATCTCGAGTGTGTAGATCGTGGGACCCATAAAAGGTAGCATGTAATGCTAGTTAAATAACTAAATTATTTAGGAAGTCGATACTTGTAAGGTATCGTGTGTATTCTTATGCAAGTGTTGCATCGAATGTATTCGGCATGTATAAAGCATCGATGTGGAGCATCATGCCCTGCCTACTTCACGTGAGGGTTTTGAGGCTGCATGGATGAGCCATGCCTTAGACGGTTACATTAGGTAGAAGAGTGGCGGACGGTGATCACGGTGATACCTCACTGGTCGCCTAACTCCTATCCTAGGCCGTCCGTCCGAGCTGGCGAAGTTGGACGGACTAGATGACTTGCGATCCACATCTGCGACCGTTGGATTAAGGTTTTAGGAGGTACGCAAGTGTACCCTTTCAGCTTGGTCAAATCCAAGTATGGGAGGCGTTTCATGGAGGACCGATCAGGCATGCGTGTAGACGGCATGCTGACGCCCATGTCCATGCTTCACTGTGCCACAAAGGTTTGATCTAGGCCACTCAAATTTACCGGTGAAGTTGGGTGGCTGAGATCGATTTGCGATAGAAATCCCATGCTGCAAAGGATTCCTGAAGGGGATCGGTAAGCCACCTTCAAGACACGCGTTTCGAGATGACCAAGCTTGGTCGGTCTCGGCCGATTGGTCCGGCGTGTAGGTGGTAGGCTGGTATTCATGCCTATACCTGACTGTCCCATGGAAACGTGATCTAAGCCACTCAATTTGTCTGGCGAAGTTGAGTGGTCGAGATCAGTTTGTGATTTGGAAAGCGTGACCATGTCAGTTTGGATGCGCGAACCGAGGCGCTTGACCAAGCCTGGCTTTGGCCGATCAGTCGAAAATGAAGCCGGGCCCATAGTGATCATGCTAGCATGTTCGGCCCTCCCTGATGTTTCATCTTTGCCTTCCATTCAAGCCTGCGAAGATGGACGCTTGAGATGATTTTGCGACACATAGATGATGCCGCAAACCCCAATTAGGGTTTTGCCGGCCGTGCATCATGCTTGGTTAGGTGCGCACGAATTAGGACAACCAATCATGGTTGGTCCTGGCCGATGGGTTATGTGTGTAGGCGGGCCCATAGTGATTGTGTTGACATGCTCTGGGCCCTTTGAATCTACATCTACACCCTCCATCTATGCCTGCGAAGATGGATGGTTGAGATCGTTTTACGACACATGTAATATGACCAAACCCTAATTTAAGGCTTATTGTCCATTCCGCTTGGTTTGAACGGTTTGGCAAGCTATGCCACTCCTTTTGGGGAGTCCCACCATGCGGGGCCCGCATTGGGTCAGCAGTGAATGTTCCAATACCTGTGTAGTTTCAGGAATTCCCACAACACACCCCTTATAATATCTTGATAATTATCTCTTGATCTAAACTAATTTTGATATTAAAAGTATGACTAAAATTCTAAAAATTGTAAATAGACACACAGATTTTTACATGGTTCGATCAATTTGATCTACATCCATGATTCTCTACTATGATTGTTAAAGTTTACATTTGATTTTACATTTGATAATCTCCATTAATGGAATTCTAAATATAGTTTTGGGGAAGAAGATGATAAAGAAAAATACATTTTCTCTCTCTAAAAATCTCTCTGAAAAATATCTCTCTCCCCTAAAATATTCTCTCTCCTCAAGATTCTCTCAACTCTAAAAAAATACATCATCCCCTTCTCAATCTATTAGATCTCTATTTATAGGAAATTACATAATGGGTGACAACTAAGTTGTCCTCTAATTTCGGATCTATCTTGCGAACCTCTCGTGAACTTTGTAACCATCGTGAAACACACACGTTCTTCTCATGTTTCTTCAATCGTCAACTTCGTCATTCTTTGAATTATTTTGTGACGCTCGTGAAATGTTGTTGAAGAGTTTTCGGTGGACGCCGCATGAAGTGTCATTAATCTCTCGTGAACATAATTGTGGTGATATTCTGGTCCTACATCTTGCCTCTTTTTTCTTGAATATTGCTTGAAAAGTAATCTTTAAGAAAAAATCTGTTGTTGTAGTAGTCTTTGATTTTTGTTGATGAAGGAATGAGCGAAAGAATACTGGATTTGAAAAGTATATACTTGCCAATATTCTTTTGCGAAGTTCCATATCTTTGTTAAGTAAATAAGAATTATTAACTCTTGAAGTACTCGTGAAGTATGAAGTATCCCTGAAGAAATATAAGAAGTAATCGATCTTCAAAAAATAAGAAGTATCCGTCCTTTAATGAAAATCATAAGTATTGCCTCCGTTCTCGTGAAATTATTACTTCATTTTTGGTGAAAATCTTAGTCCATTTTGGAAATGATTCTTGCGAGAAGATAAAGAACATAAAATGTTTTCTTGGTAATCCATAGTTGCCTCTGTTCTTTATCTATGAAGGAAGAATCCCTGAAAAAATGTTAAATGAACGAATTGCCTCTGCCTCATTTGATAAAATGGTCATATCCTGCGAAATTCTGGAATAGTCTGCAATATGCTGAATTAGTCTGAAAAATTTATGAATATTTCTGCGAGATTCTGAAATAATCCTGTGAATAGTGGCGACGAATAGTGGCGAAATTGTGAATAGTGACGAGATTGTGAATAATGCTACGAGATTGTAGACGTTCCTCTTGATAGACTCTGAATAATACTTCTGAGAAACTCTGGATAGTATTTCTGAGAGATTCTAAATAGTACTTGCTTTCTCTCTTGCGATGAGAAAATCTTTCCTGCATTCTTACAAGAAAATAATTAATGTTTGAGATTATTTTATTGGTCTTATTTTGCCTTCCTAGTTAAAGGTCTTATTTCGCCAATTTTTCTTTCTGCGACAAAATCGCAGGACGTCTTTACATTTGCATGTATTGACCCATTGATCTTGCCTTATCTTTTCTCTTGAGGCTTTTTGGCCTGTTATGCGACAATATGACAAGTCTAAGTTCTCTCGCGAGATCAAAGTCTCATGACATTGCCGTCTTGCGATGAAATCGCAGGACGTCTCTACACTTTCATGTAAAAACCCATTGATCTCATCTTAACTTTTTCTCTTTTGGCTTTTTGCCTCTTGTATAATTTACGCGACAATATGACAGGCCTAAATGATCTTGCGATCTTAGAGCCCCATGACATTGCCGTCTTAAGACACTTATCAGCTCCCTAATGGAGGGTGACGTCCTTATCTTCCCCTTGGTTGCCCCTTCAAGGAGGGCACATAGGCCATACAATACTAGCTCCTCCCATCCAGATTTACCAACAACCAGTTGTTTTCGTAGTCTCTTGTCCTTTATGCCTATATGGCTTATAGTTACAAGACTACACCCTAGGTGGGGTTTTCTTCAGGCCAAGTGCATCATATCCAAGACTTACCAAGGATGGCCAGGGTAGGTTCGTCCGTCCCGGGAACCCTTGGCTAAACCGTGTACCTCGGCGCCTTGGTCATACTCTACACTTATTGGAAGAGATCCTCGGTCATCCAACCAGGGTATAACCTTATAAAGCTGGAAATTCAATATCTCTCTCCCGGATAGGTTTTCTTTAACCCCAACATCTGCATGACTCGGGTTCCAGTAGCGGTATAACCTTATCGCTGAATCATGTAAAGAGATACCCCCCTTATAACGTGCTTGTAGGTCTTACATTTTCCTCTTACGAAATTGTATTCGCGAACTAGGGTGCACGCCATAAAGGTTTGTCCCATTCTTTAAATCTCTGCGAAATTATATTCGCGTTTCTCGCGATATTTTCGCGTTTCTCCATTCTTTCATTTCTGTCAATTATTTATGTAATCTTGAATAATCTCGCGATTACGCTCGCATCTCTGATAAAAATTTGTTTTGCTCATTTCTGTGAGTTGAAATATTCTTTAAAATATTTTGAAATCTTAAAAATATTCTTTGAAATCTTGCGATTTTATCGCATTTGTTAAACCAAAAATCTCTTTCTGTAAAAGAAATATTCTAGAGAAATCTTTGAAATCGTCTTTGAAATCTTGCGATTGTATCGCGTATTTTGGAAATTTGAAATTTTGGAAATTTTGGCGATAATTTCGTTTTCTGTAACCTTAGAAATCTTTGAAAATTTTGGCGATAATTTCATTTTCTGTAATCTGTTGAAATCTTTGTAATCTTGCGAGGGTATCGCTGTTTTAGAAATGAAATGAAATGAATATTTTTTTTTTTTTTTGAAATTTTTTGAAATCATGCGATTGTATCGCTGTTTGTCAATCAAATCTTAAAATCTTTGAAATATTTTGAAACTTTGAAATTTTAGGAATCTTGCGATTAAATCGCTTTTGGCAAATTGAATTAAAAGTTTTTGAAATGTTTTAAAACATTATAAATTTGAGAAATGTTCTTTGAAATCTGGCGATAATATAAACCAAAAAATTTCATTTTCCGTAAGTAAAATATTCAAGGAAGTGGTACTTAGCTTTTTGGCGATTCTCTGTGGTTGCCGTTTCCCGCGAAGTATTTGATTTGCTCGTGAAATGAGAAGAAATGAGAAAGGAACTCTTATGAAATTATCTTGACTTTCCTCTTGATTTTCGTGAAATTATCTGGCGAAGTAATGAAATACCCAAGATGTATCGTGCTGAAACTAGACTTCATTTGCTCGTTAGTCAACTCCTTGCGTGAAATAGCTTGGTTTGATTTAGTGGGATTTTTGAATATTGGGCCTAATCATGAATTGGTTAACTTTGGAAATTCTTCGCAGCAGCAAAAATTTCGAAATATGGGAATCGATCTTGTGTCCTGTTGCAGCAAACCCAATCAATCTTGTGTCCTATGTATATTCTCCCTCATATGTTATTCCTTCGCTGAGCCTGCTTTCTTGCGATTTCTCCATGCGGTAAGCCTCGTTGATACAAACTAATTTTCTTGAGACAGTTTCTTAATAATATCTGCGAAGAAAACAAACTACTTCGCTGGGATACCTGATGAAATATATTTCGTCTATATCCTCTTCTTCCCTAACTGATCTTTGCCAAAACTTTATACTACACAATTTGAAGTTGAGTTTGTTGAGTTCTTTCTTCTCAAGCGTAGATAAACCTGTGCTTGATAATCCATACCGTCTTGATCATGATTCGAGTTGATGACGGTTCATAATATTTGGACTAATTGTTCTTCCTGGACATTTCTCCTTATCTACGATCCTTATCAACAGAAATTGTTTCTCTCCTCACTCTCCATCTGCTCAGGCTTGGTAAAGTTTTCATTGTTGTTCGCCTTTAATTGTTCTATATTACTTCTTCGCAGCTCCTTGTTGCTGTTTTCCTTGGATTTATATTCATTCATTTCCTTGTTTTATTGGCAACTTGTTTTCACTTTGCCCTGCATAGAATTTCTTAAAACTGGGTGTACTTTCTTCTTCGCTCATGAGCTTTGTAGATTATTTATTCGCCATCAAGAGCTAATCTGTGTAGCTGGTGCTGAGGTGCTGGCATGAACGTGTGTCCTATGAGTATTTTATCTTTTCCCTTCCTCGCCAATGATGGTCTGGCGAATTTAGCAATCTAAAAAAGCATGCTTTCTTTAACTTTGTATTTACTCATTACGTGTAGTAACCAAGCTACAGGACGTTGGGTTGTGGCCAGAGCGGCGGTTTAATAAGGTTTGTTTTTACTGTTGATGAGCTTTCTCTACTGTATATTCTTTGTTTGAGTTGCGATGAAATAATCACTCTCCTTTCTTTACTGGTCTTGTTTGTGGGACTGTTGTGAATGTTTTTTATTCACACGCTCTTTTCTCTTCTGCCTTGCTGTCCTCATTTCTTTGGTTTTGCTGTGCTCTCATCCTCTTCATTCCATGATTTCTCTCTTGAGCTCTCTGTTTGTTGTTCTTCAATATCTCCTTTGATGTTTGTTGTCTAAAAAATGTTTGCGAAGAAAAATGTCCATTCTTTGCTGAAGATCTCGTGAACATGTGCTATGTTTCTCCATTATTATCGAGGCAGTCTTGCTTGCTGACTTCAACATCTCCTGAGCGTGCTCATTTCTCTTACTGCCAACGGTGCTATTCTATTTGATTTTATTTCGCCTGTAAAATGTAACCATTTATCGCTGCCTCTTCACATAAAATGTCCTGACCCCCCAGCTTAGTTTGCTTCCTTTCTTTTGTATTTGATGGTATCATCTTATTTCGCCTAAGTGCCTTCTCTTCTTTTCCTTTTACTGTGATTTAAGTCTGTTAATGATGCCCTCTATTAGCTGCTTTCATAGCTTCATCAGAAATTCTTCCATCAATTTCCATGAGAAATATTATTTCCTCCCCCATCTATTGATTCTTCTGCTTTAGTTCTCATTGGATTTCTCTCGCCAGTTTCTTATCGCCAAAAATGAAGTTTAATACGTGATCCACTTTGGTCCACTTTGGATTCATTTAGTACGTGATCTATTTTGCTGACGAGGACATCGCCAGTTAATTACATCTAGTACTGACAGCTAATGGTACCTTCTTATAATATCTTCACGAGAGCTACAACATCTGTAATCTCCACGAAGCTAGTTTTTACGATTGCAAGGCAGGAAATGATCTTGGACTCAATAATAATATCAAACGATATAATCGTTCTTATTATCAAACTAATAATATACATAGCCGTATTTGTTCACGATAATATCTCTCACTAATGGAATAAGTACTCAATAATTATTGAGTATATTATTCGCTTTGATTTCAGCTAATTTTTACGTCAGCCATGATATATTATAACTTACACCCTTTCGCTTTGCTCGCCAGTACATAAATCACTCAAAAGGTGTTATCTTCGCTGGAGTATAGTAGATGATATTTCACCGTTCACTGCCGGTTTGACGTTAATGCCTCCCTTCGTTATCGTACCAGATTAATTTTACTAATTTAATGAATTCATATTCTTATCCTTTCTGTTGCTTCGCAGATAATAATTGTTTAACATCTTTATGAATTGGACTACTCATCTCTTCTTGCGAAGAATACACTTTTGAGCAGTTTTTTGATGATTCAACTTCTTTATCCTTGTTATTGGATTTCTCTGAATTTTTGATGAACTTTTGATGTTGTTTGCAGTAGATGGAATTTTGGTGAAACTTCCCTATTTGTTCTCATATCTTAAATATCCAGAAAAGAAAACTTCCTATCGTAGTTATCTTTACCAAATTTCTCTTGAATCAACCAATCGACCCTGTCCCTGAATGTAAAATTCTTCCCAACAATGTAAAATTCTTTCTGAAACTTCAATTTTTGGCCCCTGATTTTTATAGACCCAACACCTTAATAATTAATTTCTTTGATTCTTCTTCGATCTAACAAATATTCCCCTTGAAACATGAAAGAGATAAATTGTTGATGATGTTTATTCCCTGAAAGTGTAATTTCTTCCATGAAAATCTCTTGAACCAATCAAATTACAGGAAGAATAAATCCTTTACTCTTCCCCTTAGTCGGCGCCAAAATGTAGTTGCAGGAATTCCCACAACACACCCCTTATAATATCTTGATAATTATCTCTTGATCTAAACTAATTTTGATATTAAAAGTATGACTAAAATTCTAAAAATTGTAAATAGACACACGGATTTTTACATGGTTCGATCAATTTGATCTACATCCATGATTCTCTACTATGATTGTTAAAGTTTACATTTGATTTTACATTTGATAATCTCCATTAATGGAATTCTAAATCTAGTTTTGGGGAAGAAGATGATAAAGAAAAATATATTTTCTCTCTCTAAAAATCTCTCTGAAAAATATCTCTCTCCCCTAAAATATTCTCTCTCCTCAAGATTCTCTCAACTCTAAAAAAATACATCATCCCCTTCTCAATCTATTAGATCTCTATTTATAGGAAATTACATAATGGGTGACAACTAAGTTGTCCTCTAATTTCGGATCTATCTTGCGAACCTCTCGTGAACTTTGTAACCATCGTGAAACACACACGTTCTTCTCATGTTTATTCAATCATCAACTTCATCATTCTTTGAATTATTTTGTAACGCTCGTGAAATGTTGTTGAAGAGTTTTCAGTGACGCTCGCAGAAGTGTCATTAATCTCTCGTGAACATAATTGTGGTGATATTCTGGTCCTACAACCTGCTTGGGGGTATTGGATTCGATCTGAGCCATCCAATCATGCTGGTGAAGTTGGATGATCGTGATCATTTCTAGACTGTTATGGACAATCTAGATGCTCAATCGGGCTAGTATAACACACCTAAAGTTATATGCTCAATCAGGCTAGTATAACACACTGAGAGTTACATGCTCAATCGGGCTAGTATAACACACCGAGAGTTATAGCATGTACGGGCATTTCGTGCATGCCTCACTGTTGGTACTTGGATATTCATGCTACTCTGCTGCGAGTAACAATCAGTCATCATGCCGCACCAACAATAAGAGTTCTGCTAGGAACATCACAGGAAATACAAGGCGTTTTATTCATTAATCAATAATGCTAAAATTCACAGAATATTCGGGGGATTGTTGCTACATACTCTATTCTAGGTGAATTAATAAAGCGATGAAGTATTCATCACTTATCAAATGGCCTTATCCTCTACAGGATAGCTGCACAAAAATAGGTTTTGCGGTTTTAGCCCTGAACTAAAATCCACCATCAACACCTATCCATCTATTAATCCTAATGAAAAGCAAAAACATAGAAAAAAATAGCAGAGCAATTAATGTGTTTATAATAATTTATTAGTACTCAGTAATCAATACCAGCACCGCAGCCTCTATCTTCAGTAGTTGCCTCTTGTTTCGCTACATATTTCCCTCCGCCAATTTTCTATGTTCTTCCAATGTCTTGTCCTGTAAGCAAATCATGATGGAGTGTCAAAGAGTGACACAAAAATATAGTAGGAATTCTGCTTTTGGTTGTGTAAAGCTTGGTAAAAAACACTACTACTTGCTGCAACAATGTGTAGTTCAAAATAACAATACCCTATTATGTTGGTTGCGTTCAATTTGATTCCAGTTTATCGGCTTCTATCTGTGGGGTTACTCCATACAATCTAAAAAAGAACACCACAAGGTTAGCATGCTTTCCAGTAAATCCAGAATGTTGTCGGTTCAACTAAAAGAATGGTCTTGCTAAAATAGGACTCAACGAATCACATGGTAAACGCTCCACACATAGTACACCATTTTATACTATAGCAAATACTAAGCAATTGGAAAGAATTTCTTACAGTTTCAGATGAACTTTCTCTCTTGGAACAATTTGAACTTCTAAAAAAGTGCTCAAAGAGCTGATAATTATCCATAAAGTCCGCAACCATCCTTGTAACCTACATTTCACAATTACACCTAGTTAAAATTGTAGTTGCAGGAATTCCTACACTACACCCCTCACAAGAATCCACAATTATCAACACATATTTGAAGATTAAAAACAACACTTTATTGATTAATTCTTATAAATGTTACAAGAAATGGAAGAAATCAAGAATACAACCGCTCACAAGAACTTTCTCTCTCCTCATAACTTTCTACAGACTCTAAAAATGATCTCTCCCTTTCTGAGTCTACAAGTTCTCTTTATATAGGAAATTACATAGTGGATGACAACTAAGTTATCATTTAATTTCGGATCTAACTCGCGATATGCTCGCAGTAATTGTAATGTCTTCTTTCGCAGATACTCCAATATTCGCAGCATCGTCATGTTCTTCCCGTGTTTCCACTACCGTCATTCTTTGAGTTATTCTGCGATGCTCGCAGTGAGTAGTTGAAGAGCTCGAAGAAATTTTGTTTATAAATTTCGCAAGAACACTGCTGTGGCGATATTGTGATCCTACATCTCGCCTATTCTCATGTCTTTTCTGCGAAGGGGAAAAGATCATGAGAAATTGAAATATTTTGAAATGCCGCAGTTGTCAATCTATTCACGTTCTTTTGTTCTGACACGTATCTGCATCCCTCGCCAGATTTATTACACGTATCTTTTTATCCATTCAACTTCTGACACGTTCTTTTCAACTGCTGCGCTCCAACCGTTCACGTCTTTTCTTTGCATTAATTTCACTTATCTTCTCGAGAATTTTTACCTTTTATATATATCTTCTTCACTCTTCACTTTTCTTCATTTTACTTTGTTCTTCTTTCTCTCTGCAATCTCTCTGCAAATTCACTGTTCTTCCGTAAATTCCGCATCCGATGCTGTTGTAACCTTTCTTTTGATCTTCTACTCTTTTCTTCATTCCCATACTTACTAAGAATGGCTCCAGCTGGTCGTAAAAATCTCATCGCCTTTGAGAAACTGCAAAAGAAACTTAAGGACGAAGGTTTTGCTTTATCTACCATCCATGATCAAAACCCTAAAGGCGAACTTTCCATTAAATTATTTTCTAATCATCCGTGTTCTCGCGAGAAGATTATAGTCTCTCTAGGTTAGCTTGAAGTTGGTCTTCCCATTCCTCTTTATGCCCCTGAGCTCCCTTTATTCTATGAAATAATTTCTCATGCGAGATTCTCACGTTCCATATATCAGTTGAGTGGGGATTGCATTCGTCTGATGCTGGAGTGTGCTACTCGCGGTGCTGGTAAGAAATCTCTTTATCCTGATAAAGCGAAAAATCCTAAATTCGCTGATGTTCCAATTATTCCTGCGAAGTATACTATAGAGAATTTCTTCGAAAATTATGATATAATCCCCATGAGGAAAGATAGCACTTTTTGGGGCGTCCGCTTACAAAAGAAGGATGACATTGCTGAAGATAAAATTCTCATGTTGGATATTGACTGGCATCCGGGTAATAATCAAGGTCCACGCCGTTCTAGTGATGAGAAATGGTGTATATTCCCATTATTTCTAGAGGGTCCCTACATCTGTTGTCCTCATGTTTTACCTGCGAATCTCGCAGAGTACTAGCCATGGGTGTTCAGCTGACCTGAAAGGAATAAAGAGGTATGTTCTCTCAATTTTTTGCATAAATTATCATTATCACCTTCCTCATGCTTTTATACTCTCGCTGACTACTCCAATTTTTTCCAGATTAACAAGCTAAAAACTAGCTATCAGAAGCTTAGGAAACCCAGTACTTTATCATCTCTTAAGTTACTCACAGATGAAGTAAGGAATATTCCTTTGTTATTCTTAACAATATATTGTTGCCTCTATTTCTTATCTTTATCCGTGTTTGAAGGTTATCGAAGAAATAGATCCTGTTAAAGTTGTAAGGACCAAGGAAAAAGACAAAGGTGATGCTCGCAAGGGGAAATCTGATACTTCTCGCAAGGAGAAGTCTGGTGCTCCTCCTTTAAAGAAAACAAAAACTAAATCTCTTTTTCCTTTGAACTCCTCAATCTATTGAAAGTTCAAGTGATAATACTGATAATGACGATGATGATGCTGATATCTCCTCCGCGAAGGAATCCTCCCATCTTGAGTCTTCTATGGCTCATCTATCTGGCGTTATTGCTAATACCATGCAAGTAATTGGTGATACCCCTCTGACTAATGCTTGCAAGTCTATAGCTGCCATCTGTGATGCCCCTCTCCTAGAGAATAATGAATCTCTTTGCGGGGTATCAAGATCTATATCTCCAAATTTCTTGCATTCACTTAACATCTTGGTAAATTTACATACTTACATTTTCCTTCTCTTTATTTTAATTTTTAATTTATAATTAATTCTTAAAGTTTGATGTATTATTTCGCAGGCTGGGAAAGCTTCCTTTGCAGTTGTCTCAGATTTGGAAAAAAAACGTGCAGTTCTCGCAAATAAAAACACTAATCTTCGCAAAGTGAATGAAGAATTAAAGTCTGAATCTCTTATTCTTCGCAAAGAAAATGAATAATTTAAATCTGATTCTGTTAATCTTTGTGAGCAGTTAGAATCTGGATCTGTTGGCCTTCATGAGAAGATCAAAGGATTGGAAACTGAACTCTCTTCTTCGCAAGATAAGGTTGCAAGTCTCCAAGCTGCGAATGATCAACTTTATGGTAAGAAATTTTTCTCTTTTTCTTTTATCCATGTATTCCTTTGTGTTTTCTTATTTAGTTAGTCCTCTTCGCAGATATTTACGGCCTCTCTGATGAAGTTGTATTCCTTCATTATTTTCCAAATCCAATAGATGATGATACTCTCCTCAATGATTCTTTGAGCAACTTTTTAAATAAAGAAATTAAATCTCTTTCCATAGATGAACTTAGATCCAAAATTCATCTCTTAAGGATTGAACATTGATTCAACTTGGGCTTAACCAATAAGTTTAAGTGCCTTTATATTGACTCAAAAGAGGAAACTAATATATTAAGAACCAAGTATAGTGATCTTATTGACGAAAAATACCTCATTGCTAAAAATGGTGCTCAAGCTTTAGCAGATTTCCATAAGACTCTTCTCGATGTTCAAATTGAAAGAGATAGACTTATCTGAGAGAATAGAGCTCTTGTTAGGGAAAACCAAGTTCGCTCCCGCCTTCTCATTAGTAATGATAATGATTTTTCTTGGGCTGCGAAAATTCTTGACAATTCCAGAAACAATTTAGGCGTAGATGTTAGTCTTCAAGCTAATCATTCTGCCCTGATTAAGGATATGATCTTGCAAAGAGAAGGTTGTTATTCTTGTATTTCCACTAATCCATTTTGTAGTTGTATCTTCACTATTTTATTAATATGTTGTCATCTATTCGCAGCATCTGAAGAAAACTTTTGCCAAAGAGTTAAAGAGTTGGAAGAAGAAAAAGGAAATTTCGCAAGACTTATGTCTTCTCGCAACGAGAAATGTTCCAAATTCAAGAAGCAACTTCAGATTTCTCTAGCGAATTTCAGCAATGTTCTTGTAAGTGTTCGCAATGATTCTATTAAGATGGTCTGCGATGCTCATAAAATTCCTCATTCTACTTACCCTTATCTCGCGAACGAAATTCCAAAGAATATTCATGACCTTGTCATCTCCGATAGCGAAGCTGAAGAGTCTGAAGAAGATGAAGATTAAATTGAAGAAGAAGAAAAATCTGGCGAAGACAATGATGGATATAAATAGTTTTGTCTTACTTTTTAATCTTTTTGTAATATTGGTACACTTATCCCTTTCTCCTTGTAAAATATTGATGCTAATTTCTCCAGCTTCTAATGTTCTTTGGTGTATAGATCTGCATACATTAGAAAGAAATTTCTTTTTGCAATATGGTTAATCAATATGCTTATTAATTTTTTAATTATATGTGTAAATCTGTCATATAAAGATGAATAATAATTTTATCATTCTGTTCATTCCCATACTTGCCTCTGTTATTCATCTGCAATATGAAAGATTGAGCTGATTAGTTACGAATAAGATCTGTTTGTAAGTTTTGCCTCAATATCTGCGTAAATATCGCAAGTCATATATGCTTATTCTCATGATCTCTGCGTAAATATCGCAGTAATTCAATCTTGATCTCTTGTGGTCTTATTTTGCCTTCCAAGTTAAAGGTCTTATTTAGCCACATTTTTTTGGCGACAAAATTGCAGGACGTCTTTACACTCGCATGTAAAGACCCATTGATCTTGCCTTATCCTTATTTTGTCAATTTGTTGCCACAATATGATAGGCCTAAGTTTTCTTGCGAGAAAAAAGCCCCATGACATTGCCGTCTTGCGATTTACACTTTCATGTACAAACCCATTGACCTCAATATTAATTAATTTTTTAATTATCTGCGTAAATCTGTCATATAAAGATGAATAATAATATTATCATTCTGTTAATTCCCAAACTTGCCTCTGTTATTCATCTGCAATATGAAAGATTGAGCTGATTAGTTACGAATAAGATCTGTTTGTAAGTTTTGCCTCAATATCTACATAAATATCGCAAGTCATATCTGCTTATTCTCATGATCTCTGCATATATATCGCAGTCATTCAATCTCGATCTCTTGTGGTCTTATTTTGCCTTCCTAGTTAAAGGTCTTATTTAGCCACATTTTTTTTTTGGCGACAAAATCGCAGGACATCTTTACACTCGCATGTAAAGACCCATTGATCTTGCCTTATCCTTATTTTGTCAATTTGTTGCCATAATATGATAGGCCTAAGTTTTCTTGCGAGAACAAAGCCCCATGACATTGCCGTCTTGAGATGAAATCGTTGGACGTCTTTACACTTTCATGTACAAACCCATTGATCTCAATATTAATTAATTTTTTAATTATCTGCGTAAATCTGTCATATAAAGATGAATAATAATATTATCATTCTGTTAATTCCCATACTTGCCTCTGTTATTCATCTGCAATATGAAAGATTGAGCTGATAAGTTACAAATAAGATCTGTTTGTGAGTTTTGCCTCAATATCTACATAAATATCGCAAGTCATATCTGCTTATTCTCATGATCTCTGCGTATATATCGCAGTCATTCAATCTTGATCTCTTGTGGTCTTATTTTGCCTTCCTAGTTAAAGGTCTTATTTAGCCACTTTTTTTTTTGGCGACAAAATCGCAGGACGTCTTTAAACTCGCATGTAAAGACCCATTGATCTTGCCTTATCCTTATTTTGTCAATTTGTTGCCACAATATGATAGGCCTAGGTTTTCTTGCGAGAACAAAGCCCCATGACATTGCCGTATTGCGATGAAATCGCAGGACGTCTTTACACTTTCATGTAAAAACCCAATGATATCATCTTATATTTTTCTCTTGGATTTTTTCCTCTATGTGATTGTTGCACAAATATGACAAGCTTAAATATTCTTGCGAATATAAAGCCTCTTGGCGTTTGCATCTTAAGACACTTATCAGCTCCCTAATGGAGGGTGCCGCCCTTATCTTACCCCTGGTTGCCCCTTAAAGGAGGCGTACATCGGTCATACAAGACTAGCTCCTCCCATCTGGTCCTGACAACAACGAGTTATTTTCGCAGCCTCTTATCCTTTTTTCCTATATGGCTTATAGTTACGAGACTGCACCCTAGGTGGGGTTTTATTTGGGCCGAGTGCATCATAGCAAAGACTTTCCAAGAATGGCCAGGGTAGTTTCATACGCCCCGGTCACCCTTGGCTCAACCGTGTACCTCGGCGCCTTGGTCATACTTTGCACTCCTTAGAAGAGACCTTCGGTCGTCCAACTGTTAATATATATATATATATATATATAGTGGGAAATCCAAAGTATCTCTCCTAGATAGGTGTTCTTTAACCCAAACATCTTCATGACTCAGGTTCCAACGGCGGTATACCCTTATCCCTGAGCCATGCATACAGATACCCCCTTATATGACGTACTTTAGGTCTTACATTTGCCTCTTGCGAAAATTTTATTCGCGAACTAGGGTGTACGCCATAAAGGTTCATCCCATTCTAATGTCTCTGCGAAATTTTATTCGTGCTTCTGCGAAATTTTCGCATTTCTTCAGTCTTTGGTTTTCTCTTTTTGCATTTCAGCTCTTGTATAATTTTTCAATTTCATCTTTTTCATTGAATCGAAACATATTTTTGTAAAATTCTCTTCAACAAATAATTCATACATTTCTCATACTTCACGATCTAAAATTTTTACCCTTTCTACTTACTATTTTCTTCTTCTGCTTTTTTGTTGCGCTTTCCTACGTTTTATCCATCTGCGAGACGCTCGCCATCTATGGGTTTCAGTATATGTTGACTTCGCAGCATTCATTCTTCTCGCCGTTCTACTGTATCCACTATTAACCTTTCACTTCTTTGCTTTTGTTTGATGTTATGTTTCCAGTTTATGTTCTTCGCAACCCTTTCCTCGCAAGATTCCATATCAATTTCATAGAACTTTTTTCCTTCAACCCAATCTCCCTTGACGACTCTAACACCGTTGGGATGTAGAAATTTAATGCACTAGTGGTAAGTCGATGATATACCTAGAATCCCATACAGCCAAGGTCGGCCAATCAAAGCATTGTAAGGAGATTCAACATCGACAACACAGAATTGAATCTTAGAAGATATTCCCCTCAATGGAATTCGCATTAAAATTTCGCCTTTGGGCTTGTTGGCAGTACCATTGAAACCATAGATCTTATAAGTCGATGGTATTAGATCCTCATCTCTTCCTCCCATGGTTTTGTAAGTATGATAAAATAAGATATCCACTGAGCTTCCTGTGTCAATTAGAACTCTGTTAATGGCCCAAGAATCTTTATCATCCTCATTTTCTTCATCTTCTCCTTCTATCTGTTTTGGGTTTATTTCTAATCTTACCACTAGTGGGTTGTCATGCATCTCGCCGGGCTCAGGTACCTCTTGTGCTGTGAAAGAAATAATTTGCTTTTGCCACTCTTCTAATGGCGAAGCTTTCGCAATGTTCATTATCTCTCTTCCATCTGCATCTCTCACAAAAACTCTGCTTAAAACATTGTCGTAGAAGTCTTCTATAGTCTTGTATGAATGTATGATGTAGTTACAGGATAGATTCTTCGCTTTTGCTATTACTTCTATCACAAATATTTCTCCTCCTTTTGTTGTATTCACTCTGTGAATTTCTGAAGCTGGGGGTAGTTGCTGAGACTGTGGGTGATCTCTTAGAAAATGGTTTAATTTTACCTGGTTTATCATCCTCAAAATGATTCATTTTACATTCCTGCAGTTTTTTGTTGTGTGACCATGAAAATGATGATAAGAACAAAATTCTAGACTTCGATTATTTGGATGTGGTTCCTTTCCCATATTCCAGGGTATGGGTATGTCCTCCATCAAAATTATAGCCTCCCAAATTTTCTCTATGCTAGCATTTAGAGGTGGCATCTTAATTTCTTCCCATATTATCTTCAGACTTCCTTGGCCTCTATAATAATTTTGCATCTGTCCACTATAAGTCTCTTGCGGTTGATCAAGCCTCTGAATTTTATTATTTCCACTTCTACTGAAAAAATTTCTTTCCCTTTCGAATTCTTCTTGATCTCTACTTCCCATAGCTACTAATTTCTGTTGACCACCATCCATACTTTTTTCTTGCTTCACCTGCGAAGTGCTCGCTACTGTATTTATTAACCTAGGAAGTAAACTTGTGTTTGATGCACCTGAACTGGTGTTCTCAATGGGATATGACTCCATCTCATTTTTTTTCTCCTCCAATGCAATGTATTCTTCTTGTAACTCTCGCATCTCCGTCATGGTGATTGTATTTTTGATTCTGGAAATTTGTATGTACATCAAATTGGTTGCGAACATAGCATTAATGAAAGATAAAATGAGGTATCTCTCATCCACTCTTCCTGCCATTTCACTACACATTGTCTTCCATCTTATGGTTAGATGTTTCAAACTCTCTCCAACCCTCTGTTTTAACCCAAATACATCTTCAATGCCAGGTCGCGAAGAATTATTACTTATATACGCCCCCAAGAATGTGGTTTGTAAATGATTGAAACAAGTTATAGTGTTCTTGGGTAACCCTTCAAACCATTTTTGAGCTTCGCCAGTTAGGCTGGATGCAAAATATTTGCACAATACAACATCATGGTTTTCCCACTGCAGCATACACCTAACATAAGCTTTGATATGTTGAATAGCACAAGTAGTTCCATCAAAGATACTGGTTAACGTTGGCAAATTACATTTTGGGGGTATTCCTCCCAATTGTACTTCTTGGGTAAATGGATTTTTCGCAGCTTCTTCAATGGCCTCATCAAGTTGTCTTCTGTCTCCCTCTCTTCTGTTATTTAATATCCCCCTCATTTCTGCTAACTCTCTTAAGATCTGTTCATTCCCAGCCAAACTTTGCTCAATTGGCCTTTTCATTGCAACTTCCCTTCTTCTGCGTTCATGTCTTTCTTGCCTTTCGAGATTTTGTGCTTCTTCTTCTGCATCTTCATTCTGCCTTCTTCCGCGATTTTTTTCTCCACATCCTTCTTGAATTCTCAAATGATTATGCCTTTCATTTTCTATTCTGCGATTTTCTTCATTTCTCATCGTTTCTCTTCGCTATCTTTCTATTATTCTTTGTATTCTATCATATTCCTCATTGATATTATCATTGTTGCGATTTCTTGCGCATCTCCTTTCTCGATTGTCATGATTGTTCTAACGTATTTGTTTTTGAAACTCTTGTTCTTCCACTTCTGCTCTCAATCTTTCCCTCTCGCAAGCTAGACGTGCTTGTTCAACATTATGTCTCTCAATTTCATCCTCAATTATTCTTCGGTTTCTTTGAATTTCTCGCTCATGTAATGTTCTCCTACCTTCTTCTCGATTTTCTCTACTGTCTTGGTTATTTCCACCTCCTTGATTTCTATTATCACGTCTATCATCCACAATTTCACCACGCGGAATGTAACGATCATTAATAATCTCTTCTTATCCACAACGCTGCTCTTCATTTGGATTTTGCATTTCCTCTCGAATATTTTCACCATCATTTCTCACAGGGGAATTTCGCCTTGCTTCTTCTCTAAATGATCTTGAACTTGATCTTGCAGTACTTCTTAATCTCCTACTTTGTAATCTCAAATTCTCCATCCTTAACTCGTGATTTTGTCTTGTTAAATTTGCACGTTCCTCTGCCTTTAATCTCCTTTCCTCTTGTATTATTTGTCTTAAGGCCTCTACTGCTTCATTTTCTTCATCTCCATGAATTAATCCTCCAATCGCTTCTTGATCTCTTCCTTCTTGTCTTAAATTTCTTAATTGTTGATTTTCAGTTTCTTCTATTGAATCTGATCGCCAAGTATGCACGCTCGCTCTGTCATAATCCACAGTTCTATCTTGTATCGGTGTTTGCTGATTTGGTTGTTGAATTTGATTTTCTCCATTATTCCTTGTTCTGTTGCTCCTTGTTCTTAATCTTGAAGATTCTCCTATTTCATTTGTCCATTCACCTGCAATTCTTCTACTCCTCCTTACGGTTGTAGGTTGTTATGATGTATTTCTTCTTTTAGCCATTCCTATAATTTTGATGTATTACTGTAAATCACGTAAAAATCTTCACCAATTTCTTCAAATTCTTACAAATCACAATTTGAATCTTTGCTTAGAAACGTTCCCTATTTCTAGTGCCATTATGTAGTTGCAGGAATTCCTACACTACACCCCTCACAAGAATACACAATTATCAACACATATTTGAAGATTAAAAACAACACTTTATTGATTAATTCTTAGAAATGTGACAAAAAATGGAAGAAATCAAGAATACAACCGCTCACAAGAACTTTCTCCAGACTCTAAAAATGATCTTTCCCTTTATGAGTCTACAAGTTCTCTTTATATAGGAAATTACATAGTGGATGACAGCTAAGTTATCCTTTAATTTCGGATCTGACTCGCGATATGCTCGCAGTAATTGTAATGTCTTCTTTCGCAGATACTCCAATCTTCGTAGCATCGTCATGTTCTTCCCGTGTTTCCGCTACCGTCATTCGTTACGTCATTCTTTGAGTTATTCTGCGACGCTCGCAGTGTGTTGTTGAAGAGCTCGCAGAAACGTTGTTTATAAATTTCGCAAGAACACTGCTGTGGAGATATTCTGATCCTACAAAAACAACACACACTTGAAACAAGTTACAAATAGAATCAAAATACAAAGAGTAAGTATAAGTACAAACCTCAGGAGATTCAAACTCCATAAACGCAAAATGCTAAGATTTTCCTTTATGTAAACCACTCAAAACTTAATCAACATAAAAAACAAACATACCCAAATAATCAAAATCCAAAACATCAAATCCAAATCCGGGCAAACCTTCTTATGCCTTGCAATTCTTAACCACTTAATTGAACAAAATTTCTTTAAGAAATATAAATACAGAAAACACCCAAATTCAAAATCGCAAATTTCATTCCAACAAAAAATAAATAATCACAAGGCGTTTGACGAAATCGTACCTTCCAATTTCTTCAATCTACTAACAGAGGATGATGGGCTGAATAACATCCATACCCAAAGCACAAGCAAATCAATGTTATCATGATCTACTTCAATAACACTGTATTCTTCATAGTTGATTTCCTTGACCTACAAAATAATGTAAGACATGATAATACTTTAGTTACCTATAACAAAAATTAAACACAAAAACTAGGGTTTCCATAGTAAATGTAAGAGGAACGAAACCCACTTCTTAGATTTGCATCTCTATGAATATTATATCTCCTCCTACACCGTCATCATCATTTTTTCTTTATCATGAGCACAAAGAGATAAGGAAATGTAAACAAATTGGGTCTTTTTATTTTGTTTACTAATATAACACACACGCGCGATGCGCCTGCCACCCTTCACTTTACCTAATACAGTCCATTCATGAACCAACCAACAAACACTTGACCAAAACCTCTATTGTCGATCACATAAGCTATAGAACATCGTACCAAAAACTTAGCTGTGTTGATTATATAAATCCATTTGTATATAGTTCCTATTCCTAGTCTAGATGCACAGCTATACAATATCAGATTTTAAATGCATTGGTCCATATTGAGAGAATCAAATATCATAGTGAATGATTGTATACTTGTAGTAAATTATAATATGAACTAACCCTAGCTCTAGTATTTATTTTACAATGAATGATTGAAGTCATGTATTATAATATGAATCAACTCTAGCTCTAGCATCTATTTCACAGTGAAAATCTCATATACAGATTACAATTAGGTTAAAATACTAAAACACCAAAAGGTTCTTCCTACGATGTCTAACATTGGTTGGTTGTAAGTTACTAGATAAATTACATCGGTCGTAACTTGCAGGAGGAAGAATGCAACAACAAAAAAATATAAACTAACCACGATACTTATCTAGAGGCGCAAACTCAAACTAATCCCTCTTTATCCCCTTCATTTTTTGACAACCATCCCCAATAACCTCTTCCACATGTAAGTTTGGACTCTAGGTAATAGCTCCTTGGAACCTCCAAAAGATAAACTCAGTCAGTGAATTGAATACTATTGCAAGATTCTCTACCTAGTGATTCACTGAGGTCCCACTATATCAAACAAAAAAAAGGTTATGATCCTGAATGAGTACTTACATGTCTTTCCTATAACAATAACCAAAGAGTAACCATAAAATTTCCACAACTGATCCAAAATCCATGACATAGTCTGCACAAACCCACACTTAATTTCAGAAGGAGGTGAAACGCAACAAAAGGATCATAATTCAACTATGCATCCAATTAGTAGTTTTCCAAGATGGGATATACCTAACTATGCATTAGTATCCATGTCAGGAGTTTGACAATGATGATTTACATAGTATAACATGCATAGGCGATGCACTTGCCATTTCATTCAGCTGCACAATATCAGATTTCAAATGCATTGGTCAATACTGGAGAATACAATATTTGAATGAACTTAATTTTTTGAATGATTGAATACCAACTCCAACTCCAGCTCTAGTATTTATTTTGCATTGAACCAGATTTAGCTATATAGATGAGTTAACATGTCTTTCTTTGCTTTCTCAACTCGACAGAGGACCATTGCCTATAAAAATAAAATAAACTGGTTAAATCTGAAATTGGCAGGTGTCTTAGATGAAGGTGATAACCATTTCACCACATCTAAGGTGTGTGAACAAAACTAAAGAATCCGAGCTATTCAAATTTTTGCCGTAAATGTGATAAATTTCTATCTAGTTAGCAAACAGAGAGATAATACTACCAAATGCATAACTTATGCAAGGGTTAACTTCACAGTGTACAACAACTCGAGGAAGTTTGAGGGACAAAAAACAACGTTGCCGTACTAGATACTACTGCTACAAAAGTTTTCACTTTTGGTGGTTGTCTTAGGACACATGTTTGCTACTGCTAGATCTCCACCTAAAGACAATAACATTTTGTACCAACTTCCAATGAATACGAAGAAGGTAAAGAACTGAAATCAAAACCACAAGCCCCTGGTTACCTGATATCATCAAGGTACAGAAATCGACAAGGCAGAAATCACTTTTGGTGGTTGTCTTGGTGCCCTTAAGATAATATTTATGCCCATCATCTCTCCTATGGACCTGATTGAAAGCTAGTGATCAACTTGTCAAAAGACCACTGCCCACAAATAGAAAATTAATTTGTCAAATCAGAAATCATAAGATGTCTTAAATGAAGGGGAAAATGCGTGTTAAGGAGTTTTGGTAGAAACTACTGTAATAAAAGCTTTTTGGTTGTTAAATTGGAGAGCCCTAGAGATGATATGTAGTGAACTAGTAGTAGTAAATACAAAGAGGTTATGTCGAAGAATCGAACTATCTGATGATCAACTACCCTAAGTTTTTTACGTTCATTGCTCGTAACGGACCTAATGTCTTTTGATCTAAGACAAGGTAATAATGCCAACCAATTGGACAGTTGTAGTGGGTATTTGCACGATATCCTCTTGGATAATTTTAACATTTCGGTTAGTTTGGTCTCTAAAAGACACAATCATAGCCTAGATAGCATATCAATCATGTTCCAACAATTAGTAGGTGAACAAACTAGAGAAGCAATGTTTAAGGAAATGGAACTCATACTATGACAGATACAAGTGGTTAAGTGATGTATTGCGAAGTAGCAGTTCAGCTAGCAAATATATCACTTAAGTATCTCAGGAATCGGCACATATATGCCAAATGTTGCAGAAAGTAACTAGTTCTGAATCGAGCAAACATGGCTATGACAGTAACAACATTCACATTCAAGGTGCAAGTGGAATACCGTTGGTATAAAACCGGGCTTAGGCAATACCAAAAATTGTGCTGCCCCTTCTTCTCCCTCTCCTTGGTTTGTGTTTTCGATTCACAAGTACCTGGTGACTCAAAAGATTATACATGTGAAACAAATTCAGGAAGCATCAATATTGATTAACAGCTGAGAGGAGCCTACAGTTCGATAATGATTTAGAGGTTATTCTTCTTTGTTAACTGACTGAGTTATCAGTGAAAGAACAGTATGCTACAGCATTACAACAAACTGAAAATATTAAGGTTATCTTTGTCAACAGAAGACCTACTATGCTAAACAAAATACAGGACTAAGGTTATCTTACAAGGCAGTGACACTAGCATGAGAATGGAGTAAAATAGAATGCACATAATCTGAGAAAGAGAACAGAAGATGCTGATAAGTGCTTAAAATGTTGGGGGAGGCTTACGAAATCCGAGCCGCTATGCGCAATACGAAACCTACACGAG
The DNA here is from genome assembly GCA_023529315.1 of Papaver bracteatum. Taxonomy (NCBI): domain Eukaryota; kingdom Viridiplantae; phylum Streptophyta; class Magnoliopsida; order Ranunculales; family Papaveraceae; genus Papaver; species Papaver bracteatum. The sequence goes on from JAJJWX010002962.1 coordinate 648,142, forward strand.
CAATGAAAACACAATGCAGAAAATACACAACTACGCAATATAGAAGCAAACACACAACACCGGCAATTACGTGGAAAAACCCCTCCAAGGTGAAGGGTAAAAAACCACGGGCAAATCTTCCACTATAATCAAACAATGGGTTACACACAATTCTCCCAAATTTGGGGATAAACTCTTCTTCAAGGTTCCTATAGCACTTGGATATCAATTTGCCTAATTACACTCACCCCTAAGGATGGATCAACAATTCATTCATATATAATATGAGATTCACTATCAATTTAAGAACAAGAAGTGATTTGAGATACTTACTACTAGGATTTGACAAACCCTATAATTTTTCCCCCTTTGAAGAGATGTGGAAATTGATCAATCAATTCTCCACCACAACAACCAAAAGATCCTTCAACAAGAACCCTTTCTTCTCCTCTTCAAGATGCCTCTAATCTCACCAAAAATGGTGGCTTAAATCTCTCTATCTCTCTCTCACTATTTCTCTTCTTCCTCTCTTTCTCTTTCTTCAAAATGAAGAAGATAAAACCGTGAAACCAAAAAAAAAGTCTCCTGATGCCTTTTGTGCACAAAACCAAAAAACAAGGCATCCACTAACTTCCTCCCTTGAATGGTTAAGGGGACTCCACATGTTTGGGCCAAAAGGAGTAAAACCCAACAATCTCCCCCTTACGACTTATGGCAAGGTACCCATCACCACCAAACCTGCCCTGCTGCAGAAATACACATGCTTGTATTTTGGTAGCGACTTTGTCATCATATCAGAACCGTTGTCATCTGTATGGATCTTCTCAATATACAAGACCTTCTCCTCGAGAACTTCTTGTATCCACTGATACCTAATATTGATGTGCTTGGACCTCGAGTGAAAACTCGAATTCTTGCTGAGATGTATGGCACTCTGGCTGTCACAGTAAACGATGAACCTCTGTTGCTTCATACCGAGTTCTCTAACAAACCTCTTCATCCATATCATCTCCTTGAAACTCTCTGTAGCTGCAATGTACTCTGCCTCTATAGTAGACAATGCCACACATTTTTGTAACTTGGATTGCCAAGACACAGCTCCCCCTGCATAGGTAAATAAGTAACCCGATGTAGACTTGATACTGTCTTGAGCACCTGCCAAATCTGAATCTGTGTAACCAACTAACTCTGGCTTGTCACCTCCATAGCACAAACACATATTAGAAGTACCCCTCAAATACCGTAGTATCCATTTCACTGCTTCCCAATGCTCCATAGCAGGATTTGATAGAAATCTGCTTACCACTCCAACTGCATGAGCTATATCCGGCCTTGTACACACCATTGCATACATCAAACTACCAACTGCGGACGCATAAGGAATTTTCTCCATCTTCCGTTTCTCAACATCATTCACAGGACATTGATCACGAGATAACTTAAAATGGTTTGCAAGTGGACAACTTACCGACTCAGCCTTGTCCATGTTGAATCTTTGCAACACCTTCTCAATGTATCTTTCTTGTGATAACCACAGCTTCCTCGCTTTCCTATCATGAGTGATCTCCATGCCAAGAATACGCTTTGCTGCACCCAAGTCTTTCATAGCAAAAGACTTGCTCAGATCTGACTTCAACCTGTCAATCTTTTTCTTATCTTTGCCAATAATAAGCATGTCATCAACATATAGCAAAAGAGTAAGAAAATCACCATCAACAAATTTTTGAATGAATACACAATGATCTGAAGCCGTCCTCTTATACCCATGTTCCTTCATGAACGATTCAAACTTCTTGTACCATCTTCTTGGAGCTTGCTTCAAACCATAAAGACTCTTCTTTAGCTTGCACACCATGTGCTCTTTGCCTTTGACTTCAAAACCCTCGGGTTGTGCCATATACACATCTTCCTCCAACTCACCGTGAAGAAATCTTTGTCTTGACATCTAGTTGTTCTATCTCAAGATCCAAACTAGCGGCTATTGCCAAGACAACCCGAATAGAAGAAAATCTCACCACCGGTGAGAAAATCTCGTCAAAGTCAACACCCTTTCTCTGCTCATAACCCTTCACAACTAAGCGTGCTTTGTACCTTGGTTGTGAATTACCATCTTCAGTCTTGATTCTGTACACCCACTTGTTCTTCAGAATTTTCTGGTTCTCAGGCTTGTCAACCAAATCAAAAGTGTCATTCTCATCTAAAGAGCCAACCTCTTCTTTCATGGATTTCAACTACTTCTGACTTTCAGGAACACTAAGAGCTTCTTCATAAGACTCTGGTTCACCTGCATCTATGAGCATCACATACTGATGTGGTGGATACTTTGTTGAAGGTAATCTGGTCCTGCTGGATCTTCTCAACTCAGCTTCTGGTTGTTGTTGTTGCTGCACTTCTTGCTCAACATCACCCACTGGAACATCTTCATGAGCTTCATATTCATTGCCATTACCATCAACATCATCATCATGTTGTTCAAGAGTAGGAACAACTGGATTTGGATCCAAGGTCATGTCGTCTTGAAGCTTTGGCATCTCAATCTTCTCAAAGTCTTCAATTGTCTGGTCTTCAAGGAATACTGCATCCCTACTTCGATAACCTTCTTCTCAACTGGATCCCAAAATCAGTAACCAAACTTCTCTGTTCCATAGCCTAGGAACACACACTGCTTTGCTTTGTCATCAAGCTTTGATCTCCGATCTTTTGGGATATGAACAAATGACCTGCAACCAAACACTTTCAAGTGATCATAAGTAGGCTCTTTGTCTCTCCATACCTTTTCTCGCTACTTCTCCATCTAGCGGTCTTGAAGGAGATCGATTGATCAAATACACAAGCAGTATTCATTGCTTCACCCCAGAAATGCTTCTGCAACTTGGAATGAGATAACATGCACCTGATTCTCTCAAGAATAGTGCGGTTCATCCTCTCTGCAACACCATTATGTTGTGGAGTCTTGATCTTGATTGTTCATGACGTATACCCATGCTCTTGCAATACACTTCAAGTGGCCCAATGTACTCTCCCCCGTTGTCAGAACGAAGGCACTTCAAGGTTCTACCTGTTTCTCTTTCCACCATGCTGTGAAGCATCTTGAACACAGGAACAACATCATCTTTGGTCTTGATTGCATATGACCAAACCTTCCTTGAAGCATCATCTATGAAAGTAGCAAAATAAACAGTACCACCAAGTGTTTTGACCCTTAAAGGTCCACATACATCAGAATGAACAATATCAATAATACTAGAATTGCGCTTGGGTAAAGCTTTATGAAAGGAAACTCTAGTTTGTTTACCAACTAAACAATGAGTGCACTTACCCAATTGCATACCTTTGGCATTTGGCAAAACTTGTCGTTTGGTGAGGATTTGAATTCCCTTCTCACTAAGGTGACCAAGTCTTCTATGCCACAGCTCGGAGATTGAATCTTTGTCAACAACATTCAACTCACCTTTCAACACCTTCACTTGTGTCTTGTACAATGTGCCACACTTCTTGCCTCTTGCAATAACCATGGAGACCTTGCTTAGCTTCCATTTGCCATCACCCAAGTGATTGTTGTACCCTTCATCATCTAACACTCCTGGTGACATTAGATTCAAACGAAGATCTGGTACATGTCGCACATTTCTGAGAACCAACGTACAGCCAACACTGGTCTCAACCTTCACATCACCCATTCCTACAATTTTCGCAACACCACTGTTTCCCATTCTGACTGACCCAAAGTCACCAGCCTTGTAGGAGGTAAATACATCTTCATGAGGAGTAGCATGATAAGATGCACCTGAATCAACTATCCATTCTAAATCAGAACCTGCAAAACTAACACAAACATCATTACAATCTGAGAATACAATGATATCATCATTTGTCACAGTAGCTGCAACACCATTGTCTTGGTTATCATTTCATTTCCCCTTCTTGTGTTCTTGCTTCGGCTTCCTGCATTCATTTGAATAATGACCTCTCGTATGACAGTTCCAACATTCAACTTCCTTTCTGGACTTTGATTTACCCCTTGACTTGCTACGACCAACTTGTCTTCTGTCTTTTCTTCTACCCCGATTTTCTGTCACAAGAGCTTCTGAATGAGATGAGTCTAGTGACCTTCTTCTAACTTCTTCACTCAGCAAACTGCTAGTTGCAACAGTCATGTTCAACTTCTTGTCTGGAGCAGAATAACTGAGACAATTCCTCAATGGCTCCCAACTGTCTGGTAAAGTATTTAGCAACAAATAAGCTTGAACCTCTTCAGGAATTTTGAGGTCCATAGATGTAAGCTGATTCATGAAACCCTTCATTTCATTTAAATGTTGCGCCATTGAACTCCCTTTCTTGTAACACAGCTTTCCAAGCTTTTTGAATAGAAGAGCTTTTTCACAAGGAGACTGCTGATCATATATCTCCTCTAACTTGGTACACAAAGGATATGCTAGTGTCTCACTAGCCACATGATGAAAAATGCTATCATCAATCCACTGACGAATATAACCAACTGCTTTTCGATTAGTAACCTTCCAATCTTCTGCACTTGTCGCCTCAGGCCTTACTCCCTTACTCTCTATTGGACCATAGAGATCTTTACAATATAACCAGTCTTCCATCTTCGCCTTCCATATGACAAAGTTCTCACCGGTCAAATTGACCATTCTATTACTAGTGCTAGCTTCCGCCATTGCACAGGATTAGCTCAACCCAAAAGCTCTGATACCACTTGTTGGGGGAGGCTTACGAAATCCGAGCCGCTATGCGCAATACGAAACCTACACGAGCAATGAAAACACAATGCGGAAAATACACAACTACGCAATATAGAAGCAAACACACAACACCGGCAATTACGTGGAAAAACCCCTCCAAGGTGAAGGGTAAAAAACCACGGGCAAATCTTCCACTATAATCAAACAATGGGTTACACACAATTCTCCCAAATTTGGGGATAAACTCTTCTTCAAGGTGCCTATAGCACTTGGATATCAATTTGCCTAATTACACTCACCCCTAAGGATGGATCAAAAATTCATTCATATATAATATGAGATTCACTATCAATTTAAGAACAAGAAGTGATTTGAGATACTTACTACTAGGATTTGACAAACCCTATAATTTTTTCCCCTTTGAAGAGATGTTGAAATTGATCAATCAATTCTCCACCACAACAACCAAAAGATCCTTCAATAAGAACCCTTTCTTCTCCTCTTCAAGATGCCTCTAATCTCACCAAAAATGGTGGCTTAAATCTCTCTATCTCTCTCTCACTCTTTCTCTTCTTCCTCTCTTTCTCTTTCTTCAAAATGAAGAAGATAAAACCGTGAAACCAAAAAAACAAGTCTCCTGATGCCTTTTGTGCACAAAACCAAAAAAAAAGGCAGCAACTAACTTCCTCCCTTGAATGGTTAAGGGGACTCCACATGTTTGGGCCAAAAGGAGTAAAACCCAACATAAAATACATCTTTCGAATATCGATTTCTTATGCTTTTCTTAGCTATTTTTCTTGTATTTTTGAATATTACGTTACTTTTGAGTTATCAGGTGTCATGGAGTCATTTGGAGCAAAACAAGAAGAAATCATCCAATTTGGGAAAAAAAAAGGAAAAAGCGTCATTTCACAGACGAGTGATACCCGGAGCCCAGTCAAGGATAAGTGACAACAAGTGGGAATCTAATAAGAATCGCTAAAACCGCCCATAGGGGCTGATAGCCGTCCCACACTAAAAGACTGAGTTAGGTCGAACTCATTTGTTTTCAGACAATATATTTCATTCCTATCTTCAGTTGCAGATGAATTTACAAATCTGTAATGGAGATTGAGAGAAATCAGGAAGAAATTGATGGGAGAATTGAAAAGGAAATCAAGGGGAAGCTGTGCTGAAGAAAAGATCTGCTTAATTGAATCTGTGATGTTCTAGGTTCACTAGTTAGGGTTTTTCATGGGGTTCGAGATTGAACGAGGAGCTGCTACTGCAATTAATTGCGGAGCTGGTAATTAAGACAGAAATGGAGCTTGTGGTGGCTCAGTTGATAACAGAAATTGAGAAGAAGCTAGGGTTTTGAGTTCAGAGTGATTGAGAACTGAGATTCAGATGATGAGTGAACTGTAAATGTCAAATCAAGAGATGGGTTTGGTGATTCTAGATCCCTGAAAGAAATTAGAATACATGGGTTATTCTCAATTTCTCTTGAGGATACGAATTAATGGATTTCTGAAGCTGGTTAGGGTTTGGATAATGGTAACTTAATGTTGGTCTCTATTGAGTTGTTCCCATGGAAGAGAAACAGAATCGTGGTGCTATGTTATTGTTGCAATGGTTCATGGTTCTATGACTTGAGTAGATTGAGTAGATTAAATGAGAATGGCATTAGTAGAATGGGTTGCAGGCAAGAGATGTTACTATGCAGCATTGGTTGAGAATTGAAGCTAAAGCCGAGTTAGTATGGCAGTGGCTTGAGCTAGTGATGAATCTGAGAGGTTGAAGTTGGCATTGATGCTAGGTATACAGGGAAGCTTATTGCTGCAATCTGATGAGATGGATATATGGGTTTTATGCAGTTCAAGAGTTGATTGACAAGATGCAGCTGGCTTGAACTGGAACTTGTAGCCGAGAGTGAAGATTTGGGGTTATTTGGGAGATGCTTATGTGATTACAGGGAAGAAATGATAATGAGTTTGTTGAGCTGAATTTGAGGAGTTTGTGCTGTTGAGTTGTGGAGTTGAAAGGAATCAAGGAAAGAAGATGGAGGATTTGTTGGTACAATAAACTATAGGGTACTAGTGAGCTGCAGCTGGAGTTGAAGCAACATCAGAAATGATATAAGTATGCTGAAGTTGCAGCTGCAAGATTGTATTGAGCTTTGTTGCAGATCTGAGATGGATTCGAATGGTCCGGCAAAGGAGATGAAACTAGGAGCTGTAGGTGATTGAACTATGAACTAGTGGTGGCAATTATGAGAATGATATGCAGTGCTGCTACTGAGAACTGAAGCCGAGAAACACACACAACGTGGATTTGAACTGGTATTGGTGTTGCAGTGGAATTTAAGTGAAGAAACTAGTGTTGCTGGGACTTGGTAGCTTTGCAGACTTGAGATGATGAGGTGTTGGTAGTTGTGCTCGGAGTGCAGGAATTCTGTGGTTGTTTACATACAGGGGAAGAGTCAGTATGGCTGAATTGTTGGTGCTTTCCAAATGAAGTGCTTGAGTATTGAATGAATGTGCTTATATGACCCATAATTGTGCAGGGAAGTAAGCCTGAATTAGGCCTGGAAATAGTCGGATTACAGACAGAACTCTGTTTGGATTTTAGTTAGCCGAGTTAACTCGGTGAGCCATGTCAACTCATCTGTCCGTTTAACTTTTATCCTGACTGGGATCAATTAATGGGTTGTGGAAGACTCAATTTGGCAGTGGGATAATCTAGTGACGGGAATTGAATGAGAAGGGGAAATCTATAAAAGGAGGGCTTCATACTCTTTTAACTGAATCTAATATCTTCTACTTTTGTTCTAGGGTTTAGAAACATGATAGGCTTTCTCTTCCTTCTTGTGATGAACTCCATGAGCATGAGTACTTAATTTTCTTTTGGTTATGGATTAGTTGGATTTCACATAACATGATTCTTTGATTCAATATATTAGTTTTGTCTCATATTTATCGTTCACGATTCTCTGAAAATATAGTTGTATGATCGACGTATTACAACATGATTGATTGTTTGTTTTGTCAAGTTGCAAATTGGTAGAACTTGTAATCACATCTATTGCTAGTTTAGGGTATTTCATACGTAAAAGTGATAATCCTTGAATACAAGTAGCATAATCTTGTAGTGATACATCCTAGTAATCACAAGTGAATCGTGACCTTTGTTAAATTGTTTGCGCAATGTATTTCAATTGCATTGATTGGCCTGATTTCATAGAACTTAATGCATCTAGGGAATTAAACTTAATTAGTGCTTTTACACGTTAGGTTGTTCTCTTAGATAGAATTCATACTCGCATCTTTTAATGTGTTTGTTGATGACAAGAGGAAATTAGAGGGATATTCTTGCGATCAAGGTATCCTAGGGCTTTTGATAAAAGTTGAGATTAAATATCGATTCTACTTATTATGAAAAAAGCATGTTAGTGAATGAAAACGAAATCCTTAACCAATATCTTTCCTTTCTTGATTTGTTTATTTTTCTTTACTTGCTTTTATTTTAGTTTGCTTTTATAAAAATTAGAAAAATCCCCCCTTGTTATTTATAGGAAACCGAAAATATATTGACAGCCTAGTCCTTTCTGTGGGAACGATCCTTACTTGCCATTGCTTCATTATATATTTTTAGTAGTAAGAAAGTGCAATTTATTTTTGACGCCTACGACAGCCATCAAATGAAGATATGAACTTGAATGCAGAATGGATGAAGTTCAAAAACTACATCTAAGATTTTACAAGACTAAGCTATAGTTACAGATTCCTAACCTAAATTTAGCTATGCTAACACAATAAAAAGAACAATTTTTTTAAAAACTTCCCTAGATGCAGTTATGGGAATGCAATATAGCAGAATGCAAGTAGATCGAAATAAAAAATGCAAAGATGCAAATATACAACTGAATATGGAATGATCGAAGTTTATAAATTAAAGTTATGGAATGAAACTAGCTGCAGATGCAGACAACCTCAAACTAGAATGAGATAAGATAATGATGCAGTTTATACAAATGGGGAAGGATTGAAATCTAAAACTTACAGTTGTTGCTAATATGCTTACTAAGTTACAACTACAGATTCTTAATTTGATAATTAGAGAAAACCCACTCACCCAAAACGCGTTTTCTGACAAACCCCTTCTACAATTCAACTTTGCAACTTTTAGATTTGATGTTCTCCCGTTGTTGAAGCTAACCCTAATCTTATCTTTCTCAATACTAGCTTCTAGGGTTACTGTTATTGATAAGAGAGAAGCTAAAATGGAGATAGATAGAGATTAGAAGTTTGGTTGATGGCTAACTGATAGGGTGGTTGTTCTCAGAAGTGTTCGGGGATGGAAGTGATGGAGGGAGATGAACTGAGAGGTTTTGCAGAGGTTTGAGAGAAGATGAAAATGATGTGAAGGAGTTGTTTGGCTTCTACTCGAGTATGAGAAGAATAGAATGCTAGGGTGTGAGGCGGGAGTAGTAAACGTTGATGTACCGCATGGAGATGCCTTTGGAGTTTGGATGCTTATAAGCTATATCAATCTGACGGTTCAGGATGGAAACGGGTTTGGATTTTAGATCTCGGGTTTTATCTCTTGGAAGATCCTTTCTAGGCCATGTCCTCTTCAAAGCTAATATCTCAATCCCACTTCTAGTTTAAGGTCGTCCAAGCGACATTATTCACTTGTGGATGAGGTGCAAACGACACTCTTCACTGCCATCTAGTGGGAGTCTTTGTTGTCTCTCTTCCATTGTCACCAATTCTATGCTCTTTTGGCTTCTCTAATCATCCAAGCTTTATCAAGTACCTAAAAACACAAAGTTATTTAGTAAAAGTATTTATTATTGAAAACAATGAAAATACAGAATTTTGGGATGCTATATGATTTTAAAGCACAAAAAATGAGTTAAATGCCAAGAAAAAGATGTAGAAATATGCATTATTTGGCACTATCACATTTGAATATGTTATGTCTCAAGGGATAAACTTAGTGATTTATTATAGTTGATTTTGAAAACAAATTTCCCACAAACAACTTTTGTTAAAACTTAGAGTTTGGTACTCTGGTTTATACAGATAAGTTGTATATGTATTCGCTAGAGAAATAGATTTGATGCAGGACCCTTTGGTTAGATTTTATAAAAAAAAAAAAAAAATGTAGGTAGTTGATGATTACAATATCTTTGACTACATGTTGAGAAGTAAGATAGGTGGATGATTACAACATCTAGCTAGTTCGTACCTTTTTGATTGGCATCATCCAAGCATAATTTTTTTGAATTTATTAACCATAGAGACCAGAAGGTGCATGAATAGGTGATTAGCAGCAAAGGTAAAAGCACATGGTTCATGTGGGGGTCTCACTGGAGTCGCACATGAGTCTCACACGTGTATCAAGGGGGTATCCCAAGGGTCGCAAGATCATGTTTTATTACATTGTTGAGCCTTGTGTAGCTCTAGATAATAATAAAGTGAGAGTATCTAGCTAGCTCATACTTTTCAGATTGGCACCATACAAGCATGAAATTTTTGAACTTATTAATCCATAGAGGTCGGAGGATCCGATAACAGGTCATCTGAACAAAAATCAAAGCACATGGTTCACGTGGGGGTCGTACATGGGTCTCACATGTGTGGAAAGGGGGTATCACAAGGGTCGCAAGAGCCTCTTTTACTACATTGTTGATCCTTGTGTAGCTTCAGATAATAGTAAAGTTCCAGCATCTAGATATTTCATGCCTTTCTGATTGGCACCATCCAAGCATAAAACTTTTGAATTTATTAACTATAGAGACCAGAAGGTGCGGGAATAAGTGATTAACAGCAAATGTCAAAGCACATGGTTCACATGTGGGTCTCACCGGAGTCGCACATGAGTCTCACAGGTGTAGCAATGAAGTATCACAAGGGTCGCAAGATCCTCTTTTACTAAACTATTGAGCCTTGTGTAGCTCCAGATAATAATAAAGTGACATCATCTAGCTAGTTCATACATTTTTTATCGGCACCATTATCCAAGAATAAATTTTTTGAATTTATTAACCATAGAGACCAGAAGGTGCGAGAATAGGTGATTAGCAGCAAATGTCAAAGCAAATGGTTCACTTTGGGGTCTCACCGGAGTCGCACATGAGTCTCACACGTGTAGTAATGGGGTAACACAAGGGTTGCAAGATCCTCTTTTACTACATTCTTGAGCCTAGTGTAGCTCTAGATAATAGTATGGTGCCATCATCTAACTAGTTCATGCATTTCTGATTGGCACCATCCAAGCATGAAATCTTGAACTTATTAGCGTACTATGTCATTCACATGGCTTTCTCAAGTCGAAGACGTTTAAGCAGATGATTGGCGAGCACCTATTATTCATGAGTTGAGCAGTTCCCTTTCAGAAGGGAAAGTCAGTCTCAAGGAATTAAAGAATTAGTTTTTACTTCATGGAGCTTTATACTATCAAAACTCTGATGGGTCATTATCACGATGCCTTGGAAATGACGAAGAGGACGAACGACTCAAGCGCATACATGAAGAAACGTGCGGACAAACGCTGGTAGTAACACTCTACAGAAAGCTTCAAAGAATGGAATACTATTGGCCTTCCATGGAGGCTCAATCAAGAACTCTGCAAAAGTCATGTCCCAATTGTCAGATGCCCCCTCATCACTTAAAAGCTCTGACAGCCCATCACACTGGGGACTGGAGGGAACACTACATCAAATATCTCTGGGACAATGAACTGCCGTCAGAAAATAAAAAACAACCAAACTCATTCAGAGGGCTAAGAGATTTGTCTTCCTTGATGGAATCTTATACCGCAAAAGCTTTGGTGGAAACTTGCTGAGATGCTTAGCTGAGCATGAAATCCCAACAATTTTAAAGGAGATGCATGACGGAAAACATCAAGGAAAAAGGAAATTATTTCTCCGGATTCATGAGAAATATTATTGGTCGACAATGGAAGACGATGCAGCTGCACATGTTCAAAGGTGTCATCAATGCCAAGTCCATGGTAACCTCATTCACACTCCCTGTATTCCATTGAATTCTGTGAATAGTCCGTGGAATTTCTATAGCTGGGGTTTGGATATCATCGGGAAAATAAATCCAGCATCTTCGAAGCACCATGACTACATCATCACCGCAACCGAGTATTTTACCAAATGGGTTGAAGTTGTTCCTCTTTGAAGCACCACTGGAGTCACGATTGCAGCCTTCATCAAAGAATATATAATATACAGATTCGGTGTTCCCAAACACATTGTTACTGATAATGGAACTCCTTTTGCCAACAAGCAAGTGACAGAATTGCTCGAGGAATACGGCATCAAACAAGTCTTCTCTACACCGTACTATCCCCAAGGAAATGTACAAGCAGAGAGCACCAACAAAACGTTGATCCGTATTCTCAGTCAAACAGTTCATGATAATCCCCGAACCTGGCATGAACAGTTGCCTATGGCTTTATGGGCTTATCAAACCGCACCAATGAGCTCGATCGGGACCTCACCATATTCTCTCGTATTTGGGGCTGACGCCATACTACCGTCAGAAATAAAAATTCCTTCAGCAAGGATCGCAACATCCAGTGGAGTGAAATAGGATGAAGCCGAAGTGTCCAACTCAAGAGTTGCTGAACTGGACATGCTCGAGTCGAAGCGGGCTAAAGTGGAGAAATATGTAGAAACTTACAAACAAAGAATCTCTAGGGCCTACAAAAAAATGGTAAGACCTCGAACACTTCAAGTAGGGGATCTCGTATTAAAGACAGCAAAGCACATTCAACAAGACATGTCTGCTCACAAGTTCTCTCCGAAATGGGAAGGAACATATGTAGTTATCAAGGCAGTATCCAGCGGATACTACAAAATCTTAAAGGTTGATGGAGGAGTAGAAGGAAATATAATTGATAGGCTTTCGGGATTGCCTATATATATATAACCGCAATCGCATGGTGTCTACAATGCAGACAACGGCAAGTACAGGTCGTTCCCACGAGGAGCGGTGGAAATACTGTAATCAATAATTCTGATCGACTAACCAATCAAGATGTTGAGCTTCTGATTTTAAAAAGAATAAAACAAAGAGAATAAACTAAAACAATAAAATTAATTCAATGGGAGAATCGGTAACCAGGGTTTATAGTATCCACCACTATTTCTATTCGATTACTGAAATGAAACATATCTCAATGAATATTTATTTATCGTTTGTTCTATCGACATCACCTATTATTTGTATTAGAGTCGCAAATATTGCTGGGACACCCTAAGCATGGCACATCAAAAGAATAAACCAAAGCATGCACCATCAAATTGCGTTAGCGAGAAAATTATACGAACTAAATTTGGGTCCTCAAATAATACATGGCTATTCTAAGCATACCCCATCAAAAGATTTATCCTAAGCATGGAATATCAAATAAGTAGACAAATATTTTTTCGATCCTAACAATAATGCACAAAGGTTATATAAAACCGGTGAAGCAACAACTCATATTTTGATAAATCGATAAACATATATCAAGAAATTAATTCATTCAAATCATAACGGTCTATTGCTTCATAATTCGATTCAATCAAAAATATCCTAATACCCGAAGTATTTCAACAAAAACCCTAATTCCAAAAATATTAGCAACACATAATTATGGGTTTCTTAAAACCCATCAAAAATGATAATAAAAGAGGAACGATCAAAACCAAAGTTGTCTTCGTTGTCTCTTCTTCTTGTGCTCCAAAAATCTATGGCGGCGCTTCCTTTTCTTCCCAAGTTTCTGTCACCAACCCTACAAGAAATCTTCGTCGCGCCTCCAAACCCGTCTCTCCCCCTGTCTTTTTTTGTTCTCTGCAGTTATATACAGCTCCTGCGAGAGTCCAATAGGTCCTAGCAAACAATGCCCAAAGCCCAGTCCAGCTCGGTCCAGTAGTAGCTCCAGATTCTAATCCAAACTCCTCTCTAAAACTCGACCACCGATTGCATTGAGCTCAGCCAACTACCATTCCAGGTACAAGAAGCACCATTAATGACTGCATTCGACGCCTCTGAATCCATTGTTGTTCATCTTCCGCATCATATTAACCTCAGCCAGTTTACGGGACCTCCTTTAACATCAAACTCCATCTGATTTCAGGGTAAGTCGGTTGACCCAATTTTTGATTCCTGCCATTCACTTCAAACACCAGCTGCCATCATCTATCAAGCACATATAGTATTTCCCATCTCCATTTATTCATGATGCTGCTGACGTTGCTCCTCAAACCAAATCTTGGACGGTCCATCTTCGAATTCCCCTTGCAGCTGTTATAAGAACTAGACACCACCAGCAATCATATCTTCGCTTTACCGAAACCAGCCAACATAAATTTCCATCTTCTCTGCTTACCGATCGCCGGTTCCCACACTACCACAGCTCCTTCCTTGCCTATTTTCTGACTTCGACTTATAGGCACTGACTGCACTAATTCTCACCATTGCACTGACATCTATTCTCACTGACTATCCTCCATTCTACTGAACTGCACCATTTGATCAGACATCCCATAAACTCGAGTACACCATCGCCTGCAATTAACTCCGTTCTGTCCGGCTAGGTCTCGGCCACAACATCTTCCTCCGACGACAGCAACAGCTCCTCCAAAGTCAGACCATAACCATGCAGGAACCCCACAACTCAATGGCTACGGCACCAGTTCTTCCCTGTTTCATTCCTCTATCGACCGATTGAACACATCCACCATATCACTCGACTACACAGCTCACTCAACAATCCAGATGAAAGCTTCACTCTCTTTTCCATTCATAGTACGAAACATCCATTCAACACTAGCATCTCGAGTAGTTTGGTTGCTGCCAATTCTGTCCATCCTGTCGCCGTTCAGTGTAAACACCAGCATTTGCCAATGCATTTCCTTCACTTCCGTGCAGCACCTACTTTCCAATCTCTGGTCTTTCCATTCTCTGAATTCTCATTGCAGTCTCTGTACAGGACCTACGAAACACCAAGCTAAGATGAATTTACAACCATTAGCCAAATACATGACCACTTTTTGCTTGCTCTCAGTTCCCATATACCCTGAAATTTCTCGTCACCACTGCACCGTTCAGTTACCACCGTTGATTCGCAACAAACAGACCCATTTCAGACCACATACGAACTCCTAAATCCCATTGTTGCTGCTGATGCTTTTGACTTCGAGAAACAGCTTGAACTCCATTTGTTGCTATCATAACTCGAACATAACTATCGTCTCAGCCAACATGCATCTCTGTCCGTAAATCCAGCCATAGCACTTGATCCATATACTGAATCGATGGCAGCTGCTTGAAGACGAAAATGAGAACTCCATTTCTTGACAAAACCATTCCACAAACCAAATGTGTTGGGGGAGGTGCCATGTAGTCCTTATTATCATCACCTAGGGGTGACTTTCACGTGCTCAAATTGTCTGTGACCTAGTAGCTTAGGTGGTGCGACCAACTCGAGCAAATAACAAGGCAGTCCCTTTTCCTTTTCTGGGATGTGTGTGCTTTTCACCATTAATGCCATTTTGGTGCAAATTTAAGCCAATAATTCTCCAGAGATCGTGTTCACTTGTACTTTCTACAACAGCACTAAAATAATATTATTAGGCAAATATCGATTCCTAGCTTATATAAACTTGGGCATAAAATGTAGCATATAGTGCTTATCAACACCCCCACACTTATATTTTGCTAGTCCTCGAGCAAAACAGAAGAAGACCCGCTACACAGCTGGTCATATCATAAGAGAGATTTAGACCCGCTACACGCTGGTCATGATAAATGCCATACATAAGAACCGCGACACAATTTTTTTGTTTTTTTTAGACCCGCTACACAGCTGGTCATAACATGGAAGGAAAAAGAAAAGACCCGCTACACAGCTGGTCATAACCCTAACAATCATAGTTTTTTTTTTTTTTATAAAATTTTTTAGACCCGCTACACAGCTGGTCATAATATTTTTTTATTTTTTTTTAGACCCGCTACACAGCTAGTCATAACAAGCAAGAAAACAGAAAAAGACCCGATACACAGCTGGTCATCTTTTGCAAGAAAATTCCTGAAAAAGAAAAGTAAAAAGTTAACCACTCCCCCACACTTAAACATTATATTGTCCTCAATGTAATTGAGTCATCCAACGTAAAAATTAAGATGGGAAATTCATAATATGCGAAAATAAACAAATAAAAATAAAAAAAGAAATAGAATTACGTACCTACTGGAATATACTTACAAGACTCTCCATATATCAACAACCTAAATAATTGGGGATCAACCCTGAGTACAATATATACAAACAATGACAACCTCAAATCCTTGTTGTAGCAACGTAAATATATAGAGACTATCAAAAGGAAAGAGCCACCCCCACACTTAGTTTTTGCAAAGGATATATCATCAGTAAAAAGAATTACCGACTCAAGTGGTTCACTGGGGATGGGAACTGAAACGATCTGGGAGTCATGCATAGGCAAAGAGAAATCACGAGATGCAAAATAATCTAGTAATACTGGAGAAGCACGCAATTCTAATCCAAAATTAGGAATCTTCTGAAAAGTTGTGCTAACAATTCTAGGTGTATTAACTTCTCCACTGGGTTTGTAACCCTGTACTAAATCATCATCATAAACATCATCAACCTGGGAATCAATAGGAATGTCACAATAAAGATGATTAAAAGAAACCTTATAGATAGAGTGTAATGTCTCTAAGTCGTTAGACTTAACTACACTGTCCTCT
Source organism: Papaver bracteatum (assembly GCA_023529315.1). Classification (NCBI taxonomy): domain Eukaryota; kingdom Viridiplantae; phylum Streptophyta; class Magnoliopsida; order Ranunculales; family Papaveraceae; genus Papaver; species Papaver bracteatum. The sequence continues at coordinate 664,574 of JAJJWX010002962.1, forward strand.
GAATTAACACATTCTTCATAAGCATCATTGTTATAGCACTGATATGTCACACCATCTAAAAGAATGGCGTCCTCAATCCTAAACTCATCCTTTGAATAGGCGAGTGATCATTAACACGATCAGGGGTTGGACTAAATACACCACCCTCACTTGGTATGACAATGTCTCTATTCCTATGATCACAAATATCAAGTTCAACATCATTCTTCATACACATTGATTCATTAGTTAAAGCGGTTTCATCATTAATATCAAGAGTATTAGAAAAATTAGAACTTGTATCCTCAGTAAGACCACGATCGTTTACCGAATGCATTAGTTTAAGAATCGATAAATCAGTTTGTTCAGAAAGTTGAGCAATATAAGCTTGATTTTTACTCTGCTCAGCAAAAAATAATTCATTAGCTTTGGTCTGTTCAGCAATTTCAATATTGAGGTGTTCTAACAAAGATAGTTGTGATTCCAATGGGTCACAGTAAGATTGATCATTTCTCTCATACTGTGACGGAGAAATGTGTGAATAATAATTGGAATCAACAAATTGTGGCTCATAACTAGGGTAAGGTTGGTTATGATCATAACCTTCACAAGGTCTGGAATGATCATACATATGAGAATAATTCCAATCATTATTTACACACTCGGCAGGTTCTTGATAATGAGAAGGTGTGTATGCATACTCCTCAGGTAAAATATCATATGACTCCTCTGTCTCAGCTCTTTTTGTAAGATTCCAAAAAGCTATAAAAGAAGTCAACTCACTGGAAACCATTATACAAAGTAAAATTTTCCCAATAACTCACCTTGCAAAAGCTTTGAATGAATATCAAGTACTTACTTTAGGCCTATTGTTGACTCCAATCGCCGCTCTTCAGACTAAGGTACCTATGAAAAATCAAATAAGCTACGTAAAAAGAACTAAAATAAAATATAAAAATAAAAGCAAAAATAAGCTATGTACAGAAGAAAAATAAAAATAATAATAATAATAACTATGTACAAAATACTAATCACAATAATTCACAACCGCTCCCCGGCAACGGCGCCAAAACTTGATAGGCTTTCGGGATTGCCTATATATATAACCGCAATCGCACGGTGTCTACAATGCAGACAACGGCAAGTACGGGTCGTTCCCACGAGGAGCGGTGGAAATATTGTAATCAATAATTATGATCGACTAACCAATCAAGATGTTGAGCTTCTGATTTTTAAAAGAATTAAACAAAGAGAATAAACTAAAATAATTAAATTAATTCAATGAAAGAATCGGTAACCAGGGTTTATAGTATCCACCACTATTTCTATTTGATTACTGAAATGAAACATAACTCAATGAATATTTATTTATCGTTTGTTCTATCGACATCACCTATTATTTGCATTAGAGTCGCAAATATCGCTGGGACACCCTAAGCATGGCACATCAAAAGAATAAACCAAAGCATGCATCATCAAATTGCGTTAGCGAGAAAATTATACGAACTAAATTTAGGTCCTCAAATAATACCTGGCTATTCTAAGCATACCCCATCAAAAGATTTAACCTAAGCATGGAATATCAAATAAGTAGACAAATATATTTTCGATCCTAACAATAATGCACAAAGGTTATATAAAACCGGTGAAACAACAACTCATATTTTGATAAATCGATAAAAATATATCAAGAAATTAATCCATTCAAATCATAACGGTCTATTGCTTCATAATTCGATTCAATCAAAAATAGCCTAATACCCGAAGTGGTTTCAACAAAAACCCTAGTTCCAAAAAGATTAGCAACACATAATTATGGGTTTCTTAAAACCCATCAAAAATGATAATAAAAGAAAACGATCAAAACCAAAGTTGTCTTCGTTGTCTCTTCTTCTTATGCTCCAAAAATCTATGGCGGCGCTTCATTTTCTTCCCAAGTTTCTGTCACCAACCCTACAATAAATCTCTACCGCGCCTCCAAACCCGTCTCTCCCCCTGTCTTTTTTTGTTCTCTGCAGTTATATACAGCTCTTGCGAGAGTACAATAGGTCCTAGCAAACAATGCCCAAAGCCCAATCCAGCTCGGTCCAGTAGTATCTCCAGATTCTAATCCAAACTCCTCACTAAAACTCGACCACCGATTGCATTGAGCTCAGCCAACTACCATTCCAGGTACAAGAAGCACCATTACTAACTACATTTGACGCCTCTTAATCCATTGTTGTTCAGCTTCCGCATCATATTAACCTCATCCAGTTTACGGGACCTCCTTTAACATCAAACTCCATCTGATTTCAGGGTAAGTCGGTTGACCCAATTTTTGATTCCTTCCATTCACTTCAAACACCAGCTGCGATCATCTATCAAGCATATATAGTATTTCCCATCTCCATTTATTCATGATGCTGCTGACGTTGTTCCTCAAACCAAATCTTGGACGGTCCATCTTCGAATTCCCCTTGCAGTTGTTGTAAGAAATAGACACCACCAACAATCATATCTTCGCTTTACCGAAACTAGCCAACATAAATTTCCAACTTCGCTGCTTACCGATTACCGGTTCCCACACTACCACAGCTCCTTCATTGCCTATTTTCTGACTTCAACTTCTAGGCACTGACTGCACTAATTCCCACCATTGCACAGATAACAGTAGAATGAAAATTAACTGGAATTTTTTTTTTCTCTCTTATCCAATCCATAAGAGAGAAGAAGTATTTATTGACCAGATACAGGACAAACTCACACACACTCCTCACACACTTATAAATATCAAAGCATAGAACATGTGATAGAGTGTAAAGGAAGTGTAACAAAAAACTAACTGCTATTACCCCCCCTCAAGCTGTGCTGGTTGAATTGAGAAATGCCAAAAACACACAGCTTTTCTTTCATAAGTGAGAATCTAGGTCCATGTAAGCCCTTAGTAAAGATGTCAGCCACTTGATCCATAGTGGAGATGTAGGAGACCTTAAGATTCTTAGCTTGTACCAATTCTCTTACAAAGTGAAAATCCAAGGCCATGTGCTTCATTTTGCTATGGAAAACTGGATTGGATGCTAGAGACAAAGCACTATTGTTGTCACAGGACAGATGAGGAGGTGTTGGAAGAAATATATGCAAGTCTTGAAGCATTTGACAAATCCATACTAGTTCAGCTGCAGATTGAGCTAAAGCCCTGTACTCAGCCTCTGTGGATGATCTTGCAACAGTGGCTTGCTTTTTGGAGGACCAAGAAATAGAATTATTTCCAAAGAAAATGCAAAACCCTGTAGTTGATCTTCTGTCATCTGGTGACTGCCCAGTCAGCATCACTAAAGCCTTAAAGAACTTGTAAACCTTTGGAGAAGAATAAGCTATGATCCAAGGTTCCCTTGACATATCTGAGTATTCTTTTAGCAGCCACAAAATGAGTAGAAGTAGGTTTGTGCATAAATTGGCAGACTTGATTCACAGAATAAGCCAACTCAGGTCTAGTCCATGTTAAGTACTGTAAGGCACCAACTAAAGATCTGTACTCAGTGGGGTTGTCTAGAATATCGCCATCTAAGCAACTTAGCTTTTGAGACAAAGAGGCAGGGGAAGAGCATGACTTGGCACCAACCATATTGAACTTAGATAGCAAATCCAGTGCATACTTAGTCTGACACATAAATAACCCAGTGACATTCCTCTTAACTTCAAGCCCCAAAAAGAAGTGAAGGTCTCCCAAGTTTTTAACTGGAAATTGTTTAGTTAAAGTTTTGAGTAAACTAATGCAGTGAGAAGCTGAATTACCAGTTAACAGTATATCATCAACATAAACTAAAATAATAGTAATGAACTTGCCTTGGACTTGCACAAACAGAGAAGTATCATCAGCAGAAGCAACAAAGCCAAGAGAGACCAAAACAGAATATAGCTTGGCATACCAAGCTCTAGGAGCTTGTTTGAGGCCATATAAGGACTTGTGGAGCTTGCAGACATAGTCAGGATGAGCAGGGTCCACAAAGCCAAGAGGCTGAACCATATAGACTTCTTCTTGTAAATCCCCATGTAGAAAGACATTACTAACATCCAACTGAGTAATCTTCCAATTGAAGTGAACTGCCAAAGAAATGATGAGTCTGATAGTGGTTGGCTTGGCAACATGAGAAAAGGTTTCATTGTAATCAAGACCAGGTTGTTGGTGAAAACCTTTGGCTATAAGCCTGGATTTAAATTTATCTATAGAACCATCAGCTCTATGTTTAATTCTATACACCCATTTACAACCAATGGCATGATGACTTGGAGGGAGAGGCATTTTAGTCCATGTACCAGTGTCTTGCAGAGCTTTATGTTTAACATACATAGACATTCTCCATTCTGGAATCTTATTGGTAGATGAAAAACAAGTGGGAGTGGTGGGAAGCGCCTTTGCAAGAAGGGCATCAGAGAGAGGATGAGTAGTATCTAGATACACTTTAAGAACAAAAATACCAGATTTACCCCTAGTTTGCATGGAATGGGCATTAGTAACAACTGGGATAAAAGATTGAGTAGTGGAAGCTGGTGTGATGCTAGAAATTTGAAGTGACTCTGAATTGGAAGGACTGACTGTTGTGGGAATAGCTAAGGATTCAGAGGTAAAGGCATCATGAGTGAGAATAGTGTAAGAAGGCTTTGGTTGAGAAACCAATGATAGATAAGGAAATTGAGTTTCATTGAAAACAACATGCCTTGACACATAGACTCTTCCACTAACAGGGTCTAAACACCTATAGACCTTTTGGTTGGCACTGTAACCAAGAAATATGCATGCCACACTTCTAGGTGATAGTTTGTTTGCAGCATATGGCCTAAGCCAGGGGAAGCATGAGCAGCCAAAGCTTTTGAGAAAATGATAATTAGGCTTTTTGTGAAAGAGCATTTCAAAAGGTGTCTTAAAGTCTATGGATCTAGTGGGTAGTCTGTTAATGACATAATTGGCAGTGATGAAGGAATCTACCCAGAAAGATTCAGGTAAATTAGCTTGAATAAGGAATGTTGTGCCAATATCAAGAATATGTCTATGTTTGGTTTCAGCTACACCATTCTGTTCAGAGGTATGTGGGCAGGTGACTTCATGTTTGATGCCATGTGTAGCATTAAAGGTATCTAATTCTCCATTTATGAACTCCCCACCACCATCAGTTCTGATGGTTGCAATTTTATGACAAAGAGCATTTTCAATATAAGCTTTAAAATTGAAGAAAATTGTCTTGAAATCAGATTTGACATATAAGGGAAACAACCAACAAAACTTGGTATAATCATCAATGATGTTCACCTAATATAAGTAACCACTGTTAGAAGCAACAGGGGAAGGACCCCAAATATCCATATGAAATAGTTCTAGAGGTCTAGTGGTAACACTAGTAGAAACAAGAAAGGGTTGTTTATGAGATTTTCCTAACTAACAAAAATCACAAAAAAGAGGAGACTTAACAACATTTTTGATAGACAACTCATTACAGACTCTTTGTAATACTTGAAAGGAAGGATGAGCTAGTCTGTGATGCCAGATTGTAGAAGACACACTTTGAGCATGAATAGCCTTAATGGAATGATGAAAATTGATTGGATACAAGCCATTATTGTGAGGGCCCTGCAGCAGAATCTCCCTAGTATGAAGATCCTGCACAATATAGCCAACAGAAGAGAAGGTTATAGTGCAATTGTTGTCAGTAGTGAACCTATGGACAGAGAATAGATTGGTGGAAGCTTGTGGTACATGTAGAATCTGATTAAGTGTAAACTGCCTAGATGGAGTATGTATAAGAGAGTTTCCAATGGCAAAAATGGACATACCTTCACCATTAGCTGTTTGGATAGTGTCATAACCATCATAGTTGCTGTAATCTTCAGTAGGAACAGCAGTAGAAGAGATATGCTGATTAGCTCCACTGTCAGCATACCAGGGATTCTCACCAAAGATGTTAGCTGCAGCTAACATAGCATGAAGGTTTGCAGGTGGTTGCTTACCTTGATAAGCAAAATTCAATCTATTTTTGCATTCAGGAGCAATATGATCAGGATCATTACAAATTTGGCATGGGGGATGACCACTTTTGAATAAATTAGGTGGAGGTGCTGATGTAAAAGATGGAGCAGGTTTTGAATTAAAATAATAACCACCTCTATGACTTGAATGAGGTGCTCTTCTACCTCTAGGAGTTGAATAATAACCACCTCTTGAAGGAGCAGAGTATCTGTAATTGTAGTTTGAAAGAGGAGGTCTAGATTGAGAGTAGAAGGCCATATTTTCAGAATCAGCAACTAGAGAAGAATGTTTAGAAGAGATGACAACTTCTTCACTTAACAGTAGATTATGTAATTCAATACAGGTGACATGAGGATTTCTAAGTCTGATAATGGTTGCAAATAAATCAGAAGTAGAAGGCAAACCAGACAAAGTTATGACAGCACATTCAGCATCACTCACAATGGATCCAGCTGCAGCTAAGGATCAACAATTTTCTTAATAGAATTGAGATATGTTTGAATAGAGTCATTACCCAATTTGATAGACTGAAGTTTGGTGCGCAATTGAATCACGTGGGTTGCAGAAGCTTGAGAAAATCGAGCTGCAAGATTAGACCAAAGTTCATGTGCAGTTTTAGCTCCAACCACATAGGGAAGAACAGCATCTGAAATCAGGGAGTTGAGAAGTAGAATAATAGTTGAATCTTCATCTTGCCAAGTTACGTATGCTGGATTTACAATATCATTGTTCTGATGATTACGAGATGTAAATTAAGGAGGACAAATTATAGAACCATCAAGATAACCAGTAACACGAAATTTGTTGAAGAAAGCGAGAACCAAGGATTTCCAAGTAAGATAATTAGTATCAGTAAGTTTAAATGAAATGATATTGAGAAGTTGATTAAAAGGAATTTGTGCAAAAGTTCGTTGTGCCATTGAAAGAAAGAAGAAGAATCAAATTGAAAAAGAGATCTCAGAGAGAAAAGAAAAGCTCAAAACAACGAACCAGATTGAACACAGAGAAGGAGCTATTGTGAGAAAAATTGAAGATCTCTGAGATTAAAAAATATCCATGAAGGATCGATGAACCCTGAGAAAGATTGCTTTCTCAGTCTGATACCAAGATAACAGTAGAATGAAAATTAACTGAAAAACAAAAATGTTCTCTCTTACCCAATCCAGAAGAGAGAAGAAGTATTTATTGACCAGATACAGGACAGACTCACACACACTCCTCACACACTTACAAATATCAAAGCATAGAACATGTGATAGAGTGTAAAGGAAGTGTAACAAAAACTAACTGCTATTATGCACTGCCATCTATTCTCACTGACTATCCTCTATTCTACTGAACTGCACCATTTTATCGGACAGCCCATAAACTCGAGTACATCATCGCCTGCAATTAACTCCATTCTGTCCGGCTAGGTCTCGGCCACAACATCTTCCTCCTCCGACAGCAACATCTCCTCCAAAGTCAGACCATAACCATGCAGGAACCCCACAACTCAATGGCTACGGCACCAGTTCTTCCCTGTTTCATTCCTCTATCGACCGATTGAACACAGCCACCATATCACTCGACTGCACAGCTCACTCAACAATCCAGCTGAAAGCTTCACTCTCTTTTCCATTCACAGTTCGAAACTTCCGCGCATCACCTGCTTTCCAATATCTGGTCTTTCCATTCTCTGAATTCTCATTGCAGTCACTGTACAGGAGCTACGAAACACCAAGCTAAGATGAATTTACAACCATTAGCCAAATACATGACCACTTTTTGCTTGCTCTCAGTTCCCATATACCCTGAAATTTCTCGTCACCACTGCACCGTTCAGTTACCACCGTTGATTCGCAACAAACAGACCCATTTCAGACCACATACGAACTCCTAAATCCTATTATTGCTGCTGATGCTTTTGACTTCGAGAAACAGCTTGAACTCCATTTGTTGCTATTATAACTCGAACATAACTATCGTCTCAGCCAACATGCATCTCTGTCCGTAAATCCAGCCATTGCACTTGCTCCATATACTGAATCGATGGCAGCTGCTTGAAGACGAAAATGAGAACTCCATTTCTTTGACAAACCATTCCACAAACCAAATGTGTTGGGGGAGGTGCCACGTAGTCCTTATTATCATCACCTAGGGGTGACTTTCACGTTCTCAAATTGTCTGTGACCTAGTAGATTAGGTGGTGCGACCAACTGGAGCAAATAACAAGGCAGTCCCTTGTCCTTTTCAGGGATGTGTGTGCTTTTCACCATAAATGCCATTTTGGTGCAAATTTAGGCCAATAATTCTCCGGAGATCGTGTTCACTTGTACTTTCTACAAAAGCACTAAAATAATATTATTAGTCAAATATCGAGTCCTACCTAATATAAATATGGGTATAAAATGTGGCATATACGTGCTTATCAATAATCAACGGCAAATGGCTCAAAGCATATTATGCCTAATCCATAGAAGACAACTACATATTCATCAATTCATCATTTCAAGCATTTTCAGAATGTAATTTATTTTTTTACAAATAGCGTGCAAAATGCTCCTTTGTTTATTAAAACATCCCATAAATGAACAAAAAAATTTCCTCATGTCATCATCAATCATCCTACCTAAAAAAAGCCTAAACCTATTCGAAAACAACAATCATAAATGCTCGTTCAGAGCAAACCATCCAGCAGTGGATAATCCTTATAAGAAGCCCTGTCAAGTTTCTTCTGAAATATCTTAGTCTTTACCTTCAAATCCTCAACTGCCTTCTCGACCCTGGCTGATTCCAGAGCCAGTATCTCCTCCTCCAGTAAAGCAGTGGTTATGGAAATTGCATCAGCGGCCTCCGCCGCCTTATGAATCTTGATTATCTCGTGTCGACGACGAAGCCAGCTCATATTAAATCGCAATGTCTCACAGTTTGATACATCTCGCAAGTGCATCTGGTTCATTTCATCAATGATCGGCAACAACCCAGCTACTGTGGTTAAAAGGGTTGGAAGAAAGCCTTTCCATACTTCTGTAGTGGAAATGTGACCATACTTCTTCCAGACCTTAGTATACAGAGGCGCGTGATATCTGGGAATGACGAATCCGCCAACCACTTCATTATCCGGGAAAGTATTGATCAAAGGGGATTCAAATGGGAGTCCAACTTTGGGATATTCACGAGCATGAACACTGTATCTTATCACCACGGGTTCTACAGAATCTTCACCAACCCGGTCGTTGCTATCTTCAATCTCGACTACAGTCACATACTTTCCGCTCCTTCTTCATCTGGCATCGACAACGACACGAACATCCGCCTACGATAAAATGAATGAGTATTTAATTTCACGAGCACAATGGAATCATAAGAGTTACAAGATTACTTATAGATGATCCAGTCTCAGCACGAGCCGACCTATACCGGACATGAGCTTTAACGGTTTTCCTGGGCCTCGAACTATGAGAAGAAGCATTCTTCTGATTATCCTGTAATAAATCATTTTCTTATGATCAATAATCTTGATCAAACAAAGATGGAAAAGAGATACAACTTACTGAGATATACGCTGCTATCTCACGTTTCTACTGAAGATCATCTTGAGAGAAAAATTACTGCTTGACATAGTGATAATAAGGTATGATCAAGAATTCTCTACACGATGAAACTGACTCAGGAATGGAAGAAATATTCGCGTAGGTGATAGACTCAAAGTCTTGAAAATATATATTAGACACGGTGGAGGTTTATTTTCTACGAATAGTCAATTCGGTTACGAGTTTCACTGAAACCCTGAGTTTCAAAGATTGATATTGAAGACGCGGAGGAAAATAACGTATTGGGGATTGATAATGACATAGTCAAAGAAAAGCCACGCGGATTTGTACATGTCATGAGTCTCTTAACCGTGCTACGCTACATCTCATAAGACAGGACAAGATGAAGCTCATCAAAAGAGATCTTGATGGATTTAAGCGCATGGACATTGGTTCATTTCATTCGATCAGAAGGAATCAACCTTTTTAAAGTGTTTTATCAGAAGAAAGCCCTAATTTTGAAGCAAAACCATTCAAGTCATCGAATAAATGTCTGCTACGAGACATAAAGAACATTCAAATGTTTAAAAATAGAATAAAATGAAATAAAGCTACTCGTCGGACTCATCTGAATTGTCAGACTCGTCATCACTGTCCTTCTCATTATCTGAGTCATCAAAGTTGTCATCACTATCTTCCTCTTCGTCAGAATCAGTGAAAATGGAGTTCGGATAAGCTTCAGGATCGTCGTCTGAGTTCGAGTCCTCTTATGTTTCAGCTTCGGCTTCAATTTTCTTCATGGTCTTCCGGAAATCTCTTTCATATTGATCAGGTTTAATCTTGCGCTCTGGTACCTCCCATGTATCTTCTTCTTCAAAAGAATCAGCATCAGAGTCAGAAGGCCTCCCGTCCAAGAATTGCTCTCCTCAGTCCTTTGTATTATGCGCCGGATTCGATCCTTTTCACGCTGACGAGCCTCCTTTTCATCGTCCTCAGCTTTTCTTTTCCTAAGTTCAGCAAAAGTGACTCTCTGCTCGTTCAAGGGTACGCTAGGCTTCGTTCCCTCATCCTGAGTAGCCCTGGCTTTTGATTTTTCTACAAGAGCTTTGGAATCCTCATCAGAAGAGCTATAATAGGAAGAGGAATACCAATAATCGTAATCTCTGTTGTTGGTAGTTGACATTTTCTGGGATCAGAAGCACAAAAGTTACCAACGTGCAAATAGATCCATCTACAAACCGGTAACTCTTAACTCTTACCTTTTATGCTTCCACTAACGATAGTGATAGTAATGCTAGAGTTAACATCTCAAAGTCGTTCGTTTCTTCGAAACCTACAAAAACGTGCAAAACTCAATTTTTTCATAAAATCATGAATATTTCTACTGTGTGAACATTCACCATGGAATTACGAAAACTAAACCAATATTTCATCATAAATAATTGTTTACTTCTGAGTAATATTACACAAAACTCAAGTTTTGATTTGAAAGAAAATAATATATATTTGCATATATATATAAAGAAAACGTGATTTAATCACGTAAATAATAAGATTATAATATATTTTTTACGTGAGAAAGGCTCACGAAAATAAATTTTTGGACACTCCACGGTTTCGTTTAAAAAAAAATCCATGAATAGACCATGGTTTTATAAAAAGAAAAAAATCTTTTCCTTCGTATCGTCATACGTCTTCGAAACGAAGGTTTATTCCAATTTTGTGAAAACATACACATTATAAGATAAAGTTTTGATTTACATGGAAGCTCATAAACAAAATTTTATCACTGGACACAAGTTCATATATATAAAGAAGAAAAACTCTTTCTTCGTATCATCGTCATTCTTTAAAACGAGGGTTTATTTCAGTTTTGTGAAAATTCACCTTTTCATGATAAAACTTTGGTTCACGTGAAAGCTCATAAACTTAGTTTTATCACTGGACCTAAATATTCATATATAAAACAAAAATCTCTCATAAATCAGGGATTATTATTAGTTTTCAAAAACTAACGATCAAACGAACATACGTTTTAAAAAAACAAGGGTTTTTCAATAAAATCCTACTCATATGCATAAATATGTGGTTTCAACATGATCACTTCATGAAACTCATATGAACATCAGCAAACATCAAAAAAAAAATTGCGCTTACCTGATCGGCACCGGCGGAAGTTGGTCGGACGTTAGCGGCAATGGTCGGCGACGCTGGAAGCTCCGGTGAAAAAAAAATTCTCCCCTGCTGCTGGCATGAAGATGATGGAGAGGTGATGAAGGTACTGGTCGTGGGAAAATTTAAAAAAAAGGGAACAATTCCTTTTATATCAAATTTTATTTCCAAAACCTAATTTTCTAAGGATTTCCTTATTTGGGCCCGGCCCGCGAATCCTAAACGACCAAGGTCCCGTCGTCCGAATCAGCGGTTCAACACCAATTTATGTCCACCAAATGATACTCTATCATGCCACTGAAATCTTTTCCTTCGTATCGTCATACGTCTTACGACTAAGTTCAATTACTGATATTGTTTATGACCTGAAAATCACCATTCAATGATGACTGAGGTACACGGATTTCCTCACTAAGCAGGGGACTTAATGTAGATGGTGGATTTTTGACAAAGGCTAAAATTGTAAACCCATAATTATACGAACTCCAGCAATCAGACGTTGATAAGTGCTTAATTTACATGTTTAGAGTGTCAAATCCATACTAGTTTTAACTATAATTCTTGCATATTACTTTTTATTATGATTACTTTTGAGTTTATGTGTCATAATAGGTGAATCGTCCAAAAAGGAGCTACAAAGTGCTAAAAGGAGCAAACAAGTAAAGTGTTATTGATGAAGAAGGGCCAAAGACCAATTTTAACTCATTTCAATCAAGGAATTCTTATCACCATCTCGAATAGAATTCAAACGTGAAAAGAACGCAAAAAGAATGAGGTCATTCCGAGTTCGTATGTAGAAGTTATGAGCAAAATGGTGAAACCAATTTGGATTAGGTTTTCTGTTGGGCCTTATTGGGCCTGCGCGAAAAGAGAAAGGAGAGATGCGTTTTGGGCTTGCTATGGACGTGAAAATTAGGGTTTTTGGTGGATTTTGAGGAGGTTAAGTATCCTAATTGGATAAGGATATCATCTCTTCTACTACTTTTGTTTTCTAGGGTTTGTGAATATGATAGAACTTCTTCTTCTTCTTTTTATGAACTCCTTGAATATGAATACCTAATTTTATTATTGGTTATGGAATAGTTGGATTTCACAAAGCATGATTCTTTGATTCAATATATTAGTTTTGTCTCATATTTATCGTTTGCAATTTTCTGAAAATATAGTTACATGATTTGATTGATTGTTTTGTCAAGTTGAAAATTGGTAGAACTTCTAATCACATCTATTGCTAGTTTAGGGTTTATTATACGTAAAAGTGATATTCCTTGAATACAAGTAGCATAAATATGATTATAGTTTGTAGTGATATATTCTTATGGTCATATGTGAATCGTAACCTTTGTTAAATTGAATTAGTGCGCTTTCCACGTTCAATTGCTTTGATTGGCCTGATTTCATAGAACTTAATGCATCTAGGGAATTAAACTTGATTAGTGCTTTTACACGTTAGGTTGTTCTCTTAGATAGAGCTCATACTCGCATCTTTTAATGTGATTGTTGATAACAAAAGGAGATTTGCGGGATATTCTTGCGATCAAGGTATCCTAGGGCTTTTGATAAAAGTTGAGATTAAAAATCAATTCTAGTTATTGTTTTGAAAGCATGTTAGTGAATAAAGATGAATCCTTAACCAATATCTTTTCTATTTGATTTGTTTGCTTATTTCTTTCTTTGCTTTTATTTTACTTCTATTTTATAAAAATCAGAAAACCCCCGATGTTATTTATATAGGAAACCGAAACAACGAGACAACCTAGACCTCTCTGTGGGATCGATCATTTCTTGCCCTTGCTATATTTATATTTTGAGTAGTAAGAAAGTGTAAATTATTTTTGACGCATACGACAGCGATCAAATTTTGGCGTCGTTGCCGGGGAGGCAACGGTTGTCACTTGTTTTTGGTTTCTTTTTTTTGTTTTTTTTGTTTTGTTTTTAGTTTTTCTTATTTTCTGATTTTTAACCTTGGTTTGGGAATCGTATTTCAGGTACCAATTCTATGGAAGGAGCATATTGGAACAATGGATACGGCTTTCAACCTCCTCAACACTATGACAATTTCCTACCATCTATGGAATGCAACCAAAACCAATTTATTGGCTATGATGCATATCCTAGAGAACCTTATGGTTATTTTCATACATACTAACAACAACCTTGTAGTGGGTATGTAAGTCAAGCACCTAGGTGGGATAATTCTACTTCTAATTGGCTTTATTCGAGTTGTATGCAGATTATGCATGGATTGCAAGATATGCAACAAAGGCTAGACCAACTTGATCGTAATAGAGAGAACGTCGCACAAACCAATTTCTGGAATATGCCTTCTTACCCGACTCCAGATCGTAGTTATGATCATTCACCCATTCAAAGGGAAAAGTCATGGGAAAGATAACATATTGTAGCTAATGGTGGTAAGCGTGTGAACGTCAGGAAACTTGCGCAGAAATTATACAAGTTGGAAGACGATGGATACTCGGAAGAGCTTGTCGATGAAATTAGTAGGACCATTCATATGGAACTCAAACGACGTCGTGATAAAGTTTGGGAAACCGACAACGATTCTGATTATGGTGAGTCTGAAGATGAAGACGATGATGATTGTGTTGAAAAGGACCAACCTTTGGAGATATTTGATGACGTTAGTATAGTTTACTCAACTCTTGATCTTAATAATGATCAAGCACCTATTCAAAAGGTACATGAGGATGATGAAACTAGTGTTTTACAAGATTTTGCAACATTGTTTGAGTCTAATGAAGAGGAGTGTGTTGAGAATGAAACCGTTATGACCAATATTATGGAAGACCCAATTGAACTTGTGAATGATTGTAATAATGATGTTTATGTCGAGACTTTGGTTACGGCAGAAACGGATGAAGAATGGTTGCAAGGTTTGATAGAGGACCATGATATACAAGAGGTGAATAATTCACTTGAATTTTTCAAGGATGAAGAGGATTCCGTGCTACAAGAGATTGTGTGAGGTTTGTCTAACCCTTTGCATATTGTTTCTTCTCCTTTACCTCTTATTGGTTTGAATGTATGTGCATCGAAAACATTGTTGAATGACTTTGTTTCTCGATAACCTCCATTAGAGATACTTGATTCTCAAACTATGCAGATTTTTGCACAAGAAACCGTGGAAGTACCCGACTTCTATATTCTTTATGCATTTCCAAGTGTGGACAAGAATAAGTGTGGGGGAAGCTTTTATCGGTTAATAGCTTCGTTTGTGTTTTATATTACTAATATTTGTGCGAAGCTAGTGTTTGCAAAACAGGTGCTATGGGTGGATCCCCAAATTTTCAGATTGCTAATATATGGGGAATGAAACTTACAAGAGCTACGTCGGGCCGTCGAATTTAAAACAAGCGCTTAGTGGGAGGCAACCCACCGGTTTTGTATCTCTTATCATTTTGCTTTTTCTTTTATTTTTTGTTTCGTTTATTTTTTTTATTTTTATTGTTTTCATATCATATTTGCATCCCCATGTTTAATTTCATTAAGTCCATAATCTATCTTAGAAGAGAATTATGACGAATACCTTTTCGTCAGAAAATTTCAGACTGCGCGTAGTTCAGTCCATAGACCATAACTGTCAGACCGTTTATCAGAACACTGTGAAATTTTGACACTGTGTAGAAAACACGTAGGTGAACAACTGTTGTGAAATGGAGTTTTTCCAAATTCCTTACCAATTTGCACAGTTTTTTCGTTTTATCTGCTGTTATGTCAGAATTCGGAACTTTCGGTTTTACACATTGAGGACAATGTGAAGTTTAAGTGTGGGGGAGCATTTATATATTTGTATAGTTTGTTTTATGTTTTTAAAAAAAAAAAAAATCAGAAAATTTGAAAAACTAAGAAAAAATTTGTGCTTTTTGAACTCCGAAATCTAGAAACTTGTGCCTTTAGGATGACACCATTAGTGGATGGAACCATTTTGAATGCAGGAGTTGAGGAACCAATTAATTTTAAAGGGGACGAACATAGCTCAGAAATCAAAATTAACATGATAGTTGTTACCATATCTCGGAATATCACCATATCACATTCTATTTCTATTTTTCCATATTTATCTATTGTTCTCTAAGTGTTTTGGTGGATCACTAAACATCGACTTGTTATTGATGCTATGATGAAATAGAGTGATTGAGTTACTATAAAGAAAAATAAAATAAAAAGAAAAGACCGACCAATTAGACCAAACGGAATAAAAGACACTTGGATAAAGCAATATGTGTGTGTTCTCCCTGTCTCCGTCGCCTAAACAAGCGTGGAATGTAGCATCCAAGGGAACTATCGTGTAATCTTCTGACAAGAATCATGCGCTTGGATCCAGTTTGATCTAATCATGTTGTCTAAAAAAAAAGTGAAAAAGTGAAAAGAAAAAGAAAGCATTATTTTGGTTGAATAAAGTCACTTCTGGTTCCCTTGTATATGCCAGTGAGTTGATGTAGAATTCAAACCAGTAGCTCAATCCAATAGGCATAGGTTCATCTTGGCAGTGACCTTCGGACAGATATGGGAAACATCGATCACTTGTGAACATTCGCCAACATCTCCATCTTTATCCATCTTCTTAATCTTTTCATTGTGATTGTGGTTTGTTAGTTTCCGAGTATTGTGGCTTGTTCGACTATCTAATTAGAGATTTATTTACTAATATATGAATTGAATTTTTGCAAGGTACCTCCTCCTGTAGTCACTTTGGATTCGTTCATTGATTTGTCTCAAATAGACGGAGTTGGAAATATAGGTTTTGTAGGTATATCTCTAGTAAACCTTCACGAGACTATAACTCGTCCACTAGGGACACCTAGGGGTTTAAAGGCTTGTTATTTATGCTAAAAGTGACCGTAGCCTCGACGACACGGAGTTGTATGTATATTTTAGAATTATTTTTATTTGATTTGCTCGAGGAATAGCAAAAGCCAAGTGTGGGGGAATTTGATAAGTGCTTAATTTACATGTTTAGAGTGTCAAATCCATACTAGTTTTAACTATAATTCTTGCATATTACTTGTTATTATGATTACTTTTGAGTTTATGTGTCATAATAGGTGAATCATCCAAAAAGGAGCTACAAAGTGCTAAAAGGAGCAAACAAGTAAAGTGTTATTGATGAAGAAGGGCCAAAGACCAATTTTAACTCATTTCAATCAAGGAATGCTTATCACCATATCGAAAAGAATTCAAACGCGAAAAGAACGCAAAAAGAATGAGGTCATTCCAAGTTCGTATGAAGAAGTTATGAGCAAAATGGTGAAACCAATTTGGATTAGGTTTTCTGTTGGGCCTTATTGGGCCTGCGCGAAAAGAGAAAGGAGAGATGCGTTTTGGGCTTGCTATGGACGTGAAAATTAGGGTTTTTGGTGGATTTTGAAGAGGTTAAGTATCCTAATTGGATAAGGATATCATCTCTTCTACTACTTTTGTTTTCTAGGGTTTGTGAATATGATAGAACTTCTTCTTCTTCTTTTTATTAACTCCTTGAATATGAATACCTAATTTTATTATTGGTTATGGAATAGTTGGATTTCACAAAGCATGATTCTTTGATTCAATATATTAGTTTTGTCTCATATTTATCGTTTGCAATTTTCTGAAAATATAGTTACATGATTTGATTGATTGTTTTGTCAAGTTGCAAATTGGTAGAACTTCTAATCACATCTATTGCTAGTTTAGGGTTTATTATACGTAAAAGTGATATTCCTTGAATACAAGTAGCATAAATATGATTATAGTTTGTAGTGATATATTCTTATGATCATATGTGAATCGTAACCTTTGTTAAATTGAATTAGTGCGCTTTCCACGTTCAATTGCTTTGATTGGCCTGATTTCATAGAACTTAATGCATCTAGGGAATTAAACTTGATTAGTGCTTTTACACGTTAGGTTGTTCTCTTAGATAGAGCTCATACTCGCATCTTTTAATGTGATTGTTGATAACAAAAGGAGATTTGCGGGATATTCTTGCGATCAAGGTATCCTAGGGCTTTTGATAAAAGTTGAGATTAAAAATCAATTCTAGTTATTGTTTTGAAAGCATGTTAGTGAATAAAGATGAATCCTTAACCAATATCTTTTCTATTTGATTTGTTTGCTTATTTCTTTCTTTGCTTTTATTTTACTTCTATTTTATAAAAATCAGAAAACCCCCGATGTTATTTATATAGGAAACCGAAACAATGAGACAACCTAGACCTCTCTGTGGGATCGATCATTTCTTGCCCTTGCTATATTTATATTTTGAGTAGTAAGAAAGTGTAAATTATTTTTGACGCATACGACAGCGATCAAATTTTGGTGTCGTTGCCGGGGAGGCAACGGTTGTCACTTGTTTTTGGTTTCTTGTTTTTTTTTGTTTTGTTTTGTTTTTAGTTTTTCTTATTTTCTGGTTTTTAACCTTGGTTTGGGAATCGTATTTCAGGTACCAATTCTATGGAAGGGGCATATTGGAACAATGGATACGGCTTTCAACCTCCTCAACACTATGACAATTTCCTACCATCTATGGAATGCAACCAAAACCAATTTATTGGCTATGATGCATATCCTAGAGAACCTTATGGTAATTTTCATACATACTAACAACAACCTTGTAGTGGGTATGTAAGTCAAGCACCTAGGTGGGATAATTCTACTTCTAATTGGCTTTATTCGAGTTGTATGCAGATTATGCATGGATTGCAAGATATGCAACAAAGGCTAGACCAACTTGATCGTAATAGAGAGAACGTCGCACAAACCAATTTCTGGAATATGCCTTCTTACCCGACTCTGGATCGTAGTTATGATCATTCACCCATTCAAATGGAAGAGTCATGGGAAAGATAACATATTGTATCTAATGGTGGTAAGCGTGTGAACGTCAGGAAACTTGCGCAGAAATTATAAAAGTTGGAAGACGATGGATACTCGGAAGAGCTTGTCGATGAAATTAGTAGGACCATTCATATGGAACTCAAACGACGTCGTGATAAAGGTTGGGAAACCGACGACGATTCTGATTATGGTGAGTCTGAAGATGAAGACGATGATGATTATGTTGAAAAGGACCAACCTTTGGAGATATTTGATGACGTTAGTATAGTTGACTCAACTCTTGATTTTAATAATGATCAAGCACCTATTCAAAAGGTACATGAGGATGATGAAACTAGTGTTTTACAAGATTTTGCAACATTGTTTGAGTCTAATGAAGAGGAGTGTGTTGAGGATGAAACCGTTATGACCAATATTATGGAAGACCCAATTGAACTTGTGAATGATTGTAATAATGATGTTTATGTCGAGACTTTGGTTACGACAGAAACGAATGAAGAATGGTTGCAAGGTTTGATAGAGGACCATGATATACAAGAGGTGAATAATTCACTTGAATTTTTCAAGGATGAAGAGGATTCCGTGCTACAAGAGATTGTGCGAGGTTTGTCTAACCCTTTGCATATTGTTTCTTCTCCTTTACCTCTTATTGGTTTGAATGTATGTGCATCGAAAACATTGTTGAATGACTTTGTTTCTCGATATCCTCCATTAGAGATACTTGATTCTCAAACTATGCAGATTTTTGCACAAGAAACCGTGGAAGTACCCGACTTCTATATTCTTTATGCATTTCCAAGTGTGGACAAGAATAAGTGTGGGGGAAGCTTTTATCGGTTAATAGCTTCGTTTGTGTTTTATATTACTAATATTTGTGCGAAGCTAGTGTTTGCAAAACAGGTGCTATGGGTGGATCCCCAAATTTTCAGATTGCTAATATATGGGGAATGAATCTTACAAGAGTTACGTCGGGCCGTCGAATTTAAAACAAGCGCTTAGTGGGAGGCAACCCACCGGTTTTGTATCTCTTATCCTTTTGCTTTTTCTTTTATTTTTTGTTTCGTTTATTTTTTTATTTTTATTGTTTTCATATCATATTTTCATCCCCATGTTTAATTTCATTAAGTCCATAATCTATCTTAGAAGAGAATTATGACGAATACCTTTTCGTCAGAAAATTTCAGACTGCGCGTAGTTCAGTACAGTGACCATAACTGTCAGAACGTTTATCAGAACACTGTGAAATTTTGACACTGTGTAGAAAACACGTAGGTGAACAACTGTTGTGAAATGGAGTTTTTCCAAATTCCTTACCAATTTGCACAGTTTTTTCGTTTTATCTGTTGTTATGTCAGAATTCAGAACTTTCGGTTTTACACATTGAGGACAATGTGAAGTTTAAGTGTGGGGGAGCATTTATATATTTGTATAGTTTGTTTTATGTTTTTAAAAAAAAAAAAAATCAGAAAAATAGAAAAACTAAGAAAAAATTTGTGCTTTTTGAACTCCGAAATCTAGAAACTTGTGCCTTTAGGATGACACCATTAGTGGATGGAACCATTTTGAATGCAGGAGTTGAGGAACCAATTAACTTTAAAGGGGACGAACATAGCTCAGAAATCAAAATTAACATGATAGTTGTTACCATATCTCGGAATATCACCATATCACATTCTATTTTTATTTTTCCATATTGATCTATTGTTCTCTAAGTGTTTTGGTGGGTCACTAAACATCGACTTGTTATTGATGCTAGGATGAAATAGAGTGATTGAGTTACTATAAAGAAAAAAAAAAAAAAAAAAAAAGACCGACCAATTAGACCAAACGGAATAAAAGACACTTGGATAAAGCAATATGTGTGTGTTCTCCCTGTCTCCGTCGCCTAAACAAGCGTGGAATGCAGGATCCAAAGGAACTATCGTGTAATCTGCTGACAAGAATCATGCGCTTGGATCCAGTTTGATCCAATCATGTTGTCTAAAAAAAAAAGTGAAAAAGTGAAAAGAAAAAGAAAGCATTATTTTGGTTGAATAAAGTCACTTCTGGTTCCCTTGTATATGCCAGTGAGTTGATGTAGAATTCAAACTAGTAGCTCAATCCAATAGGCATAGGTTCATCTTGGCAGTGACCTTCGGACAGATATGGGAAACATCGATCACTTGTGAACATTCGCCAACATCTACATCTTTATCCATCTTCTTAATCTTTTCATTGTGATTGTGGTTTGTTAGTTTCCGAGTATTGTGGCTTGTTCGACTATCTAATTAGAGATTTATTTACTAATATATGAATTGAATTTGTGCAAGGTACCTCCACTACACCAAATCGACGGTTTTGAGACATATATAGGCGTTGTTTTTATTTTTTAAGACACATACAAGTGTCTCAATTTTGGCGTAGGGAACGGCTTGAGACATATGCAGAGACGCATATAAACGTCTCTTAATTAATTTAAGAGACGTTTATATGCGTCTCTTAAATTAATTAAAAAGACACTTATATGCGTCTCCTATTTAATTATTGAGACCTTTATATGTGTCTGTTAATTAATTACCGACGGTGGTTTAAGTGAACCACTTTTATTGTTCTGGTTATTTAAAGCGACCCGTAAAAAAATTAACAGACACGTATATGCGTCGCAAATAAAATTCATATTTCAAAAAAAAAATACATTTAAAATTTGCTCCACCTGGCCATTTGAATTCCGGTACCAGAATACAATTTCCGGCCACAGAATACAATTTCCGGCACCTGAATACAGGTATATTTCCGGCACCAGAATACAGGTATATCTAGCAATCAATCAATTCCCAATCAAATAGCTAGCTCCAGACCTAAAAAAACTAACCTCATTGTGCTAGACAACACTATAAAGGCTGGAATAAACAAAAAAGAACACAAAAAGATAACAAACTAGGAAGTTAGTAGACTTTTGCCGGCACCAACTGCAACCTATCCTCAGACCAGATCAGAAAAGTAGGTAGTTCCAGATCCTTCAAAAAGTAAGAGTCTTCTCCTTGTGGACCATCACATATTAACGCAGACTGATCATGAACTTCCTCGACATAGACCCTCTTCTCTGTTTGCTTCACCTTTCTACAATGAACATAATCACCAGCAACAATACATCCTGATGCAACAACCCTTCTTCTATTATCTATCAGTTGAACTTGCAAGGAAGGAGATTCATCAGATATACTGTCAGCACGATCCAAGCCTTGATCATGTTGATGACCTAAGTGAGAATTTGACCCTTTCTCTGGGCTAGGAGTGCCTACATGAGCTGATGATGTAGGTGCCTTGCGTTTCATGCAGTTCAACATCTCCTGAGACACAAGAATAGATAAAATCATTATCTATAAACTATAAATACTGCATACATTACAACAAGTCAGAACTTAAAACTTACCTTCACTGCGCTGCCCAAGGACCCCAATTCACCTTCAATACCAATAAGTTTTCCGCCCATAAACCCCACATCGGCTTCAATTTTGTTTAGTTTAAGCGCATTCTCATTATCTCTTTGTTGAAGGGCATAATGTGCAATTGCGTCCATTCCAACTTGCTTCTTCGACATATGGGATGAGTATCCACGAATCCCACCACTTCTCTTTCTTCCAAACACCTCCTCCAGTTCAGCCGAAACCATATTACTAGAACTTGGATGTTGTCCTTTTCCTTTGTTCCTCTCTAGAGCCCCTGATACTTTGGCCTGCATTTAGAATGGAAATATGTAGTTGGAATGAAAATACTATTTACCAATGAGATCAGAAAGACCAAAAATAGTAGGTGCTGGTAGACATATATACAAGTTACTTGTTACAAATAAAAGAACTTACATGCACTTCAAGAGCACTAGGATGGACAGTCCCGTCACGTCTTAAATGTCCATATATCCACTTCTCTGTGGTTGACGGTGGTACCACTTTTTCGCTCGTTTCGTCCTACAAATACAGATATAGCTGACTGGTTATCTACAAATACAAGTAACGGAAGATAAAAAAAAAGGAAAAAAAAATCAGGTACATGAATACTTACTAACTTATGCTTCTTGTTGTGGTATGTGCACCTCCCAAGTGTGTGGTGGACAGTGTTTTTGGCCTTGCTTTCTGCATTCACCTTATTCCTTGCTATCTTTTCAGGATTTTTCTCCATATCAACAAATTCCTCCCATATATTTGGATTAATGCCATCAATCCCAGGTGGAACATCTGCTCTTACACTTTCCCATATTTCAGGAGTGAGTTCTGGAAGCGGTTCATCTTCCTCCTCAGCCTCAGCTTCAGCCTCAGGTATTTCAACTCCATCCCTAATTGCTTGTTCTACTCTAACAGCTGCTTTTTCTGCTTCTCTAAGAGCTTTTACTATCCGTTTTAATGCCTGCCTTAACTCATATTTGAATCGCCTGTAATATGGTGGAAATGACACTTCAATGATTCCACGGCAGACCATAGGTCAACAGTCAATGAAAATTCACCCTAACATACACATTAAGATCAATAGTCAGGGATAAGATCCAATTTGACTTGCAAAGATTAATACAATAAAAGAAACATTTTTGTTATCATACCATCAAAGCGTTCCACACATCGTCTTTAAAATTGTAAGGGACCAACCTCCATTCCTTGTATGATATAGGAATATGACTCCTTATGAGCTCTCCTACCCTAGTAGCAAATCTCGCTGATGCATCTCCTTCGATCTTGCCAGCAATATTGACTTCAACAAGAAGCTTCGGTTTTGCGGATATATTTTGCCCAGATGATGTAGTAGTTGATGTAGACATACCAGATCTGCTTGGATTTGAGGCCATTCTACTGCAAAAGAAAAAACAACATCTTAGTCAAATGATAACACAATCAAGTAATACAGGAATCCGTTCAAAGACTAAACATATAAAAATACTCTACATTAAGAAATAGATCAATGCTAACATAACCATATATTCAGATAACGAAAACATAAGAGTAATGTTCATATAACAGTAGCACGAGCAAACTACAAAGAGTAATTTTCCTATCGAAAGCAAATCACACCCGTTGAACCAATAACTCAGCCAAGTTGGGCTCTTCAACAAGATTCTGATTGAATTTCTTCGAAATCAGGCTTTATCAAGTCGTCCACATGTCTTGTCATTCCCATTGGTGAGTGAATCACAACAGACCAATCAGGATTTTTCAAATCTTGAGAATAAAAAACTTGCTTGGCCTCAAAGTCCATTATAGCTGGTTCATCATTGTATTTTTCGATGCTCTTGAACCTATTCAAGTTTACCACCACCAGGTTTGAATCTAGGCAGAGTTTACACCCAAGACTCTTGCTTTCCACCTTCACCCAGTCACAATAAAAGACCACCTCCGTAAAATCTGTGTAGTCAACCTCCAGAATTTGACGAATGACGCCATAATATTTGGTCTTCTGATCCTGGAGGTTTTTATCTTTACTACTAGCCCTGAATGTGGTAGTAGCTTCAAACCATACCCCACTATCCTGTGTAACATGTTTACAATCAAAGCAATTCGGAGAGAACGTATAACCGTTCACCCGATACTTGTCAAACTGTTTTGCTCCTACTGGTCCCTTTACATAGCGCCACAATTTCCCATTCATCTTTCCCTCTTTCTCCAACTACGAGCAGTAAGAACTTGTTAGTGAAAACACACAAGTTACAGGTAATGACATAAATTGAGCAACACAGTTACATAACAAAATTAGACACACCTTAAAATACAACCACTTGATGAAATTTGTCTGTCGTTCTATCTCGCTGAATGATTTCCCTTTCCCATTTGAATTAACATACACTTGGTCACAATATTCACTACAATCCAGTTAGTTGTCATAACCAATTAGTACCATAGTTTTCATAATAATTAGTACCAAAAACATACGAAAAACTGATACAAAATGGTAACAGAAACATAACTCACCTGTAGTACTCTGCTACACCTTCTATTTCAAGACGAAAAATCACCCATCGACGAATTTGAATGAACTGAATAGTAGTCAAAGTCACAATTTCATCTCCATAAATAGGTCCTTCATCGCTAAACTCAGATTCAGGGTCTAAGAAGGCTTCTTGTGTAGCTCTGTGATTGCCATCCTTCGCATTTGACAAGTGTTCCATCGCATGCACCGCCGATTCAGAGGTAAGGTGCGCTTGTTCAATCGACCCTTCCACATAACGTTTGTTACTTGGCAAGTTTTTACAGCTCTTCATAGCTCTGCTTAACAGAAACAATGCAAGTTAATATGAAACAATTATCAAATAAAAAAGAACTGCAAATAAAGACGGTAAATTTAAGGTGCATACCTTTCAAAGGGATACATCCATCGGTATCGAACTGGTCCACAAGTAAGCGCTTCATCCGCCAAATGCACCACAAGGTGGATGCTAATATCAAAAAAGGAAGGAGGGAAGTACTTTTCCATCACACATAATGCCTCAGAAACCATGAATTTGGCCTGTTGAAGTTCAGTTTTGATTAGAACTTTCGCGCACAAGATCCTAAAGAATAAGCTCATCTGGTGAAGCGCCTTACGAAGATCTGGGTACCTCGGGAAAGCATGTTGAAGCAGCACTGGAAGCAAGTATTCCATAATCACATGATAGTCATGTGACTTCAAACAACTCAGACCCGGAGGCTTAACTGTCACATTGTTTCCAAGATTGGATGAAAATCCAGAAGGAAACTTCATGTTCTTCAAAGTCTGTAATAAATTATCTCGTTCTTCTTTGCTTAAACGGAAACCGGCAATCGGTACAATTTCCTTTCCTATTACAGAGTCTGTAGTGATCCATTGCCCACTATGAATGTTCATCTTCCTCATATCTTCTCGTGCTTTGACACTATCTTTGGACTTGCCCTTTATGTCGAGAAGTGTATCTATCAAATGCTCAGTAAAATTCTTTTCGACATGCATTACATCTACACAGTGACGATAAGAATTATACTTCCATGTTGGGATTTCAAACAGACCCACCCTCTTATAAAAAGCTTTACTTGGAGAATCAACAGCATCACAACCAACTTCCTCATAACAATCCCTCTTTCTATTTTTTCCAGCTTTGGAAAGCTTCCCAGGTAAATACTCAATGTTCGCAGTCTTTAACATTACATCTTCTCCACTTAATCGAGGTGGTGGAAATCTTCTCTCTGCAGTCTTTAGTCCTAGATACTTCCCAGACCTGAAGGGATCTTTGCGTCTTAAGAAACTTGCGGTAGTTTAAGTACACTATCTTCCTGCAGTGACCCAGCCATATACTTTCTGTCTCATCAGCACACAAAGGACAAGCTTTATAGCCATGTGTCGTATACCCTGACACATTTCCGTAAGCCGGTAAATCATGTATGCTCCACATAAGAATAGCTCTGCAGATAAAAGTTTCTTTTCGATACATATCAAAAGCAGCGAAACCATCAATCCAAAGTTTAATCAATTCATCTATCAAAGGTTGAAGAAACACACAAATGTCTTGACCCGGCGCCTTCTGTCCCGGTATTAAGAGCGACATTATCTGAAATTCTTCTTTCATGCACAAAGAGGGTGGAAGATTATACATCACCAAGATTACCGGCCAACAACTGTAACTAGTGCACTGAATTCCCCGCGGATTGAAGCCATCAGTGGAAATACCTAGCCAAACATTTCGCGCCTCAGCTGAAAAATCAGGCCACCTTGTCTTCATATTCTTCCATTGGAGTGAGTCTACTGGATGACGCATATACTCGGGAGAACTCTGTGCTTCATCATGCCATGTCATATAGCGTACTATCCATGATATGGTATAGAATCTCTTAAGTCTCGGAGCAAGCTTAAAATGTCTCAATACCTTGCAAGGAACTTTTGTAGTTATTGGTCCATCTTTACCCTGTTTCACTACATACCTAGATGCTCCACAGTTGGGACACACAGTTTTTTTCTTATTTTCTTTTCGGTACAAAACACAATGATTAGGACACGCATGAATGGACTCAGCCTTCATTCCTAGATCTATCAGCACAGATTTCATTGTTGGGTATTTTGCAGGAAAAGTGTTTCCTTTTGGGAACCAATTTTTCAGTCGTCCCAAGAGATATGTAACACTATTTCCTGACCTACCAAACATCTTTTTCATATGCTGTAGTTCTACAATTACACTAAGTGTTGTTTCATCACCTTCATAACCTGGATAAATCTTTTCCTTCGCTAACTCCTTATACTTGTTGTATTTATTACCTAAGTCTGGCTCCTCACCACCTTTGTTCACGTCCTTATTTAACCCTTAAAATACTCCATATGCCTTGTCGACAAAGTCCCCTAATCTACATTGTTCATCACTAATGTTCTTTTCTACATGTTCCTCAACAAAAATTTCTTCCTCTACATTGTCTACATCTACGTTTTCAACATCCACATTTTCTTCTACATGTTCCAGCACTACTTGTGATGATGTGGTGGACTTCTCCCCATGGAGACACCAAAGTACATATGACTTGTCTATTAAGTGTACTTCTAAATGATACTTGACTAGATCAAACGAAAGAGAATACTTATTTCTACAAATACGACAAGGACATGGACATAATGGTGAACTTTTAATCCTGTTACTATATGCAAAATCGATAAAATCAGACACCCCTTTTCTGTAGACACCACTAAACCTATCTTCTTCATTCATCCAACCTTTATCACCTACTTGCACCATTCTACAACACCATAACATAGTATGTTAATCAAGGACCAAACACAACAATCTTCACACAAGTATCAACACCAACAGAAAAATAATGCACATTATACATAAGCAAAAACACATCAAACAATCTATAAAACATCGTCGAATAACCTAATGCTGTTAACTGAAACATGTTATATTAACCAGCAAACCATGTAATAACAATTCATTTGAGATCTAATAGATTATAAGAAAAACATAAAAAACTGAAATCGTTACTTGTTTAACTTGTTTATCCGGTCTCTAGATCAACTACAAACAAAAATATTCAAAATTTATGATTGTAACTTATTAACCTTGAGAAACAATGATGAATCTGAATCTATTGTTCTACACACTTAAGTTGAAATCTGATAAAAACCCAAGTTTGAGAAAAGGTTGAATTTCTATGAGATTAAAAAACAAAATCAGATTAAGAATAGGCTATTTATCTACACTAACATGAATTAACAAACCACCACCAGATAACATGGCAAAGAAATGATGAAGTTGTGCACAAAAGCAGTATCTCTCATGTTAAAATACAGGAAGAAAAATAAGTGCACTCAACACTTCAACAACTGTAAGAACATGTTAAAGATCATACTCAGAACCTTACTAAGCTAAATATCAAACACGTTAACTATCAAAACTCACAGACCAACAGTGAAAACATAAATCAAAACATGAAAACATAAATCAAACACACAACTTGCATAATAGAGAGAGAAAAGAAAACAAACAGGGTTAGAGGTAATACCTGATTCTTCAAAAATTTACTTCAGTCTCCTTCTCCAAATTTCAAACACAAATCTTAGAAATCAAAATTTTAGGGTTCATCAGTAAAAATAATTTCGAATTAAATAGAGAGAATACAACAAACAAATAGGGTTAGAGGTAATACCTGAAGCTCCAAAGCAATCTTCTTCTGCAAATTTCAAACACAGAAATTAGAAATCAAAATTTTAGGGTTTGTCAATCAAAATAATTTCGATTTCTGTAGAAGGTATACTTCTTACCCGAGGAGAGAGATTTCTAGGGTTTCTAATTCTTCAATTGAATCTCTTCTCAAGTTTTCAAGGTAAGAGCATCAGTTGAAGTTTCAAGATAGAGATTTGTAAATTAGGGTTTTTTAGATGGGTTTTTAGGTCAGCAAATCATACATCAGTTGAAGTTTTTTGGTTTAGTTTCTGATTTCGATTTGATTTAGGTTACTCTTACACGATTTCTCTTAATCGTTTCACTTAATTTCTCTGGGTTTTTTTTTTTTTTGAGCTGAGAAAAAAAAATTGAGAAGAAGTCGAGTGAGGGAGAGAGAGAGGGGCGACTGGCTTAATTATTGTTCTAAGGATAGGATATTTATTAAACTAAATATTGTCTAAATTTCAAAAAATAACTCAAAATAAAGGTGGGAACTAAATTTAATGGGGGAATAAATGTTAATCATGAATTCAAATAATTTGGTGTGAGACAAAGATTTGGAGGGGAAATTTGAGGGGGGGAAATTTTGGGGGGAAATTTAAGAGGGAAAATAATGTGAGAGATTTAGAAAATTGAAAAGGGATATGGAATTTGGGAGGGAAATGAATTTAGAATTATAATGAAAAAGAAATGATAAATAAATATATTAAAGTAATTAATTTTGTAAGAGACACATTTTAAGACACTTGTAAGTGTAGTTGAAAAATCAGAATTAAACCTACTCATATTTTTAATTTGAGACTCTTATATGAGTGGAATCACTAAAGACATATATATGTGTCTCTAACCAAAAAATCAATGTGTCTCAAATCGGGCCAAATGGTGTAGTGCTCCTCCTGTAGTCACTTTGGATTCGTTCATTGATTTGTCACAAATAGACGGAGTTGGAAATATAGGTTTTGTAGGTATATCTCTAGTAAACCTTCACGAGACTATAACTCGTCCACTAGGGACACCTAGGGGTTTAAAGGCTTGTTATTTATGCTAAAAGTGACCGTAGCCTCGACGACACGGAGTTGTATGTATATTTTAGAATTATTTTTATTTGATTTGCTCGAGGACTAGCAAAAGCCAAGTGTGGGGGAATTTGATAAGTGCTTAATTTACATGTTTAGAGTGTCAAATCCATACTAGTTTTAACTATAATTCTTGCATATTACTTGTTATTATGATTACTTTTGAGTTTATGTGTCATAATAGGTGAATCATCCAAAAAGGAGCTACAAAGTGCTAAAAGGAGCAAACAAGTAAAGTGTTATTGATGAAGAAGGGCCAAAGACCAATTTTAACTCATTTCAATCAAGGAATTCTTATCACCATATCGAAAAGAATTCAAACGCGAAAAGAACGCAAAAAGAATGAGGTCATTCCAAGTTCGTATGAAGAAGTTATGAGCAAAATGGTGAAACCAATTTGGATTAGGTTTTCTGTTGGGCCTTATTGGGCCTGCGCGAAAAGAGAAAGGAGAGATGCGTTTTGGACTTGCTATGGACGTGAAAATTAGGGTTTTTGGTGGATTTTGAGGAGGTTAAGTATCCTAATTGGATAAGGATATCATCTCTTCTACTACTTTTGTTTTCTAGGGTTTGTGAATATGATAGAACTTCTTCTTCTTTTTATTAACTCCTTGAATATGAATACCTAATTTTATTATTGGTTATGGAATAGTTGGATTTCACAAAGCATGATTCTTTGATTCAATATATTAGTTTTGTCTCATATTTATCGTTTGCAATTTTCTGAAAATATAGTTACATGATTTGATTGATTGTTTTGTCAAGTTGCAAATTGGTAGAACTTCTAATCACATCTATTGCTAGTTTAGGGTTTATTATACGTAAAAGTGATATTCCTTGAATACAAGTAGCATAAATATGATTATAGTTTGTAGTGATATATTCTTATGGTCATATGTGAATCGTAACCTTTGTTAAATTGAATTAGTGCGCTTTCCACGTTCAATTGCTTTGATTGGCCTGATTTCATAGAACTTAATGCATCTAGGGAATTAAACTTGATTAGTGCTTTTACACGTTAGGTTGTTCTCTTAGATAGAGCTCATACTCGCATCTTTTAATGTGATTGTTGATAACAAAAGGAGATTTGCGGGATATTCTTGCGATCAAGGTATCCTAGGGCTTTTGATAAAATTGAGATTAAAAATCAATTCTATTTATTGTTTTGAAAGCATGTTAGTGAATAAAGATGAATCCTTAATCAATATCTTTTCTATTTGATTTGTTTGCTTATTTCTTTCTTTGCTTTTATTTTACTTCTATTTTATAAAAATCAGAAAACCCCCGATGTTATTTATATAGGAAACCGAAACAATGAGACAACCTAGACCTCTCTGTGGGATCGATCATTTCTTGCCCTTGCTATATTTATATTTTGAGTAGTAAGAAAGTGTAAATTATTTTTGACGCATACGACATCGATCAAATTTTGGCGTCGTTGCCGGGGAGGCAACGGTTGTCACTTGTTTTTGGTTTCTTGTTTTTTTTTGTTTTGTTTTGTTTTTAGTTTTTCTTATTTTATGGTTTTTAACCTTGGTTTGGGAATCGTATTTCAGGTACCAATTCTATGGAAGGAGCATATTGGAACAATGGATACGGCTTTCAACCTCCTCAACACTATGACAATTTCCTACCATCTATGGAATGCAACCAAAACCAATTTATTGGCTATGATGCATATCCTAGAGAACCTTATGGTGATTTTCATACATACTAACAACAACCTTGTAGTGGGTATGTAAGTCAAGCACCTAGGTGGGATAATTCTACTTCTAATTGACTTTATTCGAGTTGTATGCAGATTATGCATGGATTGCAAGATATGCAACAAAGGCTAGACCAACTTGATCGTAATAGAGAGAACGTCGCACAAACCAATTTCTGGAATATGCCTTCTTACCCGACTCCAGATCGTAGTTATGATCATTCACCCATTCAAAGGGAAGAGTCATGGGAAAGATAACATATTGTATCTAATGGTGGTAAGCGTGTGAACGTCAGGAAACTTACGCAGAAATTATACAAGTTGGAAGACGATGGATACTCGGAAGAGCTTGTCGATGAAATTAGTAGGACCATTCATATGGAACTCAAACGACGTCGTGATAAAGGTTGGGAAACCGACGACGATTCTGATTATGGTGAGTCTAAAGATGAAGACGATGATGATTGTGTTGAAAAGGACCAACCTTTGGAGATATTTGATGACGTTAGTATAGTTGACTCAACTCTTGATCTTAATAATGATCAAGCACCTATTCAAAAGGTACATGAGGATGATGAAACTAGTTTTTTACAAGATTTTGCAACATTGTTTGAGTCTAATGAAGAGGAGTGTGTTGAGGATGAAACCGTTATGACCAATATTATGGAAGACCCAATTGAACTTGTGAATGATTGTAATAATGATGTTTATGTCGAGACTTTGGTTACGGCAGAAACGAATGAAGAATGGTTGCAAGGTTTGATAGAGGACCATGATATACAAGAGGTGAATAATTCACTTGAATTTTTCAAGGATGAAGAGGATTCCGTGCTACAAGAGATTGTGCGAGGTTTGTCTAACCCTTTGCATATTGTTTCTTCTCCTTTACCTCTTATTGGTTTGAATGTATGTGCATCGAAAACATTGTTGAATGACTTTGTTTCTCGATATCCTCCATTAGAGATACTTGATTCTCAAACTATGCAGATTTTTGCACAAGAAACCGTGGAAGTACCCGACTTCTATATTCTTTATGCATTTCCAAGTGTGGACAAGAATAAGTGTGGGGGAAGCTTTTATCGGTTAATAGCTTCGTTTGTGTTTTATATTACTAATATTTGTGCGAAGCTAGTGTTTGCAAAACAGGTGCTATGGGTGGATCCCCAAATTTTCAGATTGCTAATATATGGGGAATGAATCTTACAAGAGCTACGTCGGGCCGTCGAATTTAAAATAAGCGCTTAGTGGGAGGCAACCCACCGGTTTTGTATCTCTTATCCTTTTGCTTTTTCTTTTATTTTTTGTTTCGTTTATTTTTTTATTTTTATTGTTTTCATATCATATTTGCATCCCCATGTTTAATTTCATTAAGTCCATAATCTATCTTAGAAGAGAATTATGACGAATACCTTTTCGTCAGAAAATTTCAGACTGCGCGTAGTTCTGTCCAGAGACCATAACTGTCAGACCGTTTATCAGAACACTGTGAAATTTTGACACTGTGTAGAAAACACGTAGGTGAACAACTGTTGTGAAATGGAGTTTTTCCAAATTCCTTACCAATTTGCACAGTTTTTTCGTTTTATCTGCTGTTATGTCAGAATTCAGAACTTTCGGTTTTACACATTGAGGACAATGTGAAGTTTAAGTGTGGGGGAGCATTTATATATTTGTATAGTTTGTTTTATGTTTTAAAAAAAAAAACAAGAAAAATAGAAAAACTAAGAAAAAATTTGTGCTTTTTGAACTCCGAAATCTAGAAACTTGTGCCTTTAGGATGACACCATTAGTGGATGGAACCATTTTGAATGCAGGAGTTGAGGAACCAATTAACTTTAAAGGGGACGAACATAGCTCAGAAATCAAAATTAACATGATAGTTGTTACCATATCTCGGAATATCACCATATCACATTCTATTTTTATTTTTCCATATTTATCTATTGTTCTCTAAGTGTTTTGGTGGGTCACTAAACATCGACTTGTTATTGATGCTAGGATGAAATAGAGTGATTGAGTTACTATAAAGAAAAAAAAAAGACCGACCAATTAGACCAAACGGAATAAAAGACACTTGGATAAAGCAATATGCGTGTGTTCTCCCTGTCTCCGTCGCCTAAACAAGCGTGGAATGCAGCATCCAAGGGAACTATCGTGTAATCTGCTGACAAGAATCATGCGCTTGGATCCAGTTTGATCTAATCATATTGTCTAAAAAAAAAGTGAAAAAGTGAAAAGAAAAAGAAAGCATTATTTTGGTTGAATAAAGTCACTTCTGGTTCCCTTGTATATGCCAGTGAGTTGATGTAGAATTCAAACCAGTAGCTCAATCCAATAGGCATAGGTTCATCTTGGCAGTGACCTTCGGACAGATATGGGAAACATCGATCACTTGTGAACATTCGCCAACATCTACATCTTTATCCATCTTCTTAATCTTTTCATTGTGATTGTGGTTTGTTAGTTTCCGAGTATTGTGGCTTGTTCGACTATCTAATTAGAGATTTATTTACTAATATATGAATTGAATTTGTGCAAGGTACCTCCTCCTGTAGTCACTTTGGATTCGTTCATTGATTTGTCACAAATAGACGGAGTTGGAAATATAGGTTTTGTAGGTATATCTCTAGTAAACCTTCACGAGACTATAACTCGTCCACTAGGGACACCTAGGGGTTTAAAGGCTTGTTATTTATGCTAAAAGTGACCGTAGCCTCGACGACACGGAGTTGTATGTATATTTTAGAATTATTTTTATTTGATTTGCTCGAGGACTAGCAAAAGCCAAGTGTGGGGGAATTTGATAAGTGCTTAATTTACATGTTTAGAGTGTCAAATCCATACTAGTTTTAACTATAATTCTTGCATATTACTTGTTATTATGATTACTTTTGAGTTTATGTGTCATAATAGGTGAATCATCCAAAAAGGAGCTACAAAGTGCTAAAAGGAGCAAACAAGTAAAGTGTTATTGATGAAGAAGGGCCAAAGACCAATTTTAACTCATTTCAATCAAGGAATTCTTATCACCATATCGAAAAGAATTCAAACGCGAAAAGAACGCAAAAAGAATGAGGTCATTCCAAGTTCGTATGAAGAAGTTATGAGCAAAATGGTGAAACCAATTTGGATTAGGTTTTCTGTTGGGCCTTATTGGGCCTGCGCGAAAAGAGAAAGGAGAGATGCGTTTTGGGCTTGCTATGGACGTGAAAATTAGGGTTTTTGGTGGATTTTGAGGAGGTTAAGTATCCTAATTGGATAAGGATATCATCTCTTCTACTACTTTTGTTTTCTAGGGTTTGTGAATATGATAGAACTTCTTCTTCTTCTTTTTATTAACTCCTTGAATATGAATACCTAATTTTATTATTGGTTATGGAATAGTTGGATTTCACAAAGCATGATTCTTTGATTCAATATATTAGTTTTGTCTCATATTTATCGTTTGCAATTTTCTGAAAATATAGTTACATGATTTGATTGATTGTTTTGTCAAGTTGCAAATTGGTAGAACTTCTAATCACATCTATTGCTAGTTTAGGGTTTATTATACGTAAAAGTGATATTCCTTGAATACAAGTAGCATAAATATGATTATAGTTTGTAGTGATATATTCTTATGGTCATATGTGAATCGTAACCTTTGTTAAATTGAATTAGTGCGCTTTCCACGTTCAATTGCTTTGATTGGCCTGATTTCATAGAACTTAATGCATCTAGGGAATTAAACTTGATTAGTGCTTTTACACGTTAGGTTGTTCTCTTAGATAGAGCTCATACTCGCATCTTTTAATGTGATTGTTGATAACAAAAGGAGATTTGCGAGATATTCTTGCGATCAAGATATCTTAGGGATTTTGATAAAAGTTGAGATTAAAAATCAATTCTAGTTATTGTTTTGAAAGCATGTTAGTGAATGAAGATGAATCCTTAACCAATATCTTTTCTATTTGATTTGTTTGCTTATTTCTTTCTTTGCTTTTATTTTACTTCTATTTTATAAAAATCAGAAAACCCCCGGTGTTATTTATATAGGAAACCGAAACAACGAGACAACCTAGACCTCTCTGTGGGATCGATCCTTTCTTGCCCTTGCTATATTTATATTTTGAGTAGTAAGAAAGTTTAAATTATTTTTGACACATAAGACAGCGATCAGACGTGAGTATTGAGACACGGGTCTCTCATCGAACCTTTGACTGAGAAATACAGTCTCTCAGAGTACATGTAGATATGTAGTCTCTCGGCTGGACAACGGCGTATCTCATGAATACTGAACACTTCAGTAATTATTTCTATATAGAATCACAAGATTGACAGCTCCTAGACAGCTTGCTCTGCTAGTATAGAGCGATAACATCTTCAGGATACAAACAACAATTTTCCCTGACTATATAAAGGATATGAAGCTCTAGCAAGCTCATATCAAAATAATTAATACTCCTAGACACCTTGCTCTGCTAGTATAGATCCATCAATTAATTATTCTTAAATTCTTGGATTCATCCACTGAATTTTTGAAAATATTCAAACATTTTCTGAAAGTATTCAAATACTTTTGTAATATTTCGTTACTTCAATCCATGGTTCTTCCCAGCAGAGTTCCATGGGTTAGTAATAAATATTCAACAACACGGGCATCTGAGCTACCTCCGAGTAATCCCCGACTCAAATGGTTCAAGTGTACTCGACGATGATGCACTAACAATCACCGTACGAACAAGTATTTCAAAATACGACGAGACGATGAACCTATGCAAAATAGGAAGGAAAATAATAAATAATTAAAAATTGACCAAGGCGCTGGGAGCATGAGCCCACTGACCGGCCAGACGTTCTGTGGTCAATCCCACGCCAGTTTTATATTTTTTATTATTTTTCTTGAGCTCATGAAAATCTTTTCACTTGAACAAATATCTTTCGTTTTGAGAAAACTCCTCAGTTTCATGGTGTTTCCCTCACACCAAAGAAATAATATAAAATTAAGGAAAACATTGTGGGTCGTGATTATTGGCCAACCGACTATGCCTTGATCCCAGCCGGCCCCACACCTCATGGTTCCTCAGTATTTTATTATTATTTTCCTAATTTCATGAAAACTCCTTAATCTCATGATATTTCCTTGATCCCATGAAAAAATAATATAAAATTAGGAAAACCCGTGTGACCGGGCCCTAGCTGGCCCCACATGTCCCATTTTATTATTATTATATTTTTTTATGTTTCCATAATCCCATGAAATTCCTTGATTTCATGATATTTCCTTCAAATTATGAAAATTCCTTTAAATCATGAAGTAATACATAAAATTAGGGAAAACTCACGGGACCGGGCCCTAGCCGGCCAACCATGCTCAAGCCGGTCCCACACGTCCCTTATTTTATTATTATTATTTTTCATGTTTTCCTCATC
Source organism: Papaver bracteatum (assembly GCA_023529315.1). Classification (NCBI taxonomy): domain Eukaryota; kingdom Viridiplantae; phylum Streptophyta; class Magnoliopsida; order Ranunculales; family Papaveraceae; genus Papaver; species Papaver bracteatum. The sequence continues at coordinate 700,896 of JAJJWX010002962.1, forward strand.
TCATGGAAACTCCTTGATTTCAACAAAACTCTTTGATTTCAACAAAAACTCCTTGGTTTTAACAAATTCCTTGGTTTTATCATATTTCCCTAAAATCATGAAAATGTTATAAAAAAAATTGGGAAAAACGTGTGGGATTGGGCCCTTTGGCCGTCCGGCCATGCCTTGGCCATGGCCGGTCTCACACTTCATGATTCCTTCACTTTTTTATTATTTTTCCTTCATCTCATGAAGTTTTGACGGTTTCATCAAAAAACCCTGATTTCTTCATATTTTCTCAAATAATTGCTCAAATGCACATCTGAAAATATCAAATTCTCAGAACTGAGATACGAACACTTTGGTGACATGAGCATGTTATATTGATCGACCAAGGTTGGCCTTTTGGCTCGCAAGGAGTCAGTTCCGCGTATTTACACAATTTGACCTAATTTGCGCAATTACACGTATTAGGTCCAAAACTCTTCCAAATAATTTTGGGATTTTCATGGAACGATCGTCATTCGATCTCGTGACCACCCAGGTTAGGTTTCATGACCCCTTGGTCGGTCTCTCATCTCTTCATAATTAATTAGGTTTTATCACCAAATGCTCAGACGAGCATTTTTGAATAAATGATTAAACCATCATTTGATCATTCTTTCATCAACGAATCACCAACTCTTCGAGAGGCCTTGGTATTTGATCACACGAGCATATGGGACCTGCATGGTCGACCCACGGTCCCATGAAGTCGGTTCTCCTTCATTCCATGGTTAATTTTCAAATAAACCATCAATTTGTCATCAATTGATCAAATTAGGGTTTCTGAGTCCAAGGATTATAATTCCAGATTGAAACACTAATAATTTTATGACGATCTCATAATCAGTATTCTTATTAATTATGCTCGGTTCAACTACCAGTATTTTAATTAATATTTTATTTTGGTCACACTATCAATAATTCATCAGACGAGCAACACTTGCTCAGACGAGCAATATTTGCTCAAACCAAGGAATATTGGTTCAACTATCAATATTAAACAATTCATCTAATGAGAAACACTTGCTCACTTCAACGTCAAAAATTTATCTTTGTCTCAGCAGACACATTCAATTCATGGGTTTCTGAACATTTTTGCAAATCATGTTCAACTCAGCAAATACATGGACTCATTTTCCCATTAAATCATGAAGTCAGCAACTGACTAATTAACCACGAGACGTCAATCGTGTCACTTGGGGGGATATCAACTAGGGTTTTGGTCTAGAGGTCTACGGTACGTGTGTTCAAACACACGATGGAATGTGAGCAAGTCATGCAGTCAGTTGAAGAAGTTAACAAAGTAGTGGATGGAAAATCGACCAAGTCTCCGCACGATGAGCAATTGGTTTCAAGATTTCCATTTCCCCACTTCTTGATTCTATCAACTATCACACTTCATGGGATCATGGTGTCTATAATTCCATCAATATAAATAAGTATTTGAATCATGATTAAACAACAAGAATCTTACATCTCACCGACAATACGAGATCAAAAACTCATCAATTGAGCAATTACTCTCAACTGAGCAATTTCAATCATTCAGAACTTATCTTATTCAGAATTCACAACACACCTATAATCTTTGATTACCATTGATTCCACACATTTCTTAGCATCCCTCCTACAGATCAACCCGTCCTCTCTTGTGACCGAATTTAATCTGGAACGGACATTGTCTTGGTTTAGGCCGGAGTACTACAGATTGATCTCTCGAATTCAAAGAACCCCCTTTGCAGCGGTGCATCTGTCTGAGGTTGAACATTTCACTCGGTTCAAGGAGTCTCCTCTGCACGGTAATCTCCTCAATTCCTTAAAAACTAGCAAATCGTTTTTCCCATCTACAAGTTTATACAAAGAAAAAAAATTGATGGATTAGTACAACGGTTGGTTGTGACCCTAAATACTACTAGCAATTACAAGGTTCAGGGTTCTCATGCTCCCTCCCTTGGAGGAGGTAAGGGTTTATACAGAGAAGTTGAATATGTATTTGCTAAGGAGGTATATTTGATACATGACCCGTTAGTTATATTGTATAAATGAAAATAGGTTTTGTAGGTAGTTGATGATGTTAACATATTTGATTAAATGTTAAAAAGTAGAATTGGTGGGAGTCGTGGGACCACTGTATTCTTTGTTCATGAGATGAATTAAAGTTAGATAGAGATAAATATTTTATCTTTTAGATTGAAAATCTTTGAAGACTTGAAGACAAGACCAGACAAAACTTGAAGACAAGACAAGTTAGAGAGAGATAAAGATTGACAAGACAAGACTTGAAGACAAAACAAGAGTGATAAGATAATTCAAGACAAGACTTGAAGTAGACAAGACTAGTCGTCTCTAAAGTGGTATTTAATATTTTTAATTTGACTTACTTGCACTTCTTCTTTTCCCATAAAATTAATGACAAGACTACACGGAGAGTAGCAACATCTTGCTTTATTCTCTTTAGATCTCAATTGGGTGAAGTCAGTCGAACAACCTAAAAAGTTTATTTTTAATTCCAAAAGCTTGTCAAGTTTATTTTTAATTTGTTGTTTATGTAGGATCAGAATATTGCGACAAGGACACATTTGGGAAGTCTTCATTATTGACACATTGCGAGTGTCGCATATGAATTAGAAAAATGACGTAGCAGACAACGACAGCGTAAACATGAGAAAGGTGTGAAGATCCTGCGAAATTTAGAGTGTTTACGAAGATTAACATTAAAGCTCTTGCGATATTGCCGCAATCCAGATCCGAAAATAAGGGACAACATAGCTGTCATCCACTATGTAAATACCTATATAAAGAGAAAGGCAGGAGAGAGAAAGGGAACACATTTTTGTAAATCAGAGACACACTTTGTAAGAGAGAGAGATTTATTTTCTTTATCATCTTCTTCCCCAAAAACTAGATCTAGATTTACAAATACTCATTAATGGAGATTCTAAATGTAACACTTATGTAATTACAACAATCATAGTGAAGAACCATGGATGTAGATCACATTGATCGAACCATGTAAAAAATCTTGTGTCCATTTTATAATTTTAGCACTTTTATCATCATTTTTATGATTAGATCTAGAAATTATTATCATGATATTATATGGGTGTGTTGTGGGATTTCCTGCAACTACATTTTTGGCGCTAGAAACAGGGACTGATATTGTTGGTTCAAGATAGTTTAGAAAAATTGGTTATTGTTGGTGATGAATTCCACTAGATTTGTAAGCTTTAAGGGAGAAAAACAGAAATTCCAAGAGTTTATCGCATTTTTGGATAACAAATCTGACCGAAACTTGAAGACTAAGGAGAAAGGAGAAGACAGATACAAGAAGAATCAAGAACAGAAACGTAGTTAGGACAACAACACCAAAGTGAAATAAAGAAAGAGAGATGATGGAATATAGGAACAGATTGGAAAAAAAAACTGTCATGGGAGTAAAATCAAACAGATCATCTTCGTCAACAACTTGTTTAAAGGATAAATTTCTTCCACATATTTGTGATTTTGTGTGCAATCGCCCAGATCTTGGAGTTTTAAAACGAATATTTTAGAAAAAATTCATTCAAAAACCAGTTTATATTTTCTATAAAATTTAGTTCTCAAACAAAATCTTTTCACCTTTCTCTAATTTTATGTTTAGAAATTGTGTTTAAAATAAGATTTGGGAGCTTTATAATAAATGTTCTCTTAAGAAAAATTCTTTCAAAATCAGATCTACGAAATACAAACTTATGGATCTTATTCTACGTACCCATTTCATGATATTTTAATTCTTTGAGGGTCAATGTTTCCTTAAAGCTTAAACGATTATTCACCAGGTTAATTAATTGTTTGCAGTGATAAATAGTCAAAATCCTCTTTGGGCATGTACTGATAATGAAGAACAATAGAGGGAACATCATAATTCTCAGTGGCAGCAAGGAAGAAAATAATAGAGCTATCACCATTTGCTCACCAGCAAACAAATAATATTCAAAAACATATTAAACAAAGAGTATGTAGAGAGATCAGTGCGAACAAAGAAAAGCAAAGCAAGGACTAGCTCCATGCGAAGACAAAGGAAGGAATTTTGGTGAATTTAAGAATAAAGCTATGTGAACAAGATAGCACATGAGGGATCAGCGTGAAGAGATTGCGGTAAAAAAATATTCGGACATTTATGTGAAGGAATGAAGCACCATCCATTCGCACGAGTTGGTACAGGAACAGACAAGGACAAAAATTTCATAGTTTCGCAGAAAATCATCAAACAAGGAACTCATTGGCAACTGATTCTCGACAAAGCAATCATCACAGTACCATTGTCAGCAGCAACGGAGAAAGAGCTACACGAATAGATAAGGAGATGCAAGGGATGCTCAACACAAATCAGTGCTTCATTAATGTGTAGCGAACAACAAACTTCTGTGTAAATTATAAAAGGAGCTTTGCGAAATTCCCACATTTTGTGAAAAATAAGGAAATGGAGATGAGAGCTTTATTTATTCTGCGAAATTTCTAAACACACATCACTTGCGAAGAAAAGGGAATATGCGAAGAGAACGCACAAGAACAGCAAGAGGCGAAAGTATAGGGGACTATGGAAAATGGAGAGTCTGCGAAGTTTATCTTCTCAACAATCAGTCGACCAAAGAAGAAACAATCATGATATCCAACAGTGAGAATAAAAATATGTTTTGCAGGTGCGAAGAAAGACTTCATACAGCATGGTGAAGATTCATCCATTTTAGTTGATCCGGAAAAGAATAAAAGCAAGTGCGGAGAAGGATAATAGGAACACAATAACATTTCTTGAGATGAAAAACCGTACAAGTGAAAGCAAAGAACAAAGCCGCACAGATTCAGCACTAGTTAGAAAGCAAAAGTTAAATTCGTTAGGGAGAAGAATGATAACTTATTCATACCAATGGCGATTGAAAATAAGGAAACAAAGGAAGATAGTCAAGCCGCGTTGAAGTCGAAACTAATAGAACGCTGCGGAAGATAAAATATGCCAGTTTCATCATCAACAAACTAATTCTAAAATTTCTCAAGATAAATGGAGAAGCAACACGTGAAAACTATAAAGCATGAAAAATTCATCACAACCTGACGAACTATAAAACATGCCTCTCTATAGATGAACCAGCTACAATGATTAAGAGCAGTACAAACAAAAGGGAGAATTCTCATCTTCCTTATCTCCTATTATTTCTTACTTTAGTGATTATTTAAATAGTGCTAATTACTGGAAGTTCATAGAATTAAAGCAACCAAACTATTTCAGTGAATTAAATAGTGCTAATGCAAAAGAGAATACTTTGTCAAGAAAATACCAAAATATTTTCTGAAGTAAAAAAATATGACGAAGTATAGAAACAAAATATTTCAGCGAATGACGAAGGTGCTTCACCAATGATTCCAGCGAAGAACAAATAAAGGGGAGTGATCAAGGTGCATTGAGTTCATCACGTCATTAAATCTTAACATGCGAGAAGACGCAATGGGCTAGATGCAATCATTAGTCTCTATTATTGTGATGCGAATAAAAGTTTAGTTTGTGTAAGACTCAACAGGAAAAGAAAAAGAAAAGACAAAGATAAATATCATACAAAAGACGAGAGAAACCAGAATAACCAGCGCGAAATGGACTCAACTCAACAGCATAACAGGAGAGTTGATTGGATTTAAAGGATGTAAAGACTTTCGCAAAAACTTTCCAGGACGAATGATAAGAACTGAACTGAAAAGAACAAACTCAAAGCATCAACTGGAGAACCTTGAAGAATTTATGCAAGGAGCTGTTTCATCTCTTGATTGTGTTAATGTGTTGTTCACAGTTAGGAAATCACGTAGGGAAGTAAATGTAGGCAAAGACAACAACTAAGGTGCAGATCAATTCTCAGGCAAAGACAAGCTGCCAACAAAGCAATACATAAATTAGAACAGCTCCAATGAAAACAACAACAAGAATCTACGAAGGAATAACAAGTTGAGATGAGCCACCAATCAACTTTGGTGATGCTAGTATTATACAGGAGCAGATCGGAAGAAACTTACACCATCAAAAAACAAAAAAAATTAAGCGGAGTTTAACCTTAACATGATATATCCTTGTCTTATTTCTTTCATTTTCTTCTTTGAATTTCTAGATCTGATTGCAGTATACAAAGGCAAAGAATAACTTGGTTAATATGCGAGAAGAATGCTAAGAAATAAGCAGAATCAATGATCTACAAAGAAAATAACCAGTTAACTATGGCAAAGTTTTGATCAAATTGATGCGTCACATTTCACATTGTCGACCATTCTTGCGAAGAGGGATAACATAGCAGAGGCAACAAGCAGACGATGAATGAAGAGAAGATTAATTTTTCAAAAAAGACTTGCAGTTATTCCAATGCTGATTATCAGTTGAAATCATTAATACTATATGATATGTTCCTTCTTCCGGTTCACAACTATCAATCTACTATCAGTCAAAAAGAACGAATATAAGGCATAAAATGGAGTGTCTCGCAGAGTTTGCGAACATAAAGATTTCAGCCAGTATATCAAATATTCACATGAAGATAAAGAGAACAAGGAAATTACTAAAGTTAAGACATCACTAAAGAGAACAACCAAATAGCAAAAACAAGATAATCAGCTCAGTTGGTCACTGGCGAAAAGAAGAAGCTTGATGTCGCAAGATCGAGTCTCACCCCAGCAATATTTTTTCACATTTTTTCTGAAGTTGCCTAAAGAGTGGATAGTAATAAGACGACGGTAGTATGGCTTTCTATTGCAAACAGAAGCCAGTATAGATGGTCATCAGTGAAGAGAAGGAGTTTGATGTCTAGGGTTCGAATCTCCCCATTCCCTTCGCAGATGTTTACCTTACAAACGTTCGCAGAACGAACACTTCGCAGATGTTTGTTTACTTCATGCAAATGTTTATTTCGCACAGTCTTTTATAATTTTGCAAGGGTATTTCGTAAAAAGAAAGTAGGAGATTATTTCGCAGACACACTTCGCAAGAGAGGGTTAGCACAATTGGTATGGTGTGAGAATATGCAAGTAGCAGGTCGCGGGTTCAATTCTTGCCTCTCACATCTACTTTTGCTAAGTGACATTTATACTTCATGCAACATATTTTTCGTGCGAAGTTGACAACAGCAAGCCGCAAAAGACAAGTACCATTTTTCTAGAACATTTTACTTACAGAAAATAAAAGATTTTTGATTTAATTTACAAAAAGAGATACAATCGCAAGATTTCAAAGAATATTTCTAAGATTTCAAAAGATTACAAAAGGTGAAATCACCGCAAAGATTTAAAGATCTCAAACAAATTTCAAAGATTTAAAAGATCGCTAAGATTTTTAGATAACAAAGATTTTAAAATTACATAAAACCGAGAAAAATCAATATATATATATATTTCTATAGAATATCTCTTTTACGGAAAATAAAATATTTTTGATTTATAAAATGCGATACAATCGCAGAATTACAAAGATTTCAGAACTACAAAGATTTCAGAATTATAATGTATTTAAATTTCTCTTGAATATTTACTTTGCTTCAAATGATATGATATTACGAGAATGAAAGAATGAGTGAAAGAATAAAAAAATGCGAAAATTTCGCAAGAAACGATCATTTAAGATCCAGAATGGGACGAACCTTTATGGCGTACACCCTAGTTCGCGAATAAAATTTCTCAAGAGGCAAATATAAGACCTAAAGTATGTCATAGAAGGGGGTATCTGTTGCATGGCTCAGCGATTGTAGATTTGGGGTCAATGAAAGCCCATCCAGGAGAGACACCTTGGATTCTCAACTTGAGCATATGACTTGAGTTGGGCGACTAAGGTAATAAGAGCTCTCCTAAGGGTTGTAGAGTATGACCAAGGCGCCGAGGTACACGGTTGAGCCAAGATTTCCCGGGGAGTATGAAACTACCCTGGCCATTCTTGGCAAGTCTTGGCTATGATGCACCCGGCCCGAAGAAAACCCCACTTAGGGTGCAGTCTCGTAACCATAAGCCATATAGGCAAAAGGGATAAGAGGCTACGAACACAACTGGTTGTTGTTAAGACTGGATGGGAGGAGCTAGTCTTGTATGGCAGAAGTACATCTCCTTGAAAGGGTAACCAGGGGGAAGATAAGGGAGGCACCCTCCATTAGGAGCTGATAAGTGTCTTAAGACGCAAATGTCATGATACTTTTTACTCACGGGAGTATTTGTCATATTTGTGCAACATTCCTGAAGAGGCAATAATACAAAATAGAAGATAAGACGAGATCAATGGGTCATTGCATGCACGTGTAAAGACGTCATGCAATTTCATCGCAAGACGACAATGTCATGGTGCTTTAATTTCGCAAGAAAATTTAGGCCTGTCATATTGTCGCAGCAAAAATATAAAGAACAAAAAGTTAAGGCAATGTCAATGGGTTTCTACATTAAAGTGTAGAAACGTCCTGCGATTTTGTCGCAAAGAGAAAAGATGGAAAAATAAGAACTTTACTTAGGAAGGCAAAATAAGGCCACATGATAAAACAAAAAATTTATAAAGTACTAATCATTTTTCATGCAGATCATATTCAAAATCTCTCAGAAGTACTATTCGTAATCTCTCAGGAGCACTATTCGTAATCTCTCAGGAGTACTATTCATAATTTCGTAGGATTACTATTCATAATTTCGCATGATTACTATTCATAATTTCGCAGAATGAGCTAGAATTTCACAGAATGTGTCAGAATTTCGCAGAATGTGATTATTTTGCAGAATGTGGTTATTTTGCTCAATTATTTCGCACAATTAAAAAAACCTTGAAGAGATTATACTATCATGAGGCAGAGGCAAGATAAGGATAAAGAAACAACTCGCTCATTCAATATTTTCTCAAGGATTCTACCCTCACAGAGAAAGAACAGAGGCAACTATGGATTACCAAGAAAACATTTGGTGTTCTTTATCTTCTCGGCAAGAATCATTTCTATTACTATCATTTCAAAGACGGATACTTCTTATATTTCAAGGATTGGGTACTTCTTCAAGGATACTTCATACCTCGCATACTTCAAGAGATGATACTTCTTATTTACTTCGCAAAGCCCCGGAACTTCACAAAAGAATAGAGGCAAGTACGTACTTTTCAAGTCCAGTATTCTTTCGCTCGTTCCTTCATCAACAAAGATTAAAAACTACTACAACAACATATTTTTCTTAAAGATCGCTCTTCAAGCAATATTCAAGAAAAAAGAGGCAAGATGTAGGATCAGAATATCGCGACAAGGACACATTTGCAAAGTCTTCATTAATGACACATTGCGAGTGTCGCAGATGAATTAGAAAAATGACGTAGCAGACAACGACAGCGTAAACATGAGAAAGGTGTGAAGATCCTGCAAAGTTTAGAGTGTTTGCGAAGATTAACAATAAAGCTCTTGCAATATTTCAGCAAGCCATATCCGAAAATAAGGGACAACATAGCTGTCATCCACTATGTAAATACCTATATAAAGAGAAAGGCAGGAGAGAGAAAGGGAACACATTTTTTTAAATCAGAGACACACTTTGTAAGAGACAGAGAGAGATTTATTTTCTTTATCATCTTCTTCCCCAAAAACTAGATCTAGAACTCCAAATACTCATTAATGGAGATTCTAAATGTAACACTTATGTAATTACAACAATCATAGTGAAGAACCATGGATGTAGATCACATTGATCGAACCATGTAAAAAATCTTGTGTCCATTTTATAATTTTAGCACTTTTATCATCATTTTTATGATTAGATCTAGAAATTATTATCATGATATTATATGGGGTGTGTTGTGGGATTTCCTGCAACTACAGTTTAACCTAAAAGTTTAACTTATATGCACTCATTTTCTTGTACTGAGATTTCGTGAGTGTTTAGAAACTAAGTAAATTGCATAATGAAAATAAATAAACTTTTTGAGTAGATTAATTGAATACGTTGACACCATGCTCAATAATCCATTAATCACTTCGAACAAGTTAAGAAATACATTTTATTATTCTACTATGATCTCTCTTACCGATGCAAATATGCAATAGTTCCAAAACTCGTCGGTGATAGCATCAGCAGTAATCTCAAACTCAAATACATTAGGTAGCTCGCGTTGCAAGTGACAATTACTAGCGGGCTCGTTGATGAAAACGTTTCAATCTGCACATTTAGTTTGATTCAAATTAAAAAAAATGCTTATTTTCCCAAAAAACAATTCGAAATCCATTTTTCAAAGTTATGAAATCACTAATGGTTGGGAGCTTTTCATAAATACATCAAGGGTAATACCACCAACATGGTAAAATGGTCACTTATTTTTTTTAACAAAAATTAAAATGGAGAACGTAAAATTTGGATGAATCACATTAAACTTTTACCTTAAAATAAAAAGCAAGAGATATGACTTATATACTTTAAAGGTGTTAGAAATATTTTACTTAAAAGGATGAAACACAAACAAAAAAATGTTGTAGCACTGACTTCAAGGCCTTTTGATTGTTTTTGACAAACATTTCGACCCATGGATTGCATTTTTAGGTGAGTACAATAATAAAACTATAGTGTGAATAATTTTATTTTCACCCATGTTTGAGTGCAAAAAATATTTCTCGCCTATTTTTGTATGAAAAGTTGTACTTTCAACCTCGATGTTCTTGTGAATAAGTTTAATTTTCACATGTGTTTTTATAGTGAATAATCCGTTTTTCAAATGCATTTTAAGTAAAACTCGTAATTTCACCATTGAATTTGTCCTTACGAAATTAAGATTATGAAGTAGCCATATTTTTCTGTCGAAATTAAGATCCAACAAAGATTAGGATGCGAAGATATCATTGCGGTTGTTGTCTGAGCATACAAAATTGACAAGACAAGACTTCAAGCCCTAGCTAGGTAGTTGATGATGCCAACATGTTTGAAACAGAATTATGCATCGTCATAAATCAAAGGGTGCAAAAATAACTATTCACATAAAAAAGGGTAGAAAATTAATTTTGCATAAATGTTTCTACATAGCACAAAACATGAACCTTACTCACCTTATGCCTCTCCTCAAGAAAAGCAGGATGGAAAAAAGACTCAAAATCCCAAATAAACAAAATATTTGTCATAAAAAACTTTGCAAGATCCTTTTTTACTATATGGTTGAGCCTTGTAACAAAACAGGTTCTTCTATATTTATAACCATCTAAATTGTTGAGCCTTGCTAACTGAAATTAAAAAAGGGATAATTGAGTGATGAAGGTTCTAATATTGTATGATTGTTAGGTAGGCTATAGGTTGTTATAATGTTCTACGAATGTTCCCTATAAATCCATCTATATCCATGACTGATGTTTTTATGTAGATCTTTTCTTTCGTACTGGGGTTTACGTATGTCTATAGGTTTCTTGAGTTCCCAGTTGTACATATTAATTTTAGAGCAACCTAGCCTACCTAACAGTGAATTCTAGAGCAACGTTGATTCTAGGGCAACCAAGCTGAAAAAATAGGTTACAATCCGATTGATGGACAATTATCCCCACTTTTTTTATTGGTTTCGTAGGTGCTTGATAATGATGTCAACATTTTTTGATTAAAGGTTGAAAAGTAAAATAGGTGGGACTACTATGTTTTGGTTCACGTGTTAGCTAAATTAAAGTTAGAGAGAGATACATATTTTATCTCTTTGATTGAAAAGGAAAAAAAAAAAGTTTTCTGACTTGTGTATGACATGTTTTGGGAAAGTGAGCCTTAATGTCACCTCATCTCTTTACACTCCCAAATTAGTACATGGCACGTCTTTTTCAAAAATTTGTCTCTCTTTGTCGGGACAATAAACAAAAAATCTCTTACACATGACTCTCTTTTGTATTATTATTATGAAGATTCCAATTTTGAAGTATGTTGAAAAATGTTTTCTTCACTTGTATGTGTGACGTGTTCTAACACAATTTTTTTTTAAACCTTGGCAATTGGAATTTGGTTAATCTCATTAGACGGGCTTAGATATTTAAAATAGACGATCCTTAGGTAAATTTACTCCACTTATGACATTTATTTGAATTTATTATGTCTTAAGAGATAAACTTAGTGATTTACTATACTTGATTTCAAATTTTTTTCTCCATAAACAACTTGTGTTAAAACTTTGAGTCTGGCACCCTGGTTCATACGGAGAAATTGGATATGTATTTGCTAGAGAGGTAAACTTGATGCGGGACCCATTAGTTAGATTTTATAAACAAAAATAGGTTTTGTATGTACTAGATGATTTCAACATTTTTTATTAAAGTTTGAAAAGTAAAATAATTGAGACCACTATGTTTTGGTTCACGTGTTAGATAAATTAAAGTTAGAGAGACCACTATATATTGGTAAGGAGGTAGATTTGATGCGGGACCCGTGGTTATGTATAAACAAAAATAGGTTTTGTAGTTAGTTGATGATGTTAGCATCTTTGATTAAATGTTGAATAGTAGAATAGGTGGGACCACTATATTTTTGGTTCACATGTTAAATGAATTAAAGTTAGAGAGGGATAAAGATTTTATCTTTTGGATTGAAAATCTTTGAAGACTTGAAGACAAGACTTGAAGATTGACATGACAAGACTTGAAGACAAGACAAGACAAGTTAGAGAGAGATAAAGATTGACAAGACAAGACTTAAAGTCAAAGAGAGATAGAAGTTTAACAAGTTCTTTGACTTATATATGATATTTTTTTGGAAAAGTGACAATTAGCTAAAACATGATGCGTTTTCAAGCGAGTACACATGATTGTTTCCCGCACCCTCTTACACATGATTGTTTTATTTTCTTTTCTTTATTACTTTTTTTTTTTTTGATTTTTGATGGAATTCTCTCATTTATTCCGTTTCTCACTATTGTTACTTTAAATTTTGTTTCAAAAGGTGTGTTTCAATTTTATAGTGCGATAGCCGCTAGGGCAACTCTTTTTTTTTTTTTAATGAATACCAATCAAAACGAAGAACGTAAAATTTGGATGAATCATACTACACTCTTCACTTTACAATAGAAAGCAAGATATATGATCTACATATTTTATATGTGTTGGAAATTTTGCACTTAAAAGGATGAAACAGAAAAGAAAAAAAATGTTATTGTTATGACTTCAAAGTCTTTCGATTGTTTTCGACAACCATTTCGACCCAAAGACTACATTTTCAAGTGAATACAACAATAAAACTTCAGTGTGAACAATTTTATTTTCACCCGTGTTTGAGTGTAAATAATATTTCTTACCTATTTTTTAATAAAAAATTGTATTTTTCAACCTCGATGTTCTTGTGAAAATTTTAATCTTCACATGTGTTTTTAAATTGAATAATCCATTTTTCAAATGTTATTTAAGTAAAACTCGTAATTTCACCATTGATTATGCCATTACGAAATTAAGTTTCTTAAGTAGCCATATCTTTATGTCGAAATTAGGATCCAACAAAGATTAAGATCCAATAATATTTAACATACAAGAAGATTAAACCTAATAAAGTGGAGACTACAGGTTACCTGGATGTGGAACTGTTTTGAAACCTTTCAAAAGGTTGCAAAACCAAATTTTCGAACCTAAAATATGCCTCTTACAGAACCTTGTATACATAACTTAAAGGGTGCACGAATGACTTTCCACATAATCATTACTTAATTCAATATAAAAAAAAACAAGTATGATCCGCATGATCTTGATCCAACCAATAGAAAACCATCGTGTATAATCTAGCGTGTATAAAAGAAATCATGCAGATCAACATTTTAAATACACGGCGGGAAATACTTTTATCGACATCAATACTTGTATTATTTATTGTTTTTCTTTGTTGTAAGATACTTATTTAATATTATATGCATTGTTACTTTATAATAGTCTGTCTCGATGAATAAATTTAGTGATATACGATAGTTGATGTTGAAAAAAAATTTCGCATAAACACCTTGTATTAAAATTTTGTGTCTGGTATTTTGGTTTTTACAGAGAATGTTTTTTTTTTGATGGATTAGTACAACGGTTTGTTGTGGCCCCTAAATACTACTAGCAATTACAAGGTTCAGGGTTCTCATGCTCCCTCCCTTGGAGGAGGTAAGGGTTTATACAGAGAAGTTGGATATGTAGTTGCTAATGAGGTAGATTTGATGCGGGACCCGTTAGTTATATTATATAAACAAAAATAGGTTTTGTAGGTAGTTGATGATGTTAGCATCTTTGGTTAAATGTTGAAAAGTAGAATATGTGGGACCACTATATTTTTTGTTCACATGTTAGATGAATTAAAGTTAGAGAGTGATAAAGATTTTATCTTTTGGATTAAAAATCTTTGAAGACTTGATGCAGGACCCCTTAGTTAGAAATGTATTTGCTAGAGAAATAGATTTGATGCAAGACCCCCTTGCTAGATTTTACAATAAAAAAAATGTTTTGTAGGTAGTTGATATTAGAATATCTTTGATTAAAGATTGTAAAGTAAAACAGGTGGGACCGATATGTTTTTGGTTCACATGTAAATTAAAGTTAATTAGAGAGATTTTATCTCTTGGATTGAAAAAAAACAAGAACAAGTTTGCTAATTTGCATGTTACACGTTTATGGGAAAGTGAGACTTAATGTCACATTATCTCTTACACACATAAATTAATATTTGACACGTCTATTTCATACACTTGTCTCTCTTTATTGAAACAATAAACATGAAACCTCGTAGGTATGATTTTTTTTTTGTATTATTTCTATAATAATTCCAACTTTATATTTTGGTGAAAAGGGTTTTCTTCAACATTTATGTATGATACATTCTAGGGGTAGAAAAAAGTAAATTATACCCTCCATATTTTCCGCCAAATCTTCTCTCAAACTACATTAATGAGTCTTATATATCACCCTGTCAGTTGTTTTTTTTTTAAATAAATAAACATGGAAACCCAGATGTTACAAAGAGAATCTTAAACAAACAACGCTCAAAACTAAGTGACTTTCAACCCGAATCCCGTAACTCGAATCCTGTAACCCGAATCTTGTATCCGAATCTCCATCGGACCATCAAAACGTAACAGTAGAACCGTAACACCCGCCTTTACGGGAGAACTTGAATCTGTGAAGCTTGATTCATAGCTCAGAAGAACAAATTTTTTAATCACCAAAGATTCATCATGATTCTCTTCTTTTTTATATGGTACAAAGAAAGTTCGTCGGTGAACACGATGGAGCTTTATTTCCCACTAGAAAAGACTAAAACCAACACTACTCTTCTTGAGGTAAACAACCAACACAAAACAACCAACAAACCCAGAGATCATATCCAAAGAAAGGATTACAAGATCAAAGCTATCAGGGACTACACAGGAAAAGAAAAAAATTAGCATAAACCTTGATCTAACTGCCGAAAAAGTAAAAAATTTAATTGTGACTAAAAACCAATCAACACCATCACTAAATAAAAAACCCAAACCAAAAAGTTTAGGTAAAGATGATACCGAAGATAGAACAGATGTTTCTGCCTTTTGCTCGAAGATTGATGCTGAAATTGGTGATGTGCAGATATTACTGTGGATCCAAAACCCAAAACTCCTCATGGCACAGAGATAATAATCACCCAAAACAAAACAGCCTTCCTCCCAAGTTGATACAAACAGGTCTTGAGAATCTTCAAAATAAAAAACCTGCCGGTAAAACTTATCGTAACGGGAGAGAACGTTGCAAATCACATAATATTCAACCATTTTTAAGCATCAAACTGATGGATATGAACTAGAGAAACCCCCAAAAAAAGTTCAGAAGAACCATTCCTCAAAAGCAACACTAGAAATGGATCTAAACTAATCAAACAGAAAACTAAAAATATACAAAACAGGATAAAAATTACATCATAAAATAAGTTACAGCCTAAGAAAGCGATAAAGCAAAGAGATCTGCTCAGATCGGCCCCATTTGGAACAAATATGAGCGGAATAAAAGGCGCCGGTGAGAGGGTTTTCGTTAAGATAAATAGAAAGGGTGAGAGGCTATTTTCCCACAGTTGTTCGCATCAACAACTTCTCTAAAAAGAAACACTTAAAATCTAAGACAAATGGTTTTATACTCTGAAGTTCAAGATTTACTGTATACAAATTCATAAAAATAGACAATTAAAAATAAGCTGAAAAGGTATCCAAAACTGTAAAAGTATCAATATAGTTCAAACAAAAATACTCGAATCCAGTCGTGAACTAGCTCTATATAAAAAATCTTATCCTATGATCTTCTTAGCAAGCAGGGTATTACAGTCAGCCAAAATCATTCCCTGAAACCAGGTTCCAAAAAAGGTTAACAAAAGATGGATAATAAATAAGAAGCACGTGTGCATCCAAGTGTAAGTCACAATATCATATAAAAGACAAAGCTTATCCTATGATCGTCTTATCGTTAAAAAACTATAGATTAAACCAAAGAAAAAGAAAGGCCCAAGTTTATCTAGATACAGGGATACCACAGTAGACAAGTGTTATTTAATCAATGTGATAAAATCATAATGATCTTAGCCTTAGCCCCGAATGAAAGAGGTTAACTTTGAAGTAAAATGATGCGCAGAATAACTACGGGTTATAAAAATCAAATATGGTTTCCATCCCATGATTGCTAAAGGTTTCAAAACTCAAGAAATATATGTAACTTAAACAGAATCCATAAATTGATTTTACCTCGGTAAGATGTTCTATGACGAATAATCAGAATCGATTAGAACTACCAGTTTGTTTTTTAGCATAAAAGCTGCAGTAACAAACATGAAAATCTCAAAATCCCTAACAAATTCCAGATTCAAAGAATAATTCTTAATTTCACTAAAAAACCTAAAGTCTTTACGGATTTAGTTGTGAACCCTTAAATCTTACGAGAATATTAGATCCATGTAGGATCAGAAAATCGCAACAATGATGCACCAGCGAAAATCACATTAGCAACGTTGCGAAGACGTCGCAAAAAAATTACAGGAATGACGTTACAAATGATGACAGCGTAAACATGAGGAAAGTGTGATGATTTAGCGAAATTCAAGATGTTCGCGAAATTAACACTTACAAGCTCGCGAGATCACCGCAAGACAGATCCGAAAAAAAAAAAAGGATAAATGAGCTGTCATCCATTATGTAAACACCTATATAAAGAGGAGAGCAGGAGAGAGAAAAGGGGAGAGATACACATTTTTGTAAATCAGAGAAACACTTTGTAAGAGAGAGAGAGATTTATTTTTCTTTATCATCTTCTTCCTCGAAAACTAGATCTAGAACTCCAAATACTCATTAATGGAGATTCTAAATATAACACTTATGTAATTACAATAATTATAGTGAAGAACCATGGATGTAGATCACATTGATCGAACCATGTAAAAAATCTTGTGTCCATTTTATAATTTTAGCACTTTTATCATCATTTTTATGATAAGATCTAGAAATTATTATCATGATATTATATTGGGTGCGTTGTGGGATTTCCTGCAACTACATTTTTGGCGCTAGAAACTTGGATGATTTATCAGAATTTGGAGATTGTTATGATTAGACAGAATTTGATAGAGTTTAAAGTAGTTGATGAAGAATTTATGTGGTGATTAACGAGTCATTAAAATCAAGAAGATGATGGAGCAAGTCAGCAAATCGATTAAGGGAAAGAATTTGTTGGTTCAAGAAGTTTCCATGAAGATTAACTATTGTTCATATTTTTTTTAGATCTACAAAGTTTAGGTTCAAAAATGGAAATTTCATGGAATAAATTACACTTTCAGGGAGTAAACATCATCAACAATTTAAAGACATGAAAAAAGTAAGAGAAAAGATTAGTTGTTGTGGAGAAATTCGGGGAAGAAAACTAAAGTTTCAACGGAAGATTTCCATGTTCAGGAGAAAAAGCAAGAGGCTAATTGCTGAAAGAAATTAAGGAAGGACGAAGAAAAGATAAGAGGCAGACGCTGCAATTTCTATCACAAACAAAAATTCACAAAGATGGTTCAAGGCTGGGCGAATAACAAATAGGTCACGGGTTCGAATTCGCAGGGACACATATTTTTCATTTTCTTCTCATTTTCATTAGCGAATAAAAGAATAAGGAAAAAAGTTATGCGTTAATTTCGCAGAGAGGTTCTTGAACAGTTGGTCCAGAAAACAGTATGTAAGTTTGTGGTCGCAAGTTCGAATTCGCATGCGAGCATAGTTTTCTTCTTTTTACAGAGGAAAAAAAATATGAATAATCTCGCAATATTGTTTTATTATTTCGCAAACAAGAGGTAGCACAATTGGTCATCTGCGAAGTTAAGGAGTTCATGATCTCGTGTTCAAGTCCCAAAACATGCTTATTTTTTCGCAAGATTTTTTATTATTTAGCACAGAAGAAAGTTTATGATTATTTCGCAGAGACATTTCGCAAACGAGGGTTGTCACAGATGGTTCATGTGATTCAATGCATGAAGAAGGACGCAGGTTCAATTCCCACCTCCTGCGAATTTTTCGCACATTTTACATATTTATGGGTTGCTACCAGCGAAGATCAACTCAAGTTTTAACAAATGTGCGATAATTTCGCATAGAAGAAGCTTGCACAATTGGTTAGGAGGCATGAATGCAAGCAGCATGTCGCAGGTTCAATTCTTGCTTCTCGCAAGTTTATTTTTGTTATGCGAAATTTATACAGAATTTCCTCTCGCAAAGTTGGCCTTAGATTACTTCGCAAGATCTTTGATTATTTCGCAAGAGAGGGTTAGCACAGTTGGTATGGTGCGAAAATATACAAGAAACAAGTCAAGAGTTCAAGTCTCACTTCTCACACTTCTTTTTGCTACGCGAAATTCATACATTTCAAGGCATTTGTTCACTTTTTCGACAACAACAACGACTCACATGAAAGATAAGTACCATTTACTTGAATATTTTACTTTATACTAAGAACGAATAAAAATATTTTTGATTTGATTTACAAAAAGCGATTCAATCGCACCATTACTAAGATTTCGAGATTGCAAAGACTTCAAAATTACAAAGATTTCGAGATTTTAAAAACCGAGAAAATTCAATTTATATATTTCTCTTAGAGAAAGTAAAATATTTTTGATTTGATTGAGAAAAACTATGCAATCGCATGATTACAAATATTTCAAAGATATTTGAAAGATTTCAAAGATTACCAAAAAGCGATACAATCGCAGAATTACAAAGATTTAACAAACTATAAAGATTTCAAAATTACAATGTATTAGAATTTCTCTTAAATATTTACTTTGCTTCAAATGATATGATGTTATGAGAACGAAAGAATGAATGAAAGAAATGAAAGAATGATAACGTGCGAAAATTTCGCAAGAGATGATCTAAGATCCATAAAAATCTAAGATCAAGAATGGGATGAACCTTTATGACGTACACCCTAGTTCGCGAATAAAATTTCGCAAGAGGAAAATGTAAGACCTAAAGTGCGTCATTGAAGAGGGTATATGTTGCATGGCTCAGGGATAAGGTTATACCGCTGCTGGAACCTGAGTCATGGAGATGTAGGGTCCATAAAAACCTATCTAGGAGAGGTACCTTGGATTTTCAACCTAGACTTATGATTTAGGTTGGACGACTAAAGGTCTCTTCTAAGGGGTGCATAATATGATCAAGGCGCCGAGGTACATGGTTGAGTCAAGAGTGCGGTGGGCGTTAGAGCCTCATTACCACTCTTGGCAAGTCTTGACTATGATGCACTCGAACTGAAGAAAACCCCACTTAGGGTGCAGTCTTGTAACCATAAGCCATAGAGGCAAAAGGGATAAGAGGCTGCGAAAACAACTGGTTGTTGGTAAGACCGGATGGGAGGAGATGACCTTGTATGGTAGAAGTACGCCTCCTTGAAGGGGCAACCGGGGGGAAGATAAGGGCGGCACCCTCCATTAGGGAGTTGACAGTGTCAAAAAAGACGCAAATGTCATGAGGCTTTATGTTCGCAAGAATATTTAGGCTTGTCATATTTGTGCAAAAATCCTGAAGAGGCAAAAATACTAGAGAAAAGATAATACGATATCAATGGATCTATGCATGCAAGTGTACGGACATCCTGCGATTTCGTCGCAAGATGGCAATGTCATGGGGCTTTACGTTCGAAAGAATATTTAGGCCTGTCATATTGTTGCATGAAAAATATCCTGCAGAGGCAATAATACTAGAAGAAATGATAAGACAAGATCAATGGGTCAATACATGAAAGTGTAAAGACGTCCTGCGATTTTGTCGCAAACAAAAAAGAAACATGGCGAAATAAGACCTTTAACTAGGAAGGAAAAATAAGACCACATAGGAGAGTACGCAAATAAACTTGCGAAGATGATTATATGTAAGCAAACAATCTTGCGAACATGTATAAAGAAATGAAATTGAGATAATGAAAATGATGCACCTTTGATATTATGATTATATTATATTATGTGGTACTAATAATGCAGGAATAAACAGTGGAGACAACAAAACAATGAGATACAATGAGCTAAAGATGGACAGAGAATAAAAGCAAGGAAATTGAGGCACCAACAAATGAACTTGTGAGAACAATAAATACACAAAGAGGAATGCATATACTAGAGACAAATTCAGAGAAATGAAGAATGGAAGCAATTTAAAGCTACATCAATTTTAGCGCAGCAAAATAAGCTAAGTAACACAAACATTAGCTATACATTGCAATAGATAAGCATTTTCATCATACAAGCATCATACTCGCATCATAAAAGCATTGCATAAGCATTTCATGACATAAGCATCGCATAACACATTTCATAACATAATCATTATATTCGCACAAGTATTTTACAAAACTTTACAGAATAATATCGCAGAATTATGCAGAATTTCGCAGTCTCATTCAGAATTTCGTAGATTCATTCAGAATTTCGCATACTCGTTCAGAATTTCACAGACTCATTTAGAATTTCGCAGGAGATGTGATTAATTCGCACAATTGTAAGCAACTTGAAGAGATTTTACTATTGCATGAGGCAAAGGAAAGATAAGAATGAAGAAACAACTTGCTCATTCAACATTTTCTCAAGGATTCTACCCTCATAGATAAAGAACAGAGGCAACTATGGATTACCAAGAAAACATTTTATGTTCTTTATCTTCTCGGCAAGAATCATTTCCAAAATGGATGTTCACTAGTGAACAACAAGAATCCTCACCAAAAATGGAGTAATAATTTCGCAGGAATAGAGGCAATACTGATTACTCTTATTCAAGAAAGGCTACTTCTTATGTTTCGAGGATTGAGTACTTTCTATACTTCTTCAAGGATACTTCATACTTCGCAGAGATGATACTTCTTATTTACTTCACAAAGCTCTGGAACTTCGCAAAAGAATAGAGGCAAGTACTCACTTTTCAAGTCCAATATTCTTTCGCTCGTTCCTTCATCAACAAAGATCAAAGACTACTACTACAACAGATTTTTTCTTAAAGATCGCTCTTCAAGCAATATTCAAGTTAAAAGAGGCAAGATGTAGGATCAGAATATCGCAACAATGACGCACCAGTGAAAATCACATTAGCAACGTTGTGAAGATGTCACAAAATAATTACAGGAATGACGTTACAAATGATGACAGCGTAAACATAAGGAAAGTGTGATGATTTAGCGAAATTCAAGATGTTCGCGAAATTAACACTTACAGGCTCGCGAGATCACCGCAAGACAGATCCGAAAATAAAGGATAAATGAGCTGTCATCCACTATGTAAACACCTATATAAAGAGGAGAGCAGGGGAGAAAAGGGGAGAGATACACATTTTTGTAAATCAGAGACACACTTTGTAAGAGAGAGAGAGAGAGAGATTTATTTTTCTTTATCATATTTTTCCCCAAAAACTAGATCTAGAACTCCAAATACTCATTAATGGAGATTCTAAATATAACACTTATGTAATTACAACAATTATAGTGAAGAACCATGGATGTAGATCACATTGATCGAACCATGGAGATTCTAAATGGATGTAGATCACATTAATCAATTATAGTGAAGAACCATAGACATAATGTAGATCACACTTATGTCCATTTTATAATTTTAACACTTTTATCATCATATTTATGATTAGATCTAGAAATTATTATCATGATATTATATGGGGTGTGTTGTGGGATTTCCTGCAACTACAATCCAATTGAATCCAAATTAAACAGAAATGTTAATTCACCTCTATAAACAAACATTACAAACCCCACTTCAGAAAACCGCAAATTCTCCTAAATCAAAACCAAAACAAAACTTAAAAGACCTGGTTCCAAAATCCATTCGAAAGCTTGAACTTCCCCTATTAAATCAAAACTCCCACTGAGATTCGTAGAAAACCGGAAAAGAAAGAAAAAATGAGAAGAGAGGACATATATTTATGAAAACCCTAACTCTAAATTCACCCAATTTAACATAGATTTGTAGAAATCCGAACTACAATATCTCTAATTTTAACAGAGAATTGTAGAAACCCTAACTCCAAATCTCTAATTTTAACAAAAATTTGTACAAGCCCTGGCTTTAATTTGATAAGAGTTGGAGAAAAACAAACAAAATCATAACTTTCAAACCAAATATTTCAACACAAAAGTAAATATTCATCATTGCTGAAGATATAGATAGATGGATGGTGAAAGAAAAACAAAGAATGAAGATCATTTATCTCTTCTGTTAGTCTCACCGGGGGAGATAAGTTTGAGTTAGAGAGTTGGAGGTAAGGATAAAGACCAACATAGGGGGGGGGGGGTACTTTAGAACAAGAATTATGTGACAAAACGTGGCTAGGTTTTCGAGTGGAGAGAAAGGAAAGTTTTTGCAACAAATTTAGGTTGGGTGAAATTTTTGGTGGGAAACATCGCACCACACACAATTTATTGCGGAAAATTTAGATTGTTTTAGATCTTTAAGGTGGTAATCTATATGACTTCATAGAGATGCAATCACGATCGTTGGATCAAATGTGGTTGATTGTCATGCGGATCAAGGTAAGCGTGTTTTCTTTGTGTTTTCTTTGTGTTTTATCATTGTGTTTTTGTGCTTTCGGTATGAATTTCGGCTAGTCATATAGGTCATGAAGTAATTTCGACTAGTCATGAAGCGACTGTAGTTCACACTGGTAGACTCAAGAAGCATACAAACTATGAACCAAAAAGCTCTGGGGGTTCTGACTTCAAACTTAGCATGATACATCATCGAAACCGATAAATATGAAGCTCAGAGTCGATTTGAACTTCAAATTCAGTATAACGACAAACAAACTATGAACCACGGTCCACGAAGCTCCAGGAGGGTTCTAACTTCAAACTTAGCATGATACATCATCAAAAACGATAAATATGAAAATCAGTGTCGATTCGAACTTCAAATATGGTATAACGACATACAGACTATGAACCAAGAAGCTCCGGGAGGGTTCTGACTTCAAAGTTAGCAGGATACATCATCGAAATTGATAAATATGAAACTTAGGTGTTGGTTTGAACTTCAAATGTGGTATAACGACTTAAAAACTATGAATCAAGAAGCTCCGGGAGGGTTCAGACTTCAAACTTAACATGATACATCATAGAAATCGATAAATATGAAATTCAGTGTCGATTCAAACTTCAAATGTGGTATAAGGACATACAAAATATGAACCAAGAAACTCTGGGAGAGTTCTGACTTCAAACTTAGCAGGATACATCATCAAAATCGAAAAATATGAAGTCCCATGTCGATTTGAGAAAGAAAGTAGCTTTCAAGCACGAAACCTGGCCACGAGTTGACTACTATAAGTCGAAAACTTTGTAAGAACGATGAATCCAACCATTCATAAGTAAGATTCCATGGACTATTCTCTGAAACCATAAACAAACTCTTTTCCGCAGAGACCATAAAAAAGGTTCCGATTTTTCGTCAAGGGAAATTTGATCATTTCCGCGGTGACCATAAAACATTATTGCACTTTTTCCGGCAGGTCATTTTACGAAGTCACCGTCAAAATTGTCGTACTTTTACGCAAGGATAATCTGGTCATTTTCAAGGTCATCGTAAAGTTGTTGTATTTTTTTCGGCAAGGGTAATTTAATAATTTTTGCTATCACTGTTTAAATTGTTGCGCTTTTTTCGCCAAGAGTAATTTGGTCATTTCCGCAATCACCGGAAAAATTGTTATAATTTTTTGGCAAGTGTAATTTGGTTATATTCACAGTCACCGTAAAATGACAATGAAAATTTTGTCATTTTTGTTGTCACAGTGAACTCACCGTGATATTTGTTGTTCCCATCCCTACAAGGGGTACTTTGGTAATTTTATCTTATCAACGGAAAATATGATATTTTTCATGCCCGGTTCATCGGAATGAGAACCCAAGGTCTATATCTAACAATCTTGCTGCCCGAGTTCGTGTCCCGGACAACCAAATCCATTAAGAACAAATAAATCTGCCCGAGCTCGTTCAGGTTTCGAGATCATAGCCACTTTCTTTCTCAAAGTCGTCATAAAAGGGTTTGTTTAAGATTTCGGAGAATATTCTGATGGAATCTTACCTATGAATATTTGGATTTATCGTTCTTACGAAGTTTCCAAGTTATAGTAGTCTACTCCGTGCCAGGTTTCGAGCTCGAAGCCACTTTCTTTCTCGAAGTCGCCAGAAAAGGGTTTTTTTAAGATTTCAGAGAATATTCCGACAGAATCTTACCTATGAATGGTTCGATTTATCGTTCTTACGAAGTTTCCGAGTTATAGTAGTCCACACCCTGCCGGGTTTCGAGCTCGGACCCACTTTTTTTCTCGAAGTCGACAGAAAAGGGTTTGTTTAAGGTTTTGGAGAATATTCTGATAGAATCTTACCTGTAAATGGTCGAATTCATCGTTCTTACGAAGTTTCCAATTTATAATAGTCTACTCCCGTCCAGGTTTTGAGTTCGGAGCCGCATTCTTAAATTTTGTTGAGAGTTGTGGTATAACTGGTCATAGCCTATGTTATGTAGCTAGTTGTAATAGGTTACAAGTTACTTTGGAAATCAAGGTGTAACTGATCTCAAGCGACATTGGAATACAAGTTGTAACCAGTCACAAGTTACTTTGGAGTCCAAGGTAGAACTGGTCAAAAGTTGAATTGGAAAGTTAGTTGTAATCATTCACAAGCTACCTTAGATAAGAAAGGTGTAACCAGTCACAAGATGCTTCGGGAAGCTGCTACTCCGATTAAGATGAACCAATGTTAACTTTTGATGAGAGATTTGGTATAACCGGTCATAACCTATGTTATGTAGGTAGTTTTAATCGGTTACAAGTTACTTTAGGAATCAAGGTGTAACCGATCACAAGCTAAATTGGAATGCAAATTGTAAAAAGGGTTTGTTTAAGGTTACGAGCTCGGAGCCACTTTCTTTCTCAAAGTTGCTAGAAAAGGGTTTGTTCAAGGTTTCAGAGAGTGTTTCGACGGATTTGTACCTATGAATGGATGGATTCACCTTTCTTACAAAGTTTCCAACTCATAGTAGTCCACTCCCTGCCAGGTTTCGAGCTCGGAGCCACTTTCTTTACTTTTGTTGAGAGTTGTGGTATAACCGATCATAGTATATATTATGTAGCTAGTTTTAATCGGTTACAAGTTACTTTGGAAATCAAGGTGTACCGGATCACAAGCTACATTAGAATGAAAGTTATAATCAGTCACAAGTTGCTTTGGAATCCAAGGTAAAACCGGTCAAAAGTTGAATTAGGAAGTTAGTTGTAATCATTCACAAACTACCTTTGAGAAGCAAGGTGTAATCAGTCACAAGCTACTTCGGGAAGCAATGTGTAACCGGTTACAAGCTACTTCGGTTAAGCCGAACCAATCTTAACTTTTGTTGAGAGTTTTGGTATAACCGGTCATCATTCTTTCGAAATTTCGTTGAAAATTACATATGAATCTATGGATTCATCATTCTTTCGAAGTTTCCGACTTATATTAGTCCAGTCAGGGCCATGTTTCGAGCTTGGAGTCAGGTATTGTATTGAACTTTCCAAAAAAGGATATGTTTAAGGTTTCAAAAAATATCCCGATAGAAGTGACACATGAGATATGTCTTTACGAGTTTATATGATATATCCTGCTAAATTTGGAGTTAGAACCATTTCAAAAAATGATGGTTCATGGTTCGTATGCTGTTGAGCCATATTTGAAGCTAGAAGTGACACATGAGCTCCATCTTTACGAGTTTCTACGATATATTCTGCTAAATTTGGAGTTAGAACCACTTCAGACACTAAGGGTTTCATCTTTACGAGTTTCTACGATATATCTTGCTAAATTTGGAGTTATAACCACTTCGTACACTGAGGGTTAATGGTTTGTATGCCGTTGAACCACATTTGAAGCTATAATTGACACATGATCTCCGTCTTTACGAGTTTCTATGATATATCCTTCTAAATTTTGAGTTAGAACCACTTCGGACACTGAGGATTCGTGGTTTTTTTTTGTTGAAAGAACCGTCATTTAAACACTGAGGATTCGTGGTTGGTATGTCATTGAACCACTTTTGAAGCTAGAACTGACACATGAGCTCCATATTTACAAGTTTCTATGATATCCTGCTAAATTTGGAGTTAAAAACCACTACACTAAGGGTTCATTATTTGTATGTTGTTGAACCACATTTGAAGCTAGAAAGTTCATATTCTTCTCAATTACCTCATTGTTTCAGTCAAAAAATTCAATTGAGCTCTAAATGCATTGATATATGTTTTACTATCCTTAATCACCTTCATTTTCATTTTCCCGGTTCATTCTTATACATTTTTTTGGATTTTTTTATATCAGAATGTCGATAACAAAGTCCTAAATTTATTAATATTTTTTTTTTGGATTTTTTTTTCGTGTCGAAGGTTGATAATAAACCGAATACATGAGTTCGTATTAGCACAAAGATAAACACACATACTTCTCAATCCGTATGAGCACCCCAAATACAATCTTAATCTATATGAACATAAGATATTAATTTAGAACCGTTAGATTCGTGATATGTATGCTAGTTCAGACCGTCATATATGAATCCGTATGAACGTAAATAATAACCTGAGCCGTCAGATACGTAATTCGCATGAGCAAAATATGTTAATCTCAGATCGTCAAATTAGTTTAAACCATATTTGTTCTCACATTTGACCATGGATAACCAATTATTTACGTATGTTTCCCTCCTATATATATTGGATCCCTAACCCTAGTTTTATTACTTCCACCTCACCTCAGCGCCCCCCTCTCTAATATATCGAAAGAATACGATGGATCATATTTCAAATTAAGTCAATCTTATGTCATAATCCATGATATCAATAGGATTCTAGGAATACATCATTTATTAATGACTTAGGTCAATTTCATAAGGTATATCCCATGATATCGAAAGAATACGATGGATCATATGTCGAATTAGGTCAGTCTTATAACATAACCATGATATCGAAAGAATTACATTAATACATTGTATATTGAGTCAATCTTATAGTATAACTCATGATATCGAAATAATTATAGGAATTCAATTAATCTTCATGATTAGATTAACATATGCAATATATATGAATTTGATCGAATATATATGAAAAAAATGAAAAATATATATAAGAACGGGCCCTAGCTCAGCTGGTCATCCCCATTCCCCAAAGTTTCATACGTTGCAGGAGGTCCCAGGTTCAAGCCCCCAATGGCGTAATATTGCAGGAATTAACATGGAAGGTAGTGTTAGTTTGCCCCCCTTGTGACACAATATCATCCCCCATCCGCTTCGGCTCCCTTGGATAGGTTACCCATGAGGCTCGCTGGTAGGTTAGAACAGCAACCTGTTCAATTGATGTAGTATTATGTTGTTGGAGCTTAGCTTGTTAGGCTTCCAACTAGTTAATGTAATACTCTTTATCCAATATTAAAAAAATAATAATAAAACTAGATTGAATCGCAAAAAATAAAAATAAAATAAAAGATAATCAGATTTCGACGCGATAATAATTCAAATTTTCCGTTGATAAATTTTTTTCACTTACCCACTGATCCTTGAGTTGTTCATTTGGCCAATAAAACCCAAGAAAATCTAATCCAATCGCATATAAATATAATATCACAAAGCATACGGATTACCATTCCATCTAACGAATAGAAAATTACCGCCAAAATTTGGATTGAAATAAAAATTGCCGCCCAAACTGTATTTGGTGTGCGCCAAAAAATTGGGATGAAATCCAAAATTCGCCCTAATTTCGGTCAGATTAGATATCGACTTGTTCCTAATTTCTCCGACATAAGTCATTTGGTTTGAAAGAATCTCTCACCTCTTGCTTCTTTTTCATAGAAAAATGAAACCCCAAATAGAGCTTTTATTGGCCAACAAAATTGATAACCAAATCTCTCACCCCTTGATTTTTTATCCCTCGCCTCTTTCTCTTTTTAGAAAAGAAACTAAATGATAACCAAAATTTCTTCAGATTGTTTAATCAAAACTGAACCAAACCCATATCTGAAATCAATGGGAAAGGTAATTAATCTCAAACCTATTAATATTTTCTTTATCTTTATGAGTTTTTGAAACGATTTAACTTTGATAATTTGGTTTTGGTTGAAATCTCTGTTAAAATTAAAGTGTATTCTCTTATGCTTCTTATGTTTTCTTTGTGCCTCTTTAAGGTTTTGTTTTGATATTTTTTCCCATACCGATTCTTTTCACTGATTCTTAATTTATTTTGGTTAGATTGGTGTTATCGAGTTTGAAATTGGAGAAATTTTGAGTTTTGATTCTCCTTGAATCATCGTGGAGGAGTTTTCTTCTACTCAAAGACCAACAGACTTTCGAAATTGAATGAATTTGGTTCTCCTACGTTTTATTTAGATCTTAATTTCTTCTCGTGTGAATAATATTTTCCTATCAAATCAAGGGTTTTAAGTATGATATTCGTTTGATTTCGGGGTTTCTTGATGGTCTCGTTCACTTTGTGGGTTTAAATCTATTTGTTACTTCAATTTTATGCTGTTAATGTCGGACAACTGATTGAAAGTGGGTTTTTGATTTGAAATGGTTTAAGCATTTCAGGTTTCAGGTACTGTAGAGATGGCTGGTGATGAATCTGGTGATTTAGTCTTCCCCCGAGGTAATGCAGAGTTCCATTCTTAGCAAACTATGTTGTTTCTTATTTATTGTGACAGAACAATCTTTGTATTCCAGAGGAGGGCGTCTTCACCTGAGGATGAATCTTGGTCTTATGTGCCAAAACTGATTTATGTAGTGGGGTTATGTATGTTGGATCTCTAATTTTTGGTTTGTTTCTGCAGGGATTGTTGAGATGGAAGGAGGTGAATAATTGTGGTAGGATGAATTATCACCACATTTTCTTGGGATAGTCTGTAAGAATCCATCTCTTCAAGATAAACTTATTGTGATTCATAGAGTTTGGAAACCATGGGGCGAAGTTGTCTCTGGACCTTACTGTAGCAGGAGATTATTAGTATTATTTGTGTTGTTGTACTGTGTTTTTGGTCAGCTTAGTGTAAGCTGTAAAAATTTACACCATCACCAACACAAACAGCACAACCACCACCACACATTAAAAACTTTACATGAAAGAATTTGGGATAAGTCACTTGGACACGAAGAAGAAGGTGAACAAAAGTAAGTGAAGGTAGTTGCATCATCTTATTATGTACCTATGTATTTGTTGTATTCATTTCAGTAACAATATAAAAAAAGAAGATTCAATTTTAACTTATTCGCATGAATTTCCAGTGTTTTCTTAATAATCCATATTATTTACCCCAATGGCTACTTCTAGGTCGCAGCTGAGTATGCGAAGTGTAACCGCTCTACTTGCAAGCAATGCACCAAAGATATTCCTTCCAAAACACTAAGATTAGGCTTAGTGCAAAGTGATTCAATGATTTTTGCAATGAAGGTAGTTTTTTAACTGATGAGTCTCTTATCTTATGTTCATCTGCTTTCACTGTAAGGAAAAAGGTGTATGCAACTAGTACAGCTTTACTAATCTGTGATTTTAGTCTGCAACATAACATGTTCAAGCTGCTTTTGGTCATGGAGTAGCTATTGTGATAACCTCTCTAATTTGCAAATACAGGGATGCAAAAGGTTGATGATCAAACAGAAGATGGTCATGGATTTTGACTATCGCCCAACAATAGAGGTGGTTTATAACCCCATGTTTATGTTTAACACAAAATTTTGGTTAATAATATATCATTATGTTTAACACAAAATTTTGGTTAATAATATATCATTATGTTTAACACAAAATTTTGGTTAATAATATATCATAATGTTTGTAAGGATTTTCATTTCATTGTTTTTTCTCTTCCCTGTAGGAGTAGGCAAATGTAAGATGGATGCTGTAGTTGGACTTGGGCATTAGATCAGGTCGTGTTGCGTTTACTAAGTTGAATCAATAGGAAATGATGGGTGCATATGTTTTGGCACGCCAATGGGTAGAAAAGAGGAATGACATTATCCAGGAAGGGGTACCAACTTTGGAATGCCATCAAAATTTTATCATCATTTATTAGTATGTCCTGGTTCCGAATGCTCGTTGGGTTATTCTCAAAATTTTCAGTACTTTTATGCATGTTAAGGTTTCCAAGGCATTTTCCAGGCTTGTTTATGCATCTATTGTTAGGTCTGTGATGTGATTGTTCATGTGTATGAACTAATATGAATTTTTACTTGCATCTCGCAGACAAGATCTTGTAAAATTGTGAAATATAATTAACCAAAGTCTTATGTTACCTAGCAAGTATTGTACTGCATTTTGATGCATCATCAATTACATTTTGATATCTAAATTGTAGTGACTGGAATGAATGAGTGTAACCTAAGAGAATATTGAGCTAGAATTTTAATGAATTTTGATTGATTGGTTTTCATTAGGTGTGTAGTTTTGGATCTTCTATTGCGGCCATCTTTGAATTCGTATGTTCTTATTATGTCATTATTAGCTTGTTAACTAATGTCAGGCTTCTTTTTATTGTCGGTTTAAATTACTTGTACTGGTGCAAATTTATGATTTGATTTTTTTGGTGACTTTGAACCTAAGAGTCAACTGGATTCAGCTCCAAGTTAGATTCAGTTAAATATATACAATGACTTCCAATTTTTAGTTGAATGGTGATGGTTTTAAATTTATGAAATAAAGTTCTCTTTGAATATGCTACTGTAAACCACGTAGCATGTGATGGTTGCACCCATTTTTTTTAATTTATTTTTTAAGAAAACTTAGGCATAGCCTAAGAGATATCATTACTATAAATATTAGTGAGTTCTTGGTTCGGACAACCAGTAGACTCATTTCTCAAGTTCTTACAGTTCATAGCTATAGTAAATGCTTGAAGGTTTTGATTCCTCTCTAAGAAGTTAAGACTTAGTAAAACAAAAGTAACAGGATTGATGTGAACGTTGGATTCTTCATGTGAACTTTGGTTCTCCCTGTGGCATTCTCTGTTGTATCTTCCTTTGATAGATTTGAGGTATAGTGTTTCAAAATGCTCCAGAATATCCGATGTTTCAGCTTGTATGACAATGTTGTGTGCTGCTTTTTTTCTGCCCATCGAAAGGCTAGTTCAGCTCCTCCTGTGGCTCCCTGGTGTTCTCCTTTAGTTGGGTATCCTCTGCAATCAACCAGGTGTCCTACAAGATTAGAAATAGTTATAGAAGAGAAAAATTATTTATGTTGGGGTCCTTTATAGTACAGATTTTTATTACAAAGCCATAGTTTTGGCAATGCTGATGTACCCCAACATAAGAGGAAGCAGGATGAAGAGGGTACTCAGAGTCATTGAAAGAATCCATAGAATTCAGTGGGTGGTGAGGTATATTGTGAATTCTGTTATGATCACAAAGGTGGTGTTGGATGTTAGCAGAAGTAACCTTTGCATTTGGGGGCACCTTTTGGAAAACTAGATCACTTCTAGCCTTCCAAATGTACCAACATATAGTAGCATAGATGCAAACTTTTCCAGGGTTGCCCAGATTGTAATCAGTTTGGAACCAATCATTAAACCATCTTATGAAAGAGGTTTGGTGATCAAATAGACCATGTTCTGCCCCTAGCATTTTCTGCCAGACAGTAGTAGCAGCAGGACAGTTGAGGAACATATGCGTCAATGTCTCCTCCCCACTTTTGCAGATTTTGCAAATGGGATCTATGTAGTGAAGAATGCTAGCAGTTTTAGCATTTGTTGGTAAGATTTCATGAGCGCATTTCCATAGAAAAATCTTGATAACTGGAGCAACATCCAAATTCCAAATAGCTCCCAAATCCTTGGTTCCCTGATCATTTTTGTAAAGATTCTCAATTTTTGCAGTATAGAGGGACTTGACAGTGAATTTTCCAGTGTTGTTGATATTCCAGTGTATGCTATCTTCTTCTCTGAAGTGGATGGGTAAAGCTGAAATTGCTTGAGCAATATCATGGTTGAAGAGTTCATGGTTGAAGAGTTGATGGATTAGAGGAGTGTTCCACTCCTTATGATCTGTCATTAGATGAACCACCAGCTGAATGTCATTTGGGCAGTTGGCTGGTTTAGTGAGATTTTCTTGTATATTTGGGAGCCATAGATCATTCCAGATGTTGATTTTGCTGCCATTTCCTATTCTCCAATTGCAGTGTTGTTGTATGTTTTGAATACCTTCTATAACTCCTTTCCATATCCAGGAGTCTCCATCCTTAGCTTTAGTGTTCATGTTTAGCACATTTCTTCCCAGAAGATATTTTGCATCCATCAATTTATACCAGAGTGAGTCCTTCTCTTGTTCCAGTATCCAACCTATCTTAGTTATCATTGCACTGTTGAATAATTCCATATTCATGAATCCTAATCCACCCAGCTCTTTTGGTTTGCACAGTGTTATCCAAGCTTTGGGATAGTAGCCAGTTGGGTTCTCCATATTTTTCCCCCAGAAGAAGTCTCTTCGAATCTTATTTATGTCTTGACAGGTTTGTTTTGGTATTCTGAAACAGTTCATTTGGTATATGTTGGCAGTAGATGTAACTGATTTGATTATAACCTCTCTCCCAGCTGGATTTAGAGGAGAATTTTTTAAACTGGATAGGTTTATCTTCATCTTGTCCACCCCTGGTTTGAAGCATTGTATTTTGCTTCTGTGAGTAAACAGTGGAGAACCAAGGTATTTGTCATTTGACTGAAGAACATAAACCTGTAAAAGTTTGCATATATCATGTATTATGGTTGGTGCAATATCTCTGCTGAAGAAAACACCAGACTTGTTGAAGTTGATAAGTTGACCAGAAGTAGCTCCAAAAATATTAAGGATATCCTTTAAGTTCTGTGCTTCAGTAATATTAGCCTTGCAGAAGACCATGCAATCGTCAGCAAATAGGAGATGTGTTATAGAAGGAGCATTCTTGCAAATCTTGGTGCCTGAGATGATGCCCAAGTACTCAGCATGAGTTAGAGTTC
This sequence comes from Papaver bracteatum, assembly GCA_023529315.1. Taxonomy (NCBI): domain Eukaryota; kingdom Viridiplantae; phylum Streptophyta; class Magnoliopsida; order Ranunculales; family Papaveraceae; genus Papaver; species Papaver bracteatum. Next base: position 734,387 of record JAJJWX010002962.1, read on the forward strand.
TGGACAGAGCTTCCATGCAAAAGAGGAAAAGGTAGGGGGATAGGGGATCCCCTTGTCTAAGGCCTCTAGAAGGATTAAAGAAAGTGTCAGGAGAGCCATTTATCAGGACAACAGAAGAATAGGTGGTTATACATTGCATAATCTTGTTGCACCAAGCAGAATTGAAACCAATTTTTTCCATTATATTCTTAAGAAAATTCCAATCCACCCTGTCAAAAGCCTTTGCCATATCAATCTTAATTCCCATACTACCTTTGTTACCACTGATTCCTCTTCTATTCCTCATGTAATGAATAATTTCATGAGCAATAGCTATATTGTCTGCGATTTGTCTTCCATGAATAAAAGCAGATTGATAAGGAAATATGATTTTGTTTAGGAGAGGTTTCATTCTTTGAGCCATGAGTTTTGATATTATTTTGTAGGTTGTGTTGCAGAGACTAATTGGCCTGAAATGGCTAGGATTGGTTGTGTATTACCCAAGTCTTTTTATTTAAAATAGTAGCGTGAGAGCCAATCCAAATGGATTGAAAAGCTAGATGTATCGCTATGGTGCATAAAACCTAGTTAAATTTGCTTGAGAGACTATGTTTCTCACTGAGTGAGCCTACCCATAGAGTGTACTGATACTAATATTATGTTTTTTTTTCTCAAACTTACGTAAAAAGGACACATACTAAGCATGTGTGGCGAATTTGGGTTTGAAACGGGGGCATTTCAGACTTTTTACTCTCCTAGATAAGCATCTTCTACTGAATTCATTAGAATTCATACATTTCTTTTCAATTCTAATCTCTCTTCTCCCTACAGCAAAAGAAAATTATTTTTGTTACGAAACTTGGAAATTGGAACTTGGTTTATATCGTTTTCCTTGTTTAATTCAAGTTAGTTGCATTGGATTGGAGTATTGCACAAAAGGTATGGGATTTCTTCCTCTTTTCAGTTTGTTTCTTATGAAATCTTGTTCTCAATTTTTATAAATTGGTCATGTTTATGATTGAAATTGATGGGTTTTCTCTGAATTTGATGGGGTTGGTTTAATTTGTTTTCATTCTAATAGTTCATTGATGTCATGATTTCAACTTGCCCTAATTTTATTCCAACTCCATGTTTAATTCAACCTAAATAGGAAGTTGTTGTTTCATCAATTTGTTGAATTGGGTATTTAATATTTATTTTGTTCTCTTGGATCAACGATTTATTTTTGAAACAATCTCATGAACTTGTTGGAAAACTGAAATTCTGAAACTCTTGTAGCTGTACTATTTGGTCATGATCTTTTAATATAGATACGTACTTCAACATATTCTCCTCTTATTTTTATGTTGAAGAGTACTCTCACAGCTTTCTAACGAAATCAAGTTTGCTAAATTCCGTTCTATGTTTTGGATTGCAAACTATCAAAACTGAATTTTTCTGAAGAGCTTGTTACTGTTCTGCTTTGTCGAGACTTATACGCACAGTTTCATACCTTATTGCCTTTGCTTATGATTTTTAGGTTGAAGAGGGATTTCTTATCTTTCTAACAAGACCAAATTTGTTGAATTTCATTAGGTAATGATTTTTTCACAAATTTTTGATTGCAGACGGCAAAAACTGACTTTTCTGAAGGATTGCGCAGCTGTTCCGTTTTGTTAAGATGTTTGAACATAGTTATGAACCTCATTACCTGTGTTTATCATTTTTATGTTAAAGTGGTAATTCTTAGCTTTCAAATGGTACCATTTTCTCTGAATTTCTTTGTGTAACGAATATTGCACAAATTTTTGAAAGTAGACAGCCGAAACTGCAGTCTCTGAAAAGCTTACGTACTGTCCGGTTTTATTGAAGTATTTGGATACAGCTACAGCACCCATTAAATTTTCTTATATTTTTTATTTGAAATCTTCTCTTCTATTCTTTCGAATGATCCAAGAAACACTTATTTTCATTGAGTAATGAAGTCTAGAGAATTTTTTTGAAAAACAACTATAATTTGAAATTTTTGTTGTTGTTTTGTACATGGACAAACTTTTGATTTGGTGTACTGGATATTTCGAAGTTCATGCCCAGAACTTTAATTTGATACTTTCTTGTACTTATAATCTTGTTTTAGTGCAAGGTAAGTTGAGGTAAGTTGTTTACCATGGTTTATGTATCTAAAGTTGTGATGGTACGAGAGTTACTCATATTTAACGTTGTTTTTAGTGTATCCATCAATTGTGTTGAGCACTTCCTTTGCTTTAATTCTACTGCTGAGATTGTCGGGCCCTATAGGGGCAATCCATACTAATGGTGACCTGCGGAAGATCGTCCGGGACGATAGGGTGGTTTTCTGATAAACCTCGACAAATAGTAGAACCCTCTCAGTAGAATATTTTTTAATTTGTTTGTACTTAGATGAATTCTATTGTGTACTGCTTTGTAAAGCCTTCGATATTTTGGTTAAGTATGTGCTCAGCAATTTTAAGTATTGTTTAGGTTTTACTCATTTTAAACCTTACTTGGGCATTACTTGCTTTTACGCATTCCTCTACTGGGCTGTGGCTCACCCGTTTTGTTTTGTTTTCCACAGAGTATGAGAGCGGCTTGAGGCAGTAAGCTTGTGAAGGATTGGTGCGTAGAGCTTTTGGGGGTATAAAGTGAGTACGCTCACTTTGTTTTCATGTATATACTCATGTGTAATCTGGTTCGATTTGGAAAAGGACACGACACTACCGTTTCTTTCTATTTTTGTTTTGAAATATGATGAGTTGTGACTTCATATGAGTGTTTGGAAACTTTTCAAATCATTGTACAGTTGTATATAATCTTTTTGCCACTCTTTTTTGGTTACTGGCTGTAAATGAAACTTTGTTTTTGGTACTGTATAATAGCATAGTAATAGTCAAGTATAGCTCTTGTTTGAAATTAGAGGAGTGTGGGACATATTAAGAAATGTAACATCAGTTAACTATTTAAGTTTTTAGTACGGTTTCCATAGTTCATTTTCTTATTAACTAGTCAATATAAATAAAGATATTTCCTTTTGACTTGTTTAGTAAAAACATATGTCATATTTTTATTTCAACTGTTTTCACCTCACATGGCAGTTCGGGAGTTTTGGAACTTGCCGATTGACTAAACTCCATAGTCAAACGGAAGTGAAAAAAAAAATCTGGACCGTCACAGTTGGTATCAGAGCAAACGTTTCGATTTGCTTTGGGATTTTCATTGTTTTGCATGTAGAATTTTCCGCAATTTTACTCTGTTATGGTTAGAATTTCAATGATTGACATGTTGATTCTATTGTTGGGTTTCTGAAACCAAAGTTTAGTCTTTTTATTTTGGAATTTTGAGAAAAACAACCAGATGACATGATATGTATATGATTGGGCAGTTAGTAATGAGCAATTACTAACAAAACTAACCGTGCGAGATTTTGATTTGTAGATGTCGAATGTAGCGAGTTCATCTCATTCTGGTCCAAATAAGAAGATGAAGGGGCATAGTAAGAGGACTAAGATTATAGAGAAGAATTTGGTAGAGTTGTCAGGTTCCATGAAGACTATGGCTACTGCAATGGAAAGGAAGAACAAACCCAGTCAGGAGGTTGATGTGCGAAGATTTAAGAAATTCTTAGGACCTGATGGCATATTTCATGGAATGGAAGAGCCGATAGTTGCTGAAAAATGGTTGCAGAATATATAAAAGGAGTTCAAGGCTATTCTAGTTCCAGAAAAAGATAAAGTTAGGTTCGCTACATATATGTTTCATGGAGATGCAGACAATTGGTGGGAATCTGTTCAGAGAATGGAGGATATGTCAAGGATGAGTTGGAAAAACTTTGTAAAATTATTTTTAGAGCAATATTTTCCGCCTACTGCCAAAGATGCAAAATGTATGGAGTTTATGTTCTTACAGCAAGGAGATATGACAGTAACTCAGTTGGATAATAAGTTTGCGGAGCTAGAACGATATGAAACACATCTTGTACCAACACAGGAGTTGAAGGCACGTAAGTTGGAGAGTGCTTTGAAGGCACCCATTCGGGATAGGGTGGTTAGTCATCAACATATTACCTATAAGAGGGTTCTAAGAACTGCATTAGCTATTGAAGCTAATTGGGTTCAAATACTGAAGGAAAGAGAAGAATCAGACAAGAAGAAAAAGGTGAAGCCAAACCCACCAGCAACACCTAAGCGTCCACGTACTGATTATGTTGCAAAGAAGGACAACAGGACTGGGTCAGAGTGTTATAATTGTGGACAAGTGGGTCATTTTGCTAGAGAATGTCCTCTTCCAGCTAAGCCAAAGCCACAGAACAATAATCAGCCACGAAATCAAAACGTTGGAGGTAGACCACAAAGTCAGCCACGTAATCAGAATGTTGGCGGGAGACCACAGAATCAGTCACGTACCGTTACACCAGCGTTCCAACCGAGGCAACCTAATGTGCAAGGAAAACTTAATTATGTTGCATAGGGTAATAGAGGGGCAGAGAACACCGTCATCGAGGGTAACTTCTTAATTTTCAGTTCCCGTGCTAAAGTTTTATTCGATACGGGCGCTACTCATTCATTTTTATCCCTTCACTTAGCTGCATACTTAGGTTTAAATTATGATTCTTTGGGATTTAATTTGAGTGTATCTTCGCCACTTGGAAGTGCTGTTAGTATTAGTAAGGTATGTAAGGATTGTGAGCTAACCCTTGGAAACCATAGAGTGTCTATCAACCTTATACCTATGAGAATGCAGGAATATGACGTTATTGTAGGTATGGATTGGATGTCACAGAACCAGGCAATATTGCATTGTTCTGAAAAGAAGATTTCTTTTCTGACAATGAATGGGAACCGTGTTTTTGTTCAAGGGGAGAGATGGAAGATTATGACTCCATCACTTCCAGGTAAGAAGAGACGAGATGAGATAGAGGAACATATGGCATGTTTGGCGTATTTAGAGGAGGAAGATGTTGTCAGTAAAGTAACGGAAGATGCTAGAGTTGTTCGAGAATTTCCAGATATATTCCCAGAAGCATTGCCAGGACTACCACCAAAGAGGTAAATCGATTTTATGATCGAAGTACAATCTGGAACTACACCAATTTCTTTATCTCCTTATCGTATGGCACCAAAAGAAATGAAGGAGTTACGAAAACATCTTGACGAGTTATTTGAACTGGGGTTCATCAGACCAAGCACATCACCATGGAGAGCTCCAGTATTGTTTGTTTTGAAGAAAGATGGGACAATGAGGATGTGTATAGATTACCGGAAGCTAAATCAAGTGACTATTAAGAATAAATATCCTTTGACGCGAATAGATGATTTGTTTGATCAGTTGAAGGGAGCAATGTGTTTTTCTAAGATTGATCTTCGTATGGGGTATCATCAAATGAGAATACGAGAAGAGGATATTATGAAAACAGCATTTGGGACTTGTTATGGGCACTATGAATTTCTTGTAATGCCGTTTGGATTGACGAATGCACCTGCAGCTTTCATGGACTTGATGAATAGAATTTTCAGGCCTTATCTCAATCAGTTTGTGGTAGTGTTTATAGATGATGTTCTTGTTTATTCAAAGAGTGAAGACGAGCATGAGAAGCATCTTCAGATTGTGTTACAAACTTTGAGAGAACATAAGTTGTATGCCAAAAGAAGTAAATGTTAATTTTGGATATCAAAAGTGTTATTCTTGGGTCATGTAATTTCTGGTCAAGGTATTGATGTGGATCCAGGGAAGATTGCGGCAGTAGTTGAATGGAAATCACCGAAAAATGTATTTGAGGTTAGAAGTTTCTTGGGATTGGCAGGTTATTATAGACGGTTTGTGGAGAACTTTTCAAGGTTGGCTGTATCACTTACTCGTTTGACCAAGAAAGGTGTAAAGTTTGAATGGACAAATGAATGTGAGAAATCATTTGAAGAGTTGAAACACAGATTGACATTAGCACCAATTTTAACCACACCTGAACCGGGACTTGGATATGAAGTATATTGTGATGCGTCGGGAATTGGTTTAGGAGGGGTTCTTATGCAGAAGGGAAAGGTAATCGCTTATTCTTCACGACAATTGAAGACTCATGAGAAGAATTATCCTACTCATGACTTGGAGCTGGCAGCAGTGGTGTTTGTACTTAAGCTATGGAGGCATTATCTTTACTGGGAGAATTTTACTGTATTCTCAGATCACAAGAGTTTAAAGTATATGTTTACACAAAAAGACTTGAACATGAGGCAGAGAAGATGGTTTGAACTCTTGAAGGATTATGAGTTTCCTTTGAATTATCATCCGGGAAAGGGAAATGTAGTAGCAGATGCACTTAGTAGAAAAGAATGTGGTTCAATAGCTTCATTGAGGATGATAGAAGATGTGAGAAATTTGGATCTTTTTGTTGATCTCAATGATAAAAAGGCATTTTTGTATCACTTGGCAGTGGTACCTGAGATTGTGAAGAAGGTGATTGAAGCTCAATCAACTGATGTCAGTTTACAAGAAGTAAGAGGAAAGTTAAGTATGGGAGAGGCACCTGAAAATTGGTCTTTAGGGACTAACAGAGGTATTTACTTTAGAGGAAGGTTGTGTGTACCAGATGATGAGAATTTACGAAAAGAAATCTTAACGATGGCTCATGAGTCCGTACTCACACTTCATCCAGGAAGTACAAAGATGAATTATGATTTGAGACGTCAGTTTTGGTGGAGGGGTATGAGGAAAGATATTGCTTTGTTTGTGTCCAGATGTCTTACGTGTCAACAAGTGAAGGCTGAGCATCAACGACCAGCAGGACCACTTCAACCGTTACCAATTGCAGAGTGGAAATGGGATTCCATTGCCATGGATTTCGTAAGAGGATTACCAAAAGGACAGCAGGTCAGAGATAGTGTGTGGGTGATCATTGATCGACTTACCAAATCAGCTCATTTTCTTCCAGTGAGGCAAGTAGATAACATTACTACTCTCAGTAATTTGTACATCCGGGAAATTGTTAAACTGCATGGTATTCCAATGTCGATTGTTTCAGACAGAGATCCGTTATTTACATCCAAATTTTGGGAAAGATTTCAATTATCCATGGGAAGTACACTGAGTATGAGTAGTGCATTTCACCCCCAGACAGATGGACAGTCAGAGAGAACAATCCAAGTGTTGGAAGATATGCTTAGGGCTTGTGCATTGGAGTTTAAAGGGAATTGGAGTGAACAGCTACCACTTGTGGAGTTTGCCTACAATAATAGCTACCAATCTAGCATTGGGATGGCACCATTTGAAGCTTTATACGGTAGGCCGTGTAGAACACCATTGTGTTGGGTAGAGGTCAGTGAAAGGAGTGTAATGGGACCAACCATTGTTAAGGAAACGACAGAGAAGATAAAAGTTATCCAAGATCGTCTAAGAACAGCTCAAAGTCGGCAGAAAAGCTATGCCGATCAAAAAAGAAGACCTCTGGAATTTGCAGTTGGAGACAAAGTCTTTTTGAAGGTCAGTCCAAGGCCTGGCATTAAAAGATTTGGTAAGAAAAGTAAATTGGCGCCGCATTACATTGGGCCATTTGAAATTCTGCAGCGCATAGGTGAAGTAGCTTATAGGTTAGCCTTACCAACATCATTAGCAGATGTCCATAATGTGTTTCACGTTTCCATGCTTCGGAAGTACCATCCAGATCCATCTCACATCATTGAATGGCAAGACATTCAACTGAATGAAGATGTGACCTATGAGGAAAGGCCGTTACGAGTAGTTGATTCCAAAGACCAAGTCTTACGCAACAAGACGATCAAATTGGTGAAGGTGATTTGGCAACATCACAACTCCGAAGAGATGACGTGGGAGCTAGAATCTGAAATCCGGGAGAAATATTCGGAGTTTCTAAGAGGTAACATTCGTTAACCTCTTTCTTTGTTTTGAATTTCGGGACGAAATTCTTTTTAAGTTGGTAATGATGTAGTACCCAAGTCTTTTTATTTAAAATAGTAGCGTGAGAGCCAATCCAAATGGATTGAAAAGCTAGATGTATCGCTATGGTGCATAAAACCTAGTTAAATTTGCTTGAGAGACTATGTTTCTCACTGAGTGAGCCTACCCATAGAGTGTACTATACTAATATTATGTTTTTTTTTCTCAAACTTACGTAAAAAGGACACATACTAAGCATGTGTGGCGAATTTGGGTTTGAAACGGGGGCATTTCAGACTTTTTACTCTCCTAGATAAGCATCTTTTACTGAATTCATTAGAATTCATACATTTCTTTTCAATTCTAATCTCTCTTCTCCCTACAGCAAAAGAAAATTATTTTTGTTAAGAAACTTGGAAATTGGAACTTGGTTTATATCGTTTTCCTTGTTTAATTCAAGTTAGTTGCATTGGATTGGAGTATTGCACAAAAGGTATGGGATTTCTTCCTCTTTTCAGTTTGTTTCTTATGAAATCTTGTTCTCAATTTTTATAAATTGGTCATGTTTATGATTGAAACTGATGGGTTTGCTCTGAATTTGATGGGGTTGGTTTAATTTGTTTTCATTCTAATAGTTCATTGATGTCATGATTTCAACTTGCCCTAATTTTATTCCAACTCCATGTTTAATTCAACCTAAATAGGAAGTTGTTGTTTCATCAATTTGTTGAATTGGGTATTTAATATTTATTTTGTTCTCTTGGATCAACGATTTATTTTTGAAACAATCTCATGAACTTGTTGGAAAACTGAAATTCTGAAACTCCTGTAGCTGTACTATTTGGTCATGATCTTTTAATATAGATACGTACTTCAACATATTCTCCTCTTATTTTTATGTTGAAGAGGACTCTCACAGCTTTCTAACGAAATCAAGTTTGCTAAATTCCGTTCTATGATGATTTTTACACGAATTTTGGATTGCAAACTATCAAAACTGAATTTTTCTGAAGAGCTTCTTACTGTTCTGCTTTGTCGAGACTTATACGCACAGTTTCATACCTTATTGCCTTTGCTTATGATTTTTAGGTTGAAGAGGGATTTCTTATCTTTCTAACAAGACCAAATTTGTTGAATTTCATTAGGTAATGATTTTTTCACAAATTTTTGATTGCAGACGGCAAAAACTGATTTTTCTGAAGGATTGCGCAGCTGTTCCGTTTTGTTAAGATTTTTGAACATAGTTATGAACCTCATTACCTGTGTTTATCATTTTTATGTTAAAAGTGGTAATTCTTAGATTTCAAATGGTACCATTTTCTCTGAATTTCTTTGTGTAACGAATATTGCACAAATTTTTGAAAGTAGACAGCCGAAACTGCAGTCTCTGAAAAGCTTACGTACTGTCCAGTTTTATTGAAGTATTTGGATACAGCTACAGCACCCATTAAATTTTCTTATATTTTTTATTTGAAAGCTTCTCTTCTATTCTTTCGAATGATCCAAGAAACACTTATTTTCATTGAGTAATGAAGTCTAGAGAATTTTTTTGAAAAACAACTACGCAAGCTGAAATTTCTGTTGTTGTTTTGTACATGGACAAACTTTTGATTTGGTGTACTGGATATTTCGAAGTTCATGCCCAGAACTTTAATTTGATACTTTCTTGTACTTATAATCTTGTTTTAGTGCAAGGTAAGTTGAGGTAAGTTGTTTACCATGGTTTATGTATCTAAAGTTGTGATGGTACGAGAGTTACTCATATTTAACGTTGTTTTTAGTGTATCCATCAATTGTGTTGAGCACTTCCTTTGCTTTAATTCTACTGCTGAGATTGTCGGGCCCTATAGGGGCAATCCATACTAATGGTGACCTGCGGAAGATCGTCCGGGACGATAGGGTGGTTTTCTGATAAACCTCGACAAATAGTAGAACCCTCTCAGTAGAATATTTTTTAATTTGTTTGTACTTCAGATGAATTCTATTGTGTACTGCTTTGTAAAGCCTTCGATATTTTGGTTAAGTATGTGCTCAGCAATTTTAAGTATTGTTTAGGTTTTACTCATTTTAAACCTTACTTGGGCATTACTTGCTTTTACGCATTCCTCTACTGGGCTGTGGCTCACCCGTTTTGTTTTGTTTTCCACAGAGTATGAGAGCGGCTTGAGGCAGTAAGCTTGTGAAGGATTGGTGCGTAGAGCTTTTGGGGGTATAAAGTGAGTACGCTCACTTTGTTTTCATGTATATACTCATGTGTAATCTGGTTCGATTTGGAAAAGGACAACCGTTTCTTGCTATTTTTGTTTTGAAATATGATGAGTTGTGACTTCATATGAGTGTTTGGAAACTTTTCAAATCATTGTACAGTTGTATATAATCTTTTTGCCACTCTTTTTTGGTTACTGGCTGTAAATGAAACTTTGTTTTTGGTACTGTATAATAGCACAATAATAGTCAAGTATAGCTCTTGTTTGAAATTAGAGGAGTGTGGGACATATTAAGAAATGTAACATCAGTTAACTATTTAAGTTTTTAGTACGGTTTCCATAGTTCATTTTCTTATTAACTAGTCAATGTAAATAAAGATATTTCCTTTTGACTTGTTTAGTAAAAACATGTCATATTTTTATTTCAACTGTTTTCACCTCACATGGCAGTTCGGGAGTTTTGGAACTTGCCGATTGACTAAACTCCATAGTCAAACGGAAGTGAAAAAAAAAAATCTGGACCGTCACAGGTTGGGTTTTGAATTTTGGGTATCAGAGTTATGAAGGTGGAGTTCATTTCTTTTAGCAGATGGCCAGACTGGAAGAAGTGTTTAACCATTTTGACCAAATCCTCTCCAACAATCTCCCAATTGGCTTGAATTTTTTTTGGAGGGAAGCCATCTGGACTTGGAGCTTTATCTTTTTCCATGCTAAAAAGGATTTCCTTAACTTCATGATCTTCAGGGATTCTGTTTAGGATATGGTTGTCATTGTCAGTTATGATAGTGGGGATGAGATTTATGATTTCAGGGTTTATGTTGGGATTTTCAGAGGTTGCCATTTTGGAGAAGTGGTTGGTAAAACATTGTTTTATTTCTTTGTAATCCTCAGTCCATTTTCCTTCACTATCCTGGATAGCATCAATCTTGTTCCTTCTCAATCTTGTTTTAGAAGCTCTGTGGAAATAATTGGTGTTTTTGTCTCCCAATTTGATGTAGTTATCTCTACTCTTAGTTTTCCAGAATTTTTCCTCAATATCTTGCCATTCCTTTAGAACTTGCATTGCATTGTTGATTAGAGAACTTCTGTCTTGCTTGAAGTAGTTCCCTTGTAACCAATTCAGATGTTGCTTGCATTCCTCAATGTTTGTCTTTATATTTCCATACACCTCTTTATTCCATGTCTTAAGCTTCTGTTTGATATCTTTGAGTTTTCTTGCTATTAAGAAAGCAGCAAACCCTGACAGATGCTTTTGCCAACACTCAACAATAATGTCCTTGCAATCCTTGTGATCCAGCCATGGGCCAAAGAATTTGAAAGGAATTTTTCCAGTGTTCCAATTTGGATTAGTATTGAGAAGGATAGGATGATGATCAGAGCCAATGGCTAATAGATTAGTAACAGTAGTGTTAGGATATATGGAAAGCCAAGAATTTGAAGCTAGACCTCTATCAAGCCTCTGTTCAGTGAGAGCAGGCCCACTTCTCATGTTTGACCAAGTAAAAGGGCACCCAGTACTACCCAGATCAATAAGATCTAAGTCCACAATCTTGTTGCTAAATATATTTGCTTCCACACTATCCAATGGCTGAGTGCTGTATTTTTCATTGTCATTTAAAATGAAATTGAGATCACCAATAACCAACCATGGGATAGAGTGAGCAGCAGCAGTTTTTTCCAGCACTTTCCAGGAGTTGATCTTACTATTTATACTATTAGGATTTCCATAGTAGCCAGTGAAGAGCCAAGAGGGGCCATTGTTAGGCTGGATTGTGGCATTGATATGGTTTATAGAGGAGTCCAGGATATTAACATCCATGGTGTTTTTCCATATCAAGACCAGACCACCAGCAGTACCACTAGCCCCTCCAGGATTGACATGCCAATAGTTTTCAATGTTTAGGTGCTTCATATAATCCAAAAGTTTTCCATGTTTTTGCTTAGTTTCAGAAATGAAGCAGATGTCAGGATTGAATTTATATAGCATATCAGAGAGGTACTTTCTGGTATTTTTTTGCCCTAATCCTTGACAATTCCAAGCAATTGTAGTGAAGAATTGCCAGAAATAGGAGACAAAAGGATACTTGGAGGTAGGCCTTCTGGATATGGGATCATAGTAGTCATAATAGCAGCAGAAGTAGTAAACATAGCAGTAAAGATTATTATAAGCAAAGATACTGAGAATATAGTTGGGGGGTGTTACCTCTGGGTTTGATGTTGATGAGCCAGATTCACCATTAGTCATATGTGGTTTGCTTGAGTCCAGAGGTTCAGCATAATTGTCAGAGTAATCTTTGAATTTTTTGTTGTTGTCTGAGGTACTGATATCCATAGGAGTAACCCCACCAGTTGGTTGTTTTCTCTTGTCAGCAGGTTGTTTAGCATTTGAGTATCTTGGTGAGGAGTTTTCAGCAAACACATGAATTGTCTTTCTAGCTTTCCATGCTTTTTTCTTGAATTGAGTGGTTTCAGCATCCATTCTTTCTTTGATTTGAGATAGAGAAGGGAGGTTGTGAGGTGGGATGGATGAGAAGAGACCCTCAGTATCACTTTGTTGGGTGGTGTTAGCAGAAACAATATTTGGTTGTTTGGTTCTGGCTGCCTCCTTGATCTTAATTTTGGTATGGAGTTGCTTGTAAGTGGTAACAATTTTCTTTGAGATATCAAGCCTTTTGTTTCTGATTTGACTAGCAATGATGTCAGGGTGGGGAGAGTTTGGATCATCTCTAGAGGAGGCTCCAAAGGTAAGATGGTTGGAGGAGAATGGGGCAATATTTGCAATAGTCTTTTCTAGTTCTTTTTTTTTTAGCATTTCTCATTTTGATCTCAAAAGTTTGAGAAGCATCAGCATCGGTGTACCCTTTGTGAATGACATTTCTTCCTTGCTGGACAGTTTTTTGATAGTTAGATTGAGGGGGGGGAGGGTGATCCAAAGTTCTGCAAACTTTGCAGAATTTGATGCCATTTAGAGCATAGGCAAATTCAAGCCAATGAGAGATGGTTGGGGTTTCAAAATCTTCAATTCCAAACTTAAGGGGTTTGGATACATCAATATTAAGGAGCACTTCAAGATTTTTCTCAAATCTATCTCTTCCATAAGGTTTCTTCTCCTTCTGATAGATCCCCACAGGCTGGAGAATATTCCTAATGTCTGGTATGATGTGAGTTGGTATTCTTTTGATGATCAACCAGATCATCACTTTACAAAAGTCTTCTTCATGAATTAAGTCTGGACCTTCCATAGGAATGGCAACAAGCACCATTAGCTTATCAAATACTCCTCTAGTTCCTCCTTTTCTGATAGTTGTGTAGTCATCTTCATGAGTGAGTCTGAGAATGAAAAAGTTTCTTCTTCTATTCCAGATTTCTAGCTCCACCCTGCCAGTGAATTCCCAATTGTTGTTGATGAAATTACTGACTCTAGTAGTTTCAAAGCAAGTGTTGCTGCAGAGTTTCCCAATAAAACACCATTTCCAATCCAACTGCTATTTGGTTTTGATGTTTTCAGGATTGAGAAAAACCTTTGGGTAGAGATCAACTTCAGGCATGTTAAGAGATTTGTTCATTTGAGAGACAAGATTTTCAATAGAGTGGTTGGAGGAGTTTGAGGTGGATGCCATGTCTATGGGGATTTTGTAGCAATGATGGTTTAAAATGCTGAGAGTATTACAATAAGAGAAAATTCCACTCCAGAGAAGGTGTTTTGAAGAGTATCTTCCAGCTTTAATTTGAATTTTACTTTTCAGATTGTCAGGAGGTAGGTTTTTTCTCAAGACATTCCAATTGGACTAAATATTGAGCTGGTTTGTTGATGTGGGCTGCACATTGCGGTTTTTGTCTTTGTTTTGGTTGCTGATGCATATGAATGATGTAATCTGGCTCAAGTACCTGCATTCATTAGAGAAATGGAGATTAAAAATGAGTTTTAAAGTATTACCTTGACCTATCCATAAGCTTTTGGTACTGTCGGTCGATTTGTCCTTGATAATATTGATAGTGATGTTACTATCAGGAGCTTGAGGGGGCATCACGGGTTTGTTTGGAGAAGTTAGTTTGAACTTATATTGGTAGTTGACTAGTTTGGCAAGTGGAGAAAAAGTGGGTATTTGGGTCAGCCAGTTAGTTACTAGATAACCATGGGTCATATTGGCAAAGGACTGAGATTGAGCTTGATGCATCTGAGTCACAAATGGGTGTATGGCACGTGAATTGCTTATAGTAACTGTAGCTGGGTTAGAATATTCCCCTTTGCTCGGATTGCATCTGTCGAAGAATTTCCAGCCTCCATCAATTTTCACCACCGGGAGGGGTATAGTGGATTGATTAGAGTACGTGGGGATGGTAAGAGGGGTAGTGGTAGTGGTAGTGATGGATAATATAGTGATAAGACCAATTTTGACAAATGGTAATCTGTTACCCTTCCAGTTTCCATCTGTCAAAACGAGAAGAAAAACAAAGTTAATAGAAGGACTTAAAAGGTCGAGGCCAACTTTCACAAGACAGTTAAGAATTGAAGCGATGGAGAGAGGGGGTGACGGATATTGAGAAGTTATGAGATTTTGTTGGAAACCGTCGCCAATTAAATTGGGAAAACCATTTGAACTACTCCCATTAACTCTCCCATTCTTCTTATCTGGAGCAGTAAACCAATTCTTCTTATTGGAGATAAAGTAACATCCCCCCTGCTCATTCCCTCTTTCAAAAAAATCAAACAGAAATCGATTTAGGGGTCTCTTAGTGCAATGGCTGGCGTTGATCGAGATACAGATCGAAAATTCAATAGGAAGATGGTATAGGTCGAAGAGGAGAACATGATTCGTTGGTATCCTCGAGAGTATGATGTAACCCGTCTGCCATATGGAATTCCCTTTCCACAAGGGTATGAATCTCCGGATTATGTGTCTGATTTTTCCTGGTATTTGAATGATATGCAGCATAACGTTGAGGTCAAGCTTGAGATGGAGTTGCAAGGGGATAAGCCTCCTAGGGCTGTTTTTCATGAGTTGATGATGGATTCTCCTATAGATAGGCTTCGTTATTATTTCGAGCAGACTAAAAGTAAACCAGTAGAGCCACAGTTTGTTAATCCTTTTGCAGATGTGCACATTGAAAGAGGTAATGGGAGCAGCGCACAACATGCAGCTGAGGACAGAGCAGAGCAAAAGTACTTCTCCTAGTGAGTTTGATCGATATGTGACTGGTATGCCCAAGTCTGCATCTCATCCACATATGGGCAAGAGAGAGCATTGGGTGATGTATGCTTTTCATCCCAAGTATGGCCCTTTTGAGGTGCATGAAGGATTTGCAATTGTTGCTGATAGTTTCCTCATATCTGGAGTTAGCCGAGTTGGGTATCAATCTATAACTCTTGAAACTAGGGAGAGGGCAATTGTGCGGCAATTGGCTGGTCTGCCGATGCACAAATATGAGCCAATGCGATTTCCAGTCCTTGATGATATTTGTCCAACCGTTGGTATGATTGGCCGATCGGTTTTTGCAGGTGCTCATGCTACTGACCATGCTCATGGACCACCAAAGACCACCCCAGATAACCCAGAGATGGGAATTCGACCCCTGCTTCTGAGACTGCCAATGACGTTTCAGATAATCAAGGTGAACTTCAACCTCCTTCTATTTTTAAAGGACGATGTTCTCCAAGAATGTATAGAACTCGAAGTCAGACTCGCAGTGTGAGTCAAGGGACTCAGAGCAAGACTCACATGGCATATCAGTAAGAAAATGGTAATCTTTCTTTTATTTTTTGGGTTTTTTTGAGTGACCAGTATCAGGTGGTTGTGAAATTGAAATATGGTTGTAGACTGTGTTTGGATGACATGTTTTCTTGGATTAGTATCATGCCGCTTTTTGATATTGTAATTTACTGGTAGTTTTGAGCAACTACTTGTTATTGATCTAATGGTTTTATTATATTGGTGGTTGGGTATGGTGATGTTTTGAGTGGTTTTAATGTTTATGTGGGGTTTTATTCTGTGATTGTACTGCTTGTGGGTTTTGTGTTGGGGGTTAAGGTAATCGAGAACAAAGAGGGAATAGATAGATTGACCAAGAATTTTAGGATAAATCATGGGATACTTTGGGATAAGTAATGAAATATTATCCAGAATAGATAACATTGCAGGTATATAGTTGACACTATCAGTACCCCAAGACTGAAAATCTAGCCAGACTTCGGCCTTAATAGTAAAAGTTGAACATAATAACAAGCTAACAGTAATATCATGACTAGTAATTTGAGAGGTGAAAGTATTAGAATCTAGCAAAATTGAGTTCATCCAGTCCTTCAAAGATCGAGAAGTTGAACTAGAGAGATGCTTAGCAGAACCAGAAAAATGGCTTAACTTCCAAGCAGGGTTGATTTGCAGGTTTGGATTCAAAAGAAAGAGGTATTCAAAGATCAGGATGAAGTTGTAACTGGTATTATAGTTGATAAGAACTTTTGTGATTTCAAGCCTTTTGAAACTGGTGTTTGTGAGTTGTGTGATGCAATTGATTTGTGAGTTTTGTGTGATTTGAGTGATTTTAGGGATTGTTGATGTGTTGTTGGTGATATTTGTGTCTGTAATTTGGGTTGAATCTATGTGATTTATGCTATTGCAATTGCAATCAGTCAAACGATTTGAGGAATGCTTCTTAGATAATTGGGAAAGAAAAAATGAGTAGGAGTTGATCTTCATGATGAACCGGAGGATGTCTGAAAGTATAAAGAAGTTAACATGTGGAGATTGTCCGGCGAAGAAACCGGCCAAAGAAGACCGTTGCAAGAAAGAAGACAAAGAAAAAGGCTAGAGAAAGCCGTCAGAAGAAGAGCTCAGGTAGAGGAAAGAGGCGAGAGCTCATTTTCCTCTTTCTAAAATGCACCCTCCGAGTCGTTTGACCCATTTCCATTCATATTCTTATCTTCATTATAGGTAAGGTGGACATTAATCAAAGGGAATATTATTTTTTATGCTAAAATCTCTAGAATATAGACTTTTCCCCTCATTACATGTCATAGTATTGCTTCTTCAGTCCAATGTTGTAAAACCGTTTTTGTTTTGCTGACAAATTCTGAAAGACAAAAGTTAGAGAAGGGTCACTTGCATAAGATGGAAGCATGGATAGTATTCCTTGTTTCTGTAATTTATAGTTGTCTTTCTTCAGTTTTTTAAATTTAATTCAAAGAAGTAGTTTACCTCTTTTTCGGTGTCATTATAATACATTTCTTTGTAGCTTTCAGGTGCTCTTATGCTATAAGGACCTGAAGTCATGGTGATTGCTGATGCGGAGTGAGTCACCATGAATTATCTACGTGTTTTTAGTTTTTTCAATTGCTTGAGTTGTTGTGACACTTTAAAGCGATAAATGTGGATATTCTGTTGACATGGTCGGCTCAAGTTTTCTACCATTTGCAATTGAGTGCCATGAGAAGAATATGAAAACAGAAAACCTCATGCAGTTCTGTCAGCTAAAATTTGTAACTTATAAGACTAAAGGAAACTTCTTCCAACATTAAATTCCATAGAGCTGTACACTGTGAAGATAAACCATTAATATATCTGGAGAATAAGTTGTACATTTGGTTGTCTAATCTCACTGTTTGCTATCTAAAAAAAGAAATTAGTCAAATGTACGTCTAAAATTGAATATCTGATTTTTTTTTATTTTGGTCACCCACCTTATTGATTAACTCTGATGGTGTGGCAGTAGTAGGACATGCTAGGCATTGAGTTATAGAAACCATTTTATATAAGCATCCTTATGTTAACATATTTACTTGTCCTGTTAGATCTCACTGTTGCATAAATATATATGCAATATATTTTCTAAGCAGATTCACAACATTTAACATTAGTGTGCAAGTATCTGAGTGGCAGGTTCATGATCCGGGTCTCCGTTATGGCAAAACTCAAAAGGTGGAGTGTCCATGTTGAATAACATTTGAATTTGGATTGAATGACTTTTGGTGTTTGATTTCTTTATTTTTAACCAGTTTTCGGCCCTCATCTGTTCAATAATACCAATTCTAATCGATTTTGTTGTTCTCTGTTGGTAGATATATATTCAAGAATTTGAGATACTTAATGGAGATCAAGGTATTTCCCGGTACTATGAACTTCTGAATGAGCTTTGGACGACTTGGTACACGATGTGGCTTGGGAAAGAATCCTTAGAAGCACAAAATGTAAGAGATTATTACGGCTGGAGGAATTCTAAATTGGGAGGTCTTGCAGTCCTTTTGGTATTGGCTTAAGTGATTTCTGTCAGGCAAAAAATTAGTTAGCCACTTGGAGAGCCTTGCAGTTGGCTTGGACTATCAAACTTTACTCCTAACATTGTAGAACAAGAATGTAACATAATGGAAATGTAACACAATGGAAATTTGCAGTTTATATAGTGTGTTAGTTTGTTCTAAAATTAATATGTACAATAAGAAGCTCAAGCCACCTACAGAACAGTAGCACCCCAGTGCGAAAGATAGGGACAACTCACAATTACTGGTGATGGATACAGACGGCCATGTCTGGAACATTCATACTTATAGTTTAAAATCCTTTTTTCCCCTTCAGTTGGCAAGTCTTTATAGAAAAGAAGTGATCAGGAAGAGATAAGTCCAGAAGCACTTTCTACGATCTTGTAAGGAGACTTTCCATGTGTTAGTAATGTATGTTTACGACCTAATGCCCTGCTTCTAACAAGGAGATTATTTATAACAAGGAGATTGAGCATGACTGTATGAACTACTTCATAAATGTGAGTTCACAAATGAGGGATCGTTTGTAATTCTGTTACATTTCAGAAAATTTGTAATTCTGAAAGTTCGTATTTCTGATTTCAGTAAATTTTCAGTTCATACAAGCTGTTACATCCCAATGGAATCAACACTCCTTAAAAGTCCGGCTCACAGTGAAACTGTTGTCCAAGGATGGTAGCATGTTCAACTACACAAATCTGCTGATAGCCTGTTCCACTACACAAATCTAGAGCGCTAATGGATATAAGGAAGTGAGGAACTGATAAAAACATAACTACCATGATTATTGAGCAGAAAACATGTATCGAGTCAATGGGGCATAAATTACCATGATTATGGTGGAAAATTGCATTCATCGTAACAATTTCTGAGTTTCAGCATGTAAGGTAATTGTTCAAGATGAATCTTCCTTTCTTGTGAAACAAAACTAAAAGAAAACTTTTCAATATGAGTTCAAAGATTATGTAACCAAAATCTGACAACAAAACGGTAATACGAGCAATCAAAACGGTGTGTTCTGAGATATAAACCATGGGAATTGCATAGACAACCACCGGCATTCGAATATGAAGTTTTACATAACACGAAGCAACATGACCTTACCAGCACCTCACATTTCTCACCTCTATTTCTTTTTCTGAGCTTCAGACATAAGTTAAATGTGTTGTGAGGGATGTTATGTGGACAGTAGCCTCGTACTATTATGAAGTGGGAGTATAACTTGATAGAGTAGCAGAATCATTAACCTCAACCTATCAATTGAGTATAGAGCACAAGGAATCACAACTGTGAGATAAGGGATAGCACCATCGAACTATGCATTAACAAAACAAAATGCATTAAAAATGGCAGATATGAACCATCAACATGAAGACCCATTAAAACCAACTGATCAAAACCTCCATAAAATCCAAAATGAAAATCAAATTTAGGCACATAAATCGCGAAGGAAGTAACAAATGGATGAAAATAAAGTAGATATCGCATTATACTTGTCATGGCAGGAGGCTGAACAACAAAGGCATGTTGCAGAACTGTTTCGGAACCTTATGAAAGGGTGCAGAAATAATTGTTCACATTAAAATAAATAGTTGATGAGCACGAAAGTGCGACGCATTTTCACCTATAAATACATTAGCTGGGACTCATTTTATCACTAATAAACTTGTTTGTAGATGTTTTTTGTGAAATAAGCTCTTATAGAGAAAGTCGCTCGAAAAGTGGTTTTTGTACCCAGGAGGATACGTGTTATTCGGACTCTCAATGTCGGTTAAGGGGCACCTCAATTACTAAGGGGTGTCCAGTTGCTAAGGGGAACCTTCTTTGTTATTTGGAACCTGTGGTTATTCGCACCCCATGAATTGCTATTTATACCCAAATTGCTAAAGGGACACATGTACTGGATAAGGGGCGACCTCATCTTCAACCTTTTAAAACTGAAATTGGCGGGAAATTGGTTTTGATGAAAACAGAATTAGGGTTTGGAAATTGGGCGTGTTTTATGGAGACTAAAGGGCTGAAATTTAATGGGTTTGTTCCAATTGATCTAACATGACTGGTAATGGATTCCGTTTCGATTGGAATTGGCTAGAATGGTGGATTTAAAGTAAACCTTTTCGGGAAATATTAGGGTTCGACTCTTGAAGAATTTCAGTGAGATTCAATCACTGGATTTGGTTGGAATGAGCTTAATGGAGTTAAACAAGTCTGGTAAGGTCCTTGGAATCGTTTAAATTTGGCTGGGATCATAGATTTGAAGCAAAACAATGAGAAGTCTTGAAGTTACCTGCGATATTTTCTGGCAGAGTTTTGGGGAGTTTTTGGTGTGACTCAACAGATTAGTAATGGTTTAGGCCTATTTCGATCAAACAGGCTTGGTAATGGAATTTGGGTCGAAGAAATTGAGTTATCCACGAAGTTTTGGTGAAACAGGGAAGTCGTTTAAATGATAGTTATTCACGGGTTTACACGAGATTTTATGGGTAAATTTTGACGAGATTCTCTGAAGATTTATTGTTGTTTCGGATAGGGAATGAGCTGTCATAACTAAACAGGGCAGATAATATATTTGGTTTCGAAAATAAAGAGGTTTGGTACTGATTCTCGTAAAACAGGGAGAAAAGAAAAATACTCGGGTTTTTGTTATACTGTCACGAGTTGATTGAGTTATTTTTGGAAGTTGTGGAAGTTTGGCTCAATCCTTAACGTGTTGGAAACGTGATAGGCGTATGTAAACCACCAGAAGACGTATGAAGAGAAGAAAAAAGAAAGTAAAATATATTCCCATGACTGGCGCACTAATGAAGATTGTTTTGGATAAAATACCGAAGATTTTGGTTTCTTGGGCTATAAAAACGAGTCTAGGGAATTCATAGAGGAGATATCGAGAGTTTGGGAGAAGAACAGAGGTTGCAGAGCAGATTCCTCTGTTGCTGCAGAGAAGAACAAGAATAAGAAGAACATTCGACACCAACTGACTGTCGCAGAGAACTGTCGTTTATAAACAGTACTCGTAACAGTCAGTTTGGCACGCTTGTTTTGAATTTGTAACAAATATTGTATCGGTGACTTCTGCAACGCCAATACAACGTTGCAGATCAATTGTATTATTAGCTTTCTTTAATAAAAACACCATTTGAGCTATGAATTATATTTTTGAGTGTGTTTTCATTATGAGAAGCTAAGACCCAACACTGGTTCGATGGAGGAAGCCGAACTTTATACATGGGTGAATTTATTTTATTTTTCTATATGACTTTTGCATTAATTAAAATAGAATTATGATTTTAAAGAATTAGTTATCATTTTATTAGATGAGTCATGCTTGCTTAGATGTTTGATGTCCCATGCTTACGATTTATAACTAATATTTGGAGAATCTACCTTGGAAAAAATAAGAGTCCCTGTTGTTTTATTTATTGAGCGATAATTGCTGAAGAATAAATAATTGAACCTATTGATATGAATGCGGTGGAATCCTAGGCCCATTAACTCTCGCTTTTGTTTATTATTTTCATTGAACCTTTAAATTTAATCTCAACAACGTCTGAGTGAACGACAACCTATTTACTACTATAACAATGACAATTAAAAATCTTATTAATTTTGGCGCTGCCGACACAGACTTGTTTTTAGATTAATTTTTAGGTTTATTTTTATTTTGTACTGTATTTTCTTTTCATTTTAGATTTTATTTTTTTCCTTTTTATGCGTTTCTGTTTGTATTTCTTTTCAGGGACTTTTTGAGGATGATGACTTCTTCTGAGGAGACTTCACCTACAATGACGCTGGCGGAATATAAGCGTAGAAAGTCAAATTATCAGGAAACCTCATCTGAGATGACGCTTGCTGAATATATGCATAGGCAACGGTATGGAGTTTTTTCTCCACAAATGGTAAGTGAAGAATCACATCAAACTATATATGAGAAGTATTACAAACACAAACCGCCTAGTTTGTAACAAAGATTGAGAGTTCTTGAATGTCAAAGATTATTTGCTGATGATGATGAATCTTGTAGTGACTCTCTGTTCCAAACAGAACATATATATGACCCTGTGGATGATTGTGTGGATGATTCGCCTAATTCCATAATTGAATCTACCTCACAAGATTATTCACCCGACTTAGAGGTTGTTTCTAGACCCCTAGACTTCCAAAAGTTGCCTAATTTAGGGTTAGAATTGTGTGCTTCTAAAGTGTTGTTGGATTACTTTGCATCTAAGTACCCAGAGGACTTGTCTATTCCTGATATCGTGCATGAATCAATTGATATTTCACCAGTCTCATAAGAATCCCCATATTTTGTTCTTTACGCACTTTCATGTGTAGTAAAAACTTGGTTTAGGGGTAAATCTTGGTTTCTGACAGTTTCAGTGTCCCTATTTTTTCATAAAATAATTTTGAAGCTGTCGTTTGTAAATATTGTATTTTGGGTCGATCCCCAAGCTTTCAGGTTATTAGTTTATGGGGATCCGTTTTTGTACATTCCAGTAGGTATATTTATTTATTTATTTTTGTTTATTTTATTATTTATTTATTATTTGTTTTTTGAATTTCACATCTTAATTTTTAGGTTGGATGACTCAATTACATTGAGGACAATGTAATATTTTAAGTGTGGGGGAGTGGGTATTAACTTATTTCTCTTTTAATTTTTTTAGGAAGTTATGACCAGTTGTGTAGCGGGTCTTTTCTTTTTTCTTACATGATATGACCAGCTGTGTAGCGGGTCTCTATGAAAGAAAAAAAAAATTGTGTCGCATCTTATGTATGGCATTTTTCATGACCAGTTGTGTAGCGGGTCTAAATCTCTCTAATTATATGACCATCTATGTAGCGGGTCAGTTTTCTGTTTTGCTCGAGGACTAGCAAAATGTAAGTGTGGGGGAATTTGATGAGCACGAAAGTGCGAAGCATTTTCGCCCATAAATACATTAGTTGTGACTCATTTTATCACTAATAAACTTGTTTGTAGGTGTTTTTTGTGAAATAAGCTCTTATGGAGAAAGTCGCTCGAAATGTGGTTTTTGTACCCCGAAGGAAACGTGTTATTCGGACTCTCAATGTTGGTTAAGGGGCACCTCAATTACTAAGGGGTGTCCAGTTGCTAAGGGGCACCTTCTTTGTTATTTGGAACCTGTGTTTATTCGCACCCCAGGAATTGCTATATATACCCAAATTTCTAAAGGGACACTTTTACTGGATAAGGGGCGACCTCATCTTCAACCTTTTGAAACTGAAATTGGCGGGAAATTGGTTTTGATGAAAACAGAATTAGGGTTTGGAAATTGGGCATGTTTTATGGAGACTAAAGGGCTGAAATTTAATGGGTTTGTTCCATTTGATCTAACAGGACTGGTAATGGATTCCGTTTCGATTGGAATTGGCTAGAGTGGTGGATTTAAAGTAAACCATTTCACGATATATTAGGGTTCGACTCTTGAAGAATTTCAGTGAGATTCAATCACTGGATTTGGTTGGAATGAGCTTAATGGAGTTAAACAAGTCTGGTAAGGTCCTTGGAATCGTTTAAATTTGGCTGGGATCATAGATTTGAAGCAAAACAAT
Source organism: Papaver bracteatum (assembly GCA_023529315.1). Classification (NCBI taxonomy): domain Eukaryota; kingdom Viridiplantae; phylum Streptophyta; class Magnoliopsida; order Ranunculales; family Papaveraceae; genus Papaver; species Papaver bracteatum. The sequence continues at coordinate 758,276 of JAJJWX010002962.1, forward strand.
GAGAAGTCTTGAAGTTACCTGCGATATTTTATGGCAGAGTTTTGGGTGTTTTTGGTGTGACTCAATGACAGATTAGTAATGGTTTAGGCCTGTTTCGATCAAACATGCTTGGTAATGGACTTTGGGTCGAAGAAATTGAGTTATCCACGAAGTTTTGGTGAAACATGGAAGTCGTTTAAAGGATAGTTATCCACGGGTTTACACGAGATTTTATGAGTAAATTTTGACGAGATTCCCTGAAGATTTATTGTTGTTTCGGATAGGGAATGAACTGTCACAACTAAACAGGGCAGATAATATATTTGGTTTCGAAAATAAAGAGGTTTGGTAGTGATTCTCGTAAAACAGGGATAGGAGAAAAATACTCGGATTTTTGTTTTACTGTCACGAGTTGATTGAGTTATTTTTGGAAGTTGCAGAAGTTTGGCTCAATCCTTAACGTGTTGGCAACGTGATAGGTGTATGTAAACCACCAGAAGACGTATGCAGAGAAAAAAAAGGAAGTAAAATATATTCCCATGACTGGCGCACTAATGAAGATTATTTTGGATTGAATACCGAAGATTTTGGTTTCTTGGGCTATAAAAAGGAGTCTAGGAATTCATAGAGGAGATATCGAGAGTTTGGGAGAAGAATAGAGGTTGCAGAGCAGATTTCTTTGTTGCTGCAGAGAAGAAGAAGAAGAATATTCGACGCCAACTGACTGTCGCAGAGAACTGTCGTTTATAAACAATACTCGTAACAGTCAGTTTGGCACGCTTGTTTTGAATTTGCAACAAATATTGTAACTGTGACTTCTGCAACGCCAATACAGTGTTGTGGATCAATTATATTATTAGATTTCTTTAATAAAAACACCATTTGAGCTATGAATTATATTTTTGAGTGTGTTTTCATTATGAGAAACTAAGCCCCAACACTGGTTCGATGGAGAAAGCCGAACTTTATACATGGGTGAATTTATTTTATTTTTCTATATGACTTTTGCATTAATTAAAATAGAATTATGATTTGAAAAAATTAGTTATCATTTTATTAGATGGGTCATGCTTGCTTAGATGTTTGATGTCCCATGCTTACGATTTATAACTAATATTTGGAGAATCTACCTTGGCAAAAATAAGAGTCCATGTTGTTTTATTTATTGAGCGATAATTGCTGAAGAATAAATAATTGAACCTATTGATATGAATGCGGTGGAATCCTAGGCCCAGTAACTCTCGCTTTTGTTTATTATTTTCATTGAACCTTTAAACTTAATCTCAACAACGTCTGAGTAAACGACAACCTATTTACTACTATGACAATTAAAAATCCTATTAATAGTGAAAATAGAATTCTGCACCTAAAATATGCCTGCAACAGAAGTGCAAAAACAGAATTTCACATAAAAAATGGTGAAAACAACATTATGCACATCATAAACTAAAGGGTGCAAAAAGTAACTATCCACGTGAAACAGGGAGAAAAATCAATTTTGCAGAAATGCTTTCATATAGCAGAAAACAGATGAACCTTATTCACCTTATGAAACAAAATATTCACCATCAAAAACATTCTTAGTATCCACTGACAGGGAATAGAGATCTTTTTAGCTGAATAACTTAATTCTGCAGTTCTGACAAGCAAGCCATTTGTTGAAGGCGATCCTGACAAGCCGTTTGTTGAAGAAGCATGCAAACTTTTCCAGATTCCTTCCTATCATAGCAATTATTCATGCATCTTGTCATGTTCTCTGGGCGTCCAACCTACATTCACGATTTTGTTCGATAATTAGCTTAGGTGATGAAACCACCGATTCAAGCTGTTGCCACAAAATTATTCATGCATCTTGTCCTGTTCTCTTGGAGTCCAACCTACATTCACGATATTGTTCGAAAATTAGCTTAGGTGATGAAACCACCGATTCAAGCTATTGCCACAAAATTTAAGCATGCCACGAGAAAAGAGAATATTAAAAGTGTGAATTTATGTTAATCTATCCAGATTGAGCTCCACCGACTGTGTTGTTCGATACAGGAAAGGAAGCTGGATAGGATGGCTAATTAGTATTCAAGAAACATACCAGTAATCAAGATTCTGGAAGTAGCGCCAGATCAGTAAGAAAATTCAGCAGGCATGGGTTCAGGATTTGGCAATAAAAAAGGAAATACAAGTTGCAAGTTACAAAATTCAGCAGGCGTTAACTACTTAGTATAATCGAAGGATAAACAACCAGCGAGTACAGAGAACATAAACAACCATCACAAGAGCCAACAATGTTTTAAATTTTGAAGTCCTAAAATCACAACTTATCAGGATATTATATATTCAAGTAAACTACAACATGAAAGGCTAAAGATTAAACCCCAAAAATCCGCACATGTAAGCTTGATACATCCTTTATTATCAACAAGAATATTTTCACCCCGAATGAAGGACTGACTAAATTCAGTGAGTGAGGGGAGTGAACACACTACTTGTCATAGATAAATGCAAACTAAGTAAGATACCTTAATGTCTTTATGCATGATTTCATTCCTTTGGAGATACTCCAACCCCAAAAGCAATTGTTTAATGTACATTATTATAACCTAGAAAGGCGAAAAACAGATGTATATATAAGCATACCCCATATTTTAACACGTGAATCATGCATACCCCACATTTTAACTTCTGAATAAAATAAAACAACATATGTATAGATGAATCTAGTGGGAGAACAAAGAAAAGGCCAGTAACAGGCAATAAAAAAAGGTAGATGATGTACCTCATCGAATACCAGGAGGGCTCCAGCAGCATCACGCAGTGACTGCAAACATTATTTTTTTGCCCTGTATATGCCTCCTCCTCCTTCGCGTGCCACAAAGGCTGCTGTAGTTTTGCCCCATACAATTGCTTCTTTTGCAGGTTCAAGGTAAACTGTGCTATTTTTTACTCTTCAGAGCAAGAGCACACATTGTCCTCCCATGGAAATAATTAGTAAATGAAATAAAATCTGTAGATGGTTGTTTCTCATCAGGGTGTGAAAACCATTGATATTTTCTTGCAAATTTATTAGATGCTTTTTTGCAAGTTCCAACTGCATTGACATAGTACTATATTTCAGCAAACATTGAGCATATGCAGCAAATTGAATATACAAATGAAACTTTACCTGAGGTACTTAGTAGACATTACTGACATGAGTAAGAATGTTAGCCTGCTGAGTGACTGTATTCACCCAATCTTCGTCACCATGACCAAGTGCATTGACTGCAATACCTGAGTCCATATCCCAGTATTCTTTCCCTTCAACATCATGTACATCTCATCAAAATTAACAGGATCCACTAAAAAAAAATCATTTAAAACTCACAAACCCTTTAATAAATTATTTTTAACAAACTTACAAACAAAATCTTAAATGGAATCAAAAGTCCCATCAAAGATAACTGGATTTACTAATACAAACTCATTGAAATGAAGAAAAAACTAACAAACCTCCAATGAATCCATAACTTGGAAAGATATTTTCTTAAAGATTATCCCAAGTGCATCAGGAAGTTTTTCATCCCAGCATCTCAATTCACTTCCGTATAAACAATCCCTGCACAAATAACCAAATAACAAACTAGAAATCCATCACACACGAAAACCCCAATCCAGAAATCAAAATTGATCATGGACAAAACTTTTGCGAATTTAACAAAGATAAAGTAAGGGCTTTCAAGCTTAAGTAAATAAAAAAGTAGAAGCTTTTTGTCTGGTTTTTGCTGTGGTGATTTGGTTTTATAAATTCTTGCATGGGGTTTTGATTTTGGAATTTAAAATTTTAGTGGAATGAAAGGAAAAATGTAATTGATAGTTGTAGCTTTGAATCTTGATCTAACCAAACAATGATTTGTTATGGCACCAGTAATCTGAATTAGAAAAAAAAGAAAAAAACGAGAGCACATTTGATGTCTGAATAGACTAGGGCTCTTCCGGAACGAGAGATAGGAGAGAGAGTTATTTTTCTCAAATGATCTATTTTCAGATTTATACGGTAATGGTTCTGCGCGACGTAGTTGCGACGGTTAACTTAGGATACTCACGGTATCTATGAGGAAGATACTGACTGGCTTGGGTATATTGAAAAGCTCGTGCTAGTTTATGTAAACTATATCAAGTCGTGGTATTGGGCATAAATATACCCCCAAATGTGCCTTCCAAACATAATTTCACCTAGTTTTGAATCCAAAAATTGTTCATATTTATCATGATAAGTTTTATTTAGAATTTTTGAATAAAACTAAGAAGTTCGGAAAAAAGGAACAAAAGAAGCTCTTGCCGAACTCAAGGTTCTAGTTGAAGAGCTAGAGAAACAGAAAGTGGTTGCATACAAGTCTCTTGAGACATGATTTAATAGTTTGAACACTGAAGAAACATCAGTGAACAACAAAAGCACCACTAGAGATTAAGTTATATGTTGTAATACTTAATCTAGAAAAATAGACATCAGTTTTTAATTTCTTTCATTGATTGTATAAGTTTATTATGAATAAAGGTATTTTTATAATTTTTCTTGTGATAGTTTTTGATTTACGTAGCCTGTGCTTGAATGCTTTATTTATTTGCTATGGATGTTTGATTTCGGTTTTATTACCTTGATATTTGATATCATAATATGTTGTGAACCCTTATGGTTTGGGTGACTTTTTAATTTAGCAAGATTAAGTTCTATCCCATTTTGGTAGGCTTTATCAAAGGATCATGAGGGTTCCTATAGAAACAATATGTGAAAAAGTCACAATATGTTGAATCGGTTTTAGTTTAGCATAAAAGCATATGTGTTTCGACGGTTTTTAACTTTTGCTTGCAATTGTTAAAAGTGGTAATTGAACTTTTGTCCCTCCTTTTGATGGGTCTTCATAAATATCCCTAAAAAACTTTACAAATGTCCCTGATGGCATAATTGAAATTTTGTTTAAAAAAATTATTTTGATGATTTCCATTTTTAGCCCTATGTGTTTATAATTCATATTCTTCTTCAATTCTGAGAAGAAATTTCATTCTTATTCTCTATCGTCGCCACCAAAAACCAGCTCTGCCGCATCTCCATCGTTCCCACCACCACCACTCTAATACAATATTCTGAATAAGACGAGACACATCGACTTATAACTTATCTCTTTAATATCAGATCTAAAACATTTTTGTTTCTCTCTACAGCCGCCGCCACCACCACCTCTACCCTTACTACCACTTCCGTCGCCGCAAATGGATCCAAGTTAACTACTGAAATCCATTATCACTTCATTTTCAGCTTTGATTCCCCATATGATTTCGGTGAAAATTGATTAGCTATTAAGATCTAGATCGGATCATTTCTAATATTCTAATAATTGATTCATGTAGTGGTTGTCTTTTTATTCGATTTGTTATTTTCAGAAAATTGATTAACTATTAAGATCCAGATCGGATCATTTCTAGTATGCTAATAATTGATTTAGGCCGTGGCTTTTCTTTTGACTTGATTAAAACAAGTGATGTGTTGCATGTTAAATGGAGTTTTAATGCGAAAAACTTAAAACGTGATATACCAACTATTTTTCTTCTGTAGGGTATCCTTGGAGGAAGGAAAAATTGGGGTACGTAGGCTTTAATTTTCATTTCATGACACTTAGAATTCATATTGTTCACTTGTACTAGTCTCCCAATCTGTGTTACAGTTTTCGGTGGTTCATGAAATTGGTTTATTACCTTCTTAGAATCATCAGCACATTCTTAATAGGCATTTTGAATTTAACTTGTGTAGTTGCCGATTATCTCACAACTACACCCTCATAAGAATCCATTAAAATGATTCCTAAACCTAATTAATTTGATATGAAACTAAGAATTAAGGTACTAAAATTATAAAGAGACACAAAGATTTTTACGTGGTTCGATCAATGTGATCTACATCCACGATGCTTCACTAGTGATTGTATGTGATTACATGATTTTACAATTGAGACTCCATTAATGAATATTTGGAGCTCTAGAATTTTTGGGGAAGAAGATGATAAAGAAAATAAAATCCCTCTCTAAAATTTTCTCTCTCCTCCTAAAATTATCCCCTCTCTCAAAATGTGTCTCAAATTGTGTCCTACTTCTTATGCCTAAATGGCTATTTATATAATTTTACATATTGGATAACAACTACTTGTCCCGCCATTTCGGATTTAAAGATTATCTTGCGAACCTTCGTGGTTTCCTTTGTTCGCAAAATGTCCTTCTTGCTCGCAAAATATTCTTTGCTCGCAAAATGTATTTTCTCTCCACAATTTCGTAAGTTATTATTTGCTGTGATATTCCTCTCCTACATCTTGCCTCTTTTTTCTTGAATATTGCTTGAAGAGCGATCTTTAAGAAAAAATCACTTGCTGTGGTTGTTGGAGTAGTCTTTGATCTTTGTTGATGAAGGAACGAGCGAAAGAATACTAGTATTGAAAAGTATATACTTGCCTCTATTCTTTTGCGAAGTCCCGGAATGTTGCGAAGTAAATAAGAAGTATCAACCATTGAAGTATAAGAAGTATGAAGTATCCTTGAAGAAGTATAAGAAGTATTTAATCTTCGAATTATATAAGAAGTATAAAATATCCTTGATGAAAGTGATAAATATTGCCTCTGTTCATGTGAAATTATTATTCCACTTTTGGTGAGGATTCTTGCTGAGAAGATAAAGAACATCAAATATTTTCTTGAGTATCCATAGTTGCCTCTGTTCTTTATCTATGAAGGAGAATCCTTGAGAAAATGTTGAATAATTAAATTGCGTCTCTATTCTTATCTTTCCTTTGCCTCAAGTGATAACCCTACTAACTTCTGAATTTTTCTGCAAATTTCTTAATTTTTCTGTGAATTTCTGGGGTTTTCTGCGAATTTCTGAACTTCTGAATAGTGCTGTGAACATAATGTTGCGAACATACTGTTGCGAATGTACTGTTGCGAATGTACTGTTGCGAATGTACTGTTGCGAATATAGTGTTACGAATATAGTGTTACGAATATAGTGTTACTGTTGCGAATATAGTGTTACGAACTATGAATAGTCCTGCGAATTATGAACTTTTCTGCGAAGTTTCGTGGTATTTTCCTGTAAAATTTTGTACAATACTTGTGTGCATATAATACTTATATAATGATTATGTTATGAAATGTGTATGCGATTCTTATGTCTTGAAATGTTTATGCAATGCATTTATGATGCAAATATGATGCTTGAATGATGCGAGTATGATGCTTGTATGATGCAAATATGATGCTTGTATGATGCAAATATGATGCTTGTATGATGTGAATACTTATCTATTATAATGCATAGTTAATGTTTGTGTTACTTAGATTATTTTGCTGCAGTAAAATTGATATATCTTTGAGTTTCCTCTATTCATATAATCATCTTCGCAAGTTTACTTGTGTATTTTCGCGAATGAAATCGCCTCTTCTAGTATGACTTCGTGATATATATTCTTATAAAAATTCTTCAATGATATTGATGGAATTGTCTTCTTTGATATATATTGTCTTCAAAATTCTTCAATGATCTTGATGGAATTGTCTTCTTTGATATATATTCTCTTCAAAATTCTTCAATGATCTTGACGAAGTTGTCTTCTCTTCAAAACTTCATGATGTATATTCTTGTATAATTTCTTCAATGATTGTAATGAATTTCATTAATTGATGTGGTCTTATCATGCCTTCCTAAGTAAAGGTCTTATTTTTCCACCTCTTTTGTAGCGACAAAATCGCAGGACGTTCTTACACTTTCATGCAAAAACCCATTGATCTTGCCTTATCTTTTTTGTATAGTATTTTAGCCTCTTCAGGAAGTGTTGCGACAATATGATAGGCCTATATATTCTTGCGAACATAAAGCCCCATGACATTGCCGTCTTGCGATGAAATCGCAGGACGTCTCTACACTTTCATGTAGTGACCCATTGATCTCATCTTAACTTCTTTACTATGTTCTGCGAGTTCTTTTTGTATGTTTCCCTTCTCTATTTTTTTTTTTTTTTAGAATGCTCGCAGAACTTTATTTGTTGCACAAATATGACAAGCCTTTATGTTTTCGCAAACAAGAAGCCTCGTGACATTTGCGTCTTATAGCACGTATCAGCTCCCTAATGGAGGGTGCTGCCCTTTATCTTCCCCCTGGTTGCCCCTTCAAGGAAGCGTACATCGACCATACAAGGTTATCTCTTCCCATCCGGTTCGCCAACAACTTGACTTTTGATCGCAACCTCTTATCCTTTTTGCCTATAGGGCTTATAGTTACGAGGTTGCACCCTATAGGGTATCTTTGGGCCAAGTGCATCATTTGCCAAGACTTGTCAAAAATGGCAGATGTGGTTCAACCTCACCCAGCACTCTTGACTCAACAGTGTACCTCGGCGCCTTGATCGTTTTCTGCACTTCTTGGGAAAGACAGTATGCCTTAGTCGCCCAACCTAAATCCTCTTACACCGCATTTTATATTGCGTAATGTCGCTAGATTAGGTGAGAATCCAAAGTGTCTAACCCGGATAGGTACCCCATTATTGGGTTGTACCCCTAAATTTTTACCATGTACTAAGGGCCCTTGATGGTGTTCCGGTTACCCTTAGCCACGTTATAGGTACCCACTTAAATGACGTACTTTAGGACTTTGCCTCTTACAAAATATAGCTTCGCAAATTAGGGTGTACGGCACAAAGGTTTGCATGTATAAAATTTTCTGCGGCTCTCTTTCTTTTTTGGAGGCTGATCACAGATTGCGGTCTTTTATTCGCAAGTTAATCGTAAATGGCGGTATTTTTTCGCCTTTTAAAAATTCATCGTAAATTTTTCATGTACATAAAATGTTGAATGTTTTCATGAAATGTTTAGTATAAGAAGTATTAATCAAAATTGTTCAATAGAAATATAGGAATTTAATTTTCTCTATTTTTTGTAATTTTGAAGTCTTTGAAAATTTTTGAGATCGTTAAATTTTTGCGATAAACTCATTTTTGAATCTTGCGATTGTATCACTTTTCACCAATCTAAAAAATCTTTGAAATGTTTTGAAATCTTAGAAATTGTAGAGATCTTGCGAGTATATCGCTTTTGGGGAATAAAATCAAAAAATCTTTTGTCTTTTGTAAATAAAATATTCAGGGAAATGGTACTTACCTTTTTACGGCTTGTTGTTGTCTCTTGCGAAGTATATGACTTGTCATTTCTTGTGAAATAATCTCCCACTTTCTTCTTGCGAAATACCCAAAAATCTTGCGAAGTAATAATTTGCACGAAGTAAACGAACATGATATAAGTTCATGTTGCGAACGTTCGCAAAGTAAACATCTGCGGAGTGCAAAACTTTTCTGCGAATATAGAGACTCGAACCCATATATTCAAACCCATTCTCTTTGCTTGTTACCAATTGTACTAGCCCCTGTTTTGTGAAATTGAGATAAGATTTGCATAACTCATTCTGATGTTACTGCCTTTTGTGTATTATGTTTTCGTCCATTCTTCTTCCTGGGTAATCTGCGCTCAATAGTTTTTCCTTGGCTCAATAATATTTCCTTCCTGGGCAACCTTCACTTGTTCTTCGCAGGTTGTATCGTTTCAACTGGTTGTCTTCTTTGGTGAGCTACCCCTTTGATTTGTGAGTTGGTTGGCTTTACCGGTTTTATGCTCGCAAAGTTGGCCGCTTTTGCTCGCAAGTTGGTTACTTCTTCTGAGTTTTTATTCGCATAGATGGCAAAATTCTGTTCACAACAATTTTTCGAAAACTTTCTTTACTGAGATATTTTAATCATCACCCTTTATGTCTGAGCTTCTTCCTCATACTAGTTATTTGATGAAAGTTTCTTCTTTATTTGAGTACGTTAATGACTATATTAAACTTACGAAGTAGTCCTCATTCCGTCTTCTGCCATTCTATTCCACGAAGAAATGGTTTGAGTGAGTTTTGCGAAGCTTCGCAATTCTGATAGTACTCAATACTCAATAGAGTTTCTGGGCCAAGTTAACGTATCCTGCAGTTATGTTGTTCGTGTATAGCCATTAGTATTGGGTTGTATGTCTAGTTGTTGAGCATATTTAACCTTATTTTTGTTGTGGTTGCGTCAATTTCGTATCTCAGATGATCCTACATTCTCACTATGATCCTGTCTTTAACCTCAGATGTGTTGGATAGATGTGTTGTTTCCCTTTTTCTCATGCGATGATAGTGGGTTGTTATACCGATGGCTTCTTTATGATTTTCTCTTTTACATTGCCTACGTTGTTTTAGTTTCTCTGGCAACTTCTCTTCTTTTCTTTCTATGTCCCTATCGTACTGATGATTTTTACTCTCCCATTCATTATATCTTCGCATAGCACGTATTCTTTGGCACTCCCCTGGCTTCTCCATTCACCACTATTAACTTATGTTGGATAAGGCTTTCGAGCATCAATATTAGTTTCTTTCTTCCTTCCTTTCACCCGTGCGGCTTTGTTCGCATCTAGATGGTTCGATCAACAGACAAACACGATCGTGAGATGAAATAGTTCTTCGCATAAACTATTGATTCTTGCGAACTGTGGGATTTTAAAGTTCTCAGAATTGGGAACTTTTGATGAGAAGTGAATTGAATGAAAGAGAGTTCTCTGATATTTTCTTGCACGAACTATCGTTGGCACCGACGAACGCTCAATATTTCTGAAGCTCAATATTTTCTGATGAGGTTGTGAGTATTTCTGAAGCTCGACATTTGCATTTGATTTTTGATGATAGAAAGCTAAGAAAATTTCCAGAAGCTGGGAGTAATGCCACCAAGTTACGCACATTCATTGCCTTTGAAGTAGGCAACTTTGTCTTTGTCTTTGCTTATGACTTTGCTGGTCTGTAGCCTTTTCTTCGTAAGATGTAAATTTCCTTACTTTGCAAGTTGTTTTTCTTCAATCTTTATTAACTATAAACAAAGAAAAATACTCTTCGCAGGGTAGAATCTCTCCCTTCGCTGCAAAGTAATTCTTTACCGTGAAGTAATTCCTCCCTTTGTTGAATGGTTGTGTCTTTGACATTCATTTGCTCCGTGCGTTTTTGAAGTTACATTTCCTTTTACCTTGGTTATTCCTGCGAAGTTTACATAGATAATTCTCAACGTCTGTATTATGTTTTTGAGAGATCTCTAATCATGCATCGCTGTGAACAACAAATCAATTCAATGAGAAATTTAGAGAAATTTTTACGAAATCTCTAATTAATTCATGAATCTAATTAATTTTTGCAAGCAACAAATCTTGTTTCGTGGAAAATGAAATTATTTCGAAAATTCGTCTAGTTTTGTTTAGAGGATACTTCGCATCAATCATATTAGTTCGTAGCATCAATTAGTTAAATCCATGCCTCAGCTAGTTTAAATCAACGAAGAAAAATGTAAGAAATCACTTCGCATAACTTCATTAATCTGGAAAAATTTGGTTAAAATTTTTTGGTTTAAACCATTAGATCTTATAAGATATGAAGACTAAAATCATATAATAGGAATAAAATTCACATTTTTCTTTCATAAATCTATAAATCTGAAAGAAAATAGTAATTAGAAAAGGAATGAGTTAAGAAAGAGGATTTGTCTTTTGTTGATGTTGATTCACTCCCTGAAAGTGTATCTTCTTCCATGGAATTTCCATTTTTGTCTTCAAAATTCATAAATCCGGTACAATTCATCACCAACAGTAACCAATTTTTCTAACTTTCTTGAACCAACCAGGCCAGTTTCCCTGTTTCTAGCGCCAATTATGTAGTTGCCGATTATCTCACAACTACACCCTCATAAGAATCCATTAAAATGATTCCTAAACCTAATTAATTTGATATGAAACTAAGAATTAAGGTACTAAAATTATAAAGAGACACAAAGATTTTTACGTGGTTCGATCAATGTGATCTACATCCACGATGCTTCACTAGTGATTGTATGTGATTACATGATTTTACAATTGAGACTCCATTAATGAATATTTGGAGCTCTAGAATTTTTGGGGAAGAAGATGATAAAGAAAATAAAATCCCTCTCTAAAATTTTCTCTCTCCTCCTAAAATTATCCCCTCTCTCAAAATGTGTCTCAAATTGTGTCCTACTTCTTATGCCTAAATGGCTATTTATATAATTTTACATATTGGATAACAACTACTCGTCCCGCCATTTCGGATTTAAAGATTATCTTGCGAACCTTCATGGTTTCCTTTGTTCGCAAAATGTCCTTCTTGCTCGCAAAATATTCTTTGCTCGCAAAATGTATTTTCTCTCCACAATTTCGTAAGTTATTATTTGATGTGATATTCCGCTCCTACAACTTGCATGACCTTTTGCACAGAGATTATCACAAGAGTTCATGTGTCACGTATGTAATACATTGATGTTTATTGTTGTCATTTTGAATCCAATATCTTATGACCGATCTGCTCGGTACACCTTCAACCGAATCCATGACAAGAGTAAGTGCCTTCTCCCATTCAATGTTGCTTTTTATAAAAGCTAGTAAAAAGTGTGTTAGACTTCTCCATATTCTACTTTCAGTTTGTTTTGGATACACATTATTATGCTGCTCCTAGTGTTTTTCGTAAAACTTGTAACCATCACGATAGATGGCCATTACAGCCTATGAAGTAACTATCCCGGCCTTTTCTTTAGTGTTAATTTATAATTGACTTGTTGTTACTTTGATACTGATGTTAGATTGTTATACCATGTGCAGATTCGAAACGAAAAGGCTAGAAGATATCTAAGTAATATGAGGAAGAAAACACTAGTCCCTTTCTCGCAGAAGTTTCCTGATGCAGATCCACTGGCTCTTCAATTACTTGAGAGGTTACTCACTTTTGATCCGAAAGATCATACATCAGCTGAAGATGTAATCAATAAATGTTGCAGTTCACTTTAGCAAATAAATCATATGTGTAAGTCAGGAAGAGGATCTACTTTAGATGAAGCATGCAGTGATATTGGATTAACTATGGTAGTTGATCTATATATTTTGGATCAAAAATGGTTTTTGATCCAACTGCAATGGATAAACATCCACTGTTGATCCAAATGAGATTGGTTTTGAAGCTGGTATTGGAGCTGTTAGTGTTTATGAAGCTACAGGTAATGAAATATGGTGGTTATCTGGGTTGAAGCAAGCAGTGATATTGGATCAACTATGGTTGTTGATCCATATATTTTGGATCAACTATGGTTGTTGATCCATCTATATGGGATCAACCACTATTGTTGATCCTTTGAACTCATGTTTTGTAGTTTAAATCATGTAAATTTGTTCTAATGTTGAACTTGTGGTGCAATGGTAGCATGACTGACTCCATGTCAGATGATGCGTGTTCGACTCACGCCAAGTTCACTCCATTTTACATGGATAAACTATCATTATTGATCCAATTTTACATGGATCAACTTCCATTGTTGATCCACTAAAATTGGATCAACTTCTACTGTTGATCCTTTTTTCTTGGATAAACTTCTACTGTTGATGGTTTTGTTGGTGGATCTCAAACTGCAGCTGATGAAGTGGTAGCATTTTTCCATCAGCATGGATAAACATCCATTGTTGATCCAACTGCAATGGATAAATTTCTACTGTTGATCCAACTGCAATGGATAAACATCCATTGTTTGATCCAACTGAAATGGATCAACTACTTTTTGTTGATACAAAAAATTTTGAACCACCGGCGGCGGTGACGGTGGTGGCGGCGGCGACGAAGAATTCGTGGTGGTGGAGGCAACAGACTAGTGGTGGTGTAATGGTGGCGGTAAAGTAGTGGTGGTGGAAAATTGGTGGTGCTAGCGGTTGGTAGGTGGTGGTTGTTGAACGGTGGTGGTGGTGGAATGGTAGTTGAATGTTGGTGGTGGTGGTGCTAGTGGTGGTGGTGAAGTGGTAGAGGAAGAAATTTGTTATATTTTGAAATAAAGAAAAATATTATATGAGTGAGGGTATTAAGGTAATCTAATATTAAATGGATAAGGTTGTAAAAAAGGAGGGACATATTTATTGTTGCATAAGGATATATTTGTAGGGAGTTAAAAGTAGGGACATATAATTAATATACCCTTGTTAAAATCGATTTTCAACCTTTCTCTGGTAAAGGTTGGTTGTTGTTATTCTTTTGTTTTTGCATAAGGATGACAACATAATGATATTTCGATATCAATTCTCCCTGGAAGAAAAAGATGCGATCATATTGGAGAAGTTGGATGCGAAATTGAGGTAAAAATCTTGTTAGTTAATTGTTTTTCTGTTTAAGAAAAGCCTGTTTTTATTTGATATATATATATATATATTGCTTTTGCTTAAACAAAATTGTCGGTACAATTGATGTGTTTATTCCATTATGAATGTATGGATGTATGTGTGATTCAATTGGTTCCGGTTAAGTAAAGCTATTGTCATCTTTCTTTCTTGTGTGATATCAATTGTTTACGCTTACAAAATTTTGGTGCAATTGCGGTGTTTTAATATCTATGTTATTTCAATTGCTTCCAGTTAAGTAAAGCAATTTTTATTTAACTTTATTGTGTGGTATCAATTGTTTAGGCTTACAAAATTTCGGTGCAATAGTGGAACTTTAATATATGTTGTTTCAATTGCTTCCAGTTGAGGTGAATAATTATGCAAGTTGATTTATTGGTTTGTATGAATTATTTATGGCTTAACGAATGAATATATTAACGGGATGAGTTTTTTAGTCTAATTCGATTCCGGATAAGATAAACTAAGTTATTTTGATCTTAGTTAGACTTATCAAAGTGGAGGTTTCGATTATTCAAGTCTAGCCGAATACCTAAACAAGGAAATGCTAGTTAACTAACCTAGTATTTTGCTTGTTTAAAATATAATGGTCTAAGTTATATGGATAATTAGAACCTGATGAGAAAAATGGAGTTTATCTTTCTTTTGGTCTTATCGAATGAAGCGGTTGTATTTATACAATCGGTTTAGCAAAGGAACCAAGGTGCTTAATTGATTTTTGGTTTGCCAAACTAGTTGGGAAAATTTCTTCGGGCAATTATTTCCATGACGACATTCAAAACATAATTACTTTGTAGTTTCGGTTTTGATATTGGTTATGAAAAATGGTATGTGGAACCCTCATGCTTGACTCAACAGGTTGCAAGACTATTTTGATATTTGTAAGATCCTTTTCGTATTGTCCTTTATTCTTTTGTTTCTTTGTCATTTTTGCGACAAAAAGGAGGAGAAATATATGGAGTAAACAGGTGATGCTGGTATCAATTTATATTGATTGGTGTCACTAGGGAAGGGGACAATGGTGCTTGAACGTTTATCTAACGAAAGAGGAAAAGCACAGATTAAGGGGGAGTAACATATCATATGATTGGTATAAAAAAGACGCGCGAATTGAAAATCTACCTATCTCACCTTTAGGGGGAGTATGATCTTTGTTATTATAATGTCAACATCGGCATTTTAAGGATTGAATGAATGCAGGTTATGTGTTGTTGAATTCGGGAATCAAGCGTATGTGTAATGAATTCTTGTAATTTGTTTATCCATATGATTGTAAAAGTTTTGTCACTAAAATTGACAAAGGGGGAGATTGTTAGAGCATAGCTCGTTTGAACCCACCAAGCGTTGGTATGTCAAGTTTGGTTGTCATATTTTAGTGAACCAAAACTCATTTAAGAGTCGCTTGATTAAATGTTCTAGAGTCAACTTCGTATAGGTTAGCTTGAAAGTATTAGGATGAGACATTACAAGTATTTCGAAGACTTGAAGAAGTACGGAGCTACAACCACAACATCATCCTTCCACTTGTGGTTAGCGATATTTGACTTGAACTGTTTCATTCCCTAACATATCTTTCAAGTCGTGCATATTGAAAACATAAAACTGCGAAGCATGAACACTCTAGATAGACATAGTATTAAGGAATACAATATGATGTTTATTTATTAACCATTAAACTTTGTATATAAGTGTTGATAGTGGTTTTTAGCTTAGGGTTAAAATCGTAAAACCCTATTCGGACAGTGACATCGCATAATTTGAGCAATAATGTATCCACTGAATGCATTTATTGAACCCTTTAATATGTCTGCGAGAAAATTACCAGGGTACCTTTTTTTTTATACTAATTAGGGTTTCGATGGGCCAAACCCTAATTCCCACACCACTGTGCCAATGGCAAACCATGCCAGCCACATCTACCGCGCCAAGGCATGCTAATCATGCTAGACGCACCATTGTTCCAATGGCAAACCATGCCAGCCACATCTACCCCGCCAATGCATGCTAACCATGCTAGACGCACCACTGTGCCAATGGCAAACCATGCCAGCCACACCTACCACGCCAAGGCATGCCAACCATGCCAGCCGCACCACTGTGCCAATGGCAAACCATGTCATCCACATCTACCATGCTAAGGCATGCCAAACATGCTAGCCGCACCACTGTGCCGATGGAAAACCATGCCAGCCACACCTATCGTGCCAAGGAATGCCAACCATGCTAGCTGCACCACTGTGCCAATGGCAAACCATGCCAGCCACACCTATCGCGCCAAGGCATGCCAACCATGCTAGCTGCACCACTATGCCAATGGAAAACCATTCCAGCCACACCTACCGCGCCAAGGCATGCCAATCATGCTAGCCAAGCCAACCGCACCTTGCCTTGGTCCCACCATGCCAAACCGTCTATACCAAAACCTTGACCCCACATGTGCCGATGGCATGCCAGCCACCTTGCCGCGCCATACCGTGTTGGCCTTCCCCATGCGGCTACCAAAACAAAGGCCTGCAATAATCAACGACCTGCAAATCTTAGTCGTCCAAGGTCACCAACCAACGCATGGTAACCTTTGGCCCAACGCCAAAACCATAATTTTGGCCACGCCTAAACCGCACCAAGGCATGCGGACCATGCCACATGTGCCAATGGCATGACGTGCCATCCACCTTGCCGCGCCATACCATGTTGGCCTTCCCCATGCGGCTACCAAAACAAAGGCATGCAACAATCAACGGCCATCTTTCCATCTAAGATGCAAATATTAGCCGTCCAAGGTCACCAACCAACGCATGGTAACCTTTGGCCCAACGCCAAAACCCTAATTTTGGCCACGCCTAAACCGCGCCAAGGCATGCCAACCATGCCACACGTGCCAATGGCATGCCGTACCAGCCACCTTGCCGCGCCATACCGTGTTGGCCTTCCCCATGTGGATACCAAAACAAAGACCTGCAATAATCAACGCCCATCTAAGATGCAAATCTTAGCCGTCCAAGGTCACCAACCAACACATGGTAACCTTTGCATGTAGGTACTGAATATCTCAAGATAATAGTTCACGAGTATCGTAATAAATAAAGGAGAAAAGAGTTATAAAATGATACGATGATAGAAGTAGCGCGGAGAAATATGAAGTTTTGCGAGGATGAAATAATTTTGCGAGGATGAATTGCGATACTTCGCAATTCATATACAACTGCATAAGTTTTACTATAAATAGGAGTTCAAATGTAAAATTCAAGAGGTTCTTTTAATGAGTGTAAGAAATTATCTTAGGAAAGAGAATAGAAAAAGTTGTAACTATTCTAGTTCCATTTTGATAATTCTATGTAATCAACTAAGAGAATTAATAAGAAAATTATCATTCACCATCAAGAACTTCTTGAGTTTTTACTAATTCTATTGAGGGTGTAGTTGTAGATTATTCTGCAACTACATAATTGGCGCTAGAAACAGGGACTTGAGAATTGTGGTAGCCTAAATTTGAGGGAATTGTGGAAAATTTGAAGATCAAATGAAGTCAGTGGATGGAGATTGCAAAAAAGAAGAATGTAGTATGATCACAAAGACAATGATTGATGAATTTCATAGTAATATGAAGGGAAAAATATACAAGCGAGATTGTAGAGGAAGAAAGATCATGGAGGAAGAAAAGATAACAACTTTAGAAGAATGGGAAAAGCGGAAAATCACATTTTCAGCAGCAGAAATTCCAAATGAAGACTTGAACCACACTTCACCATTGGTGATCACAATTCCGATCATGCTAGAAGATAAGAAAGTCTGTAGAAAAATGGAAATTAAACCGAATTTTGGTTGATACAGGAGTTCTGTTAATATCATATTCTATCATGCACTTAAGGGGATGGGAATTAAAGATGAAGAAATCACAAATTCAAAATGTCTTATTCATGGATTAGGAAAATCTACAACAAAATCTAAAGGGGAAATCGCACTGCGAATATTACTAGGAGAAATCGAAACACATGTAATCTTGTGTGTGATAGATATGGAATCTCCATATAACATGTTGATAGGAAGGCCGTGGATTCATGCGATCAAAGATGTTGCTTCAACATTACATCAGAGAATCAAATTTCCTACACCAAATGGAATACAAGAAATAAAAGGAGATCTTGATAGTGCAAAATTTTGTTATCAAATTGAAGTAACGCAATGCGGAGGAAGAGCAAGAAAGAAACAACTTCGTAGGAAACTTGCGAAGGAAACAAAAAAGGAAGAAGAATTCCGAGTGTATACAATAAGAGCAAAGGAAGGGAGAGGTATACCAAATGAGATTCCAGAAAAAGAAGGGGAACCAGCAAAAATAATCAAAGAACCAACACCTATGGGGGAGCAAAGTCCAAGCTATGTTGCAGCTGAACCAACTAAAGAAATAAATATTGGAAGTAAAGAGGAGCCTTTATTCTTGCGAATTGGAACTAAGATGGATGAAGAAGAAGAAAAAAGAACTATTGATCTTTTGCGAGAATATAAAGATATCTTCGCAGGAGTGTAGATGAGATACCAGGAATTGATCCATCAGTGGCGTGTCATAGATTGAACATAGATAAAAATGTAAGACCATTCAAACAAAGAATAAGGAAGATATCACAAAATTATCATGTACATATAGAAGAAGAATTACAAAAGATGTTGGATGTGGATCATAAGGGAAGCAAAATATCCAGAATGGATTGCGAATATGGTCATTGTTCAAAAAGAATAAAGGAATAAGAATTTGCATAGATTTCACTGATCTAAACAAGGCATGTCCCAAAGACAGTTTTCCATTACCAGATATACCACAAATGGTGGAATCAGCTGCAGGTCATGATAGAGTCACTTCACTTGATGGATATAAAGGGTATAATCAAATATCACTCGCAGAAGAAGATCAAGAACATAATGCTTTTTTTGCTCCAAGGGGTTTGTATTGTTATGTGAAGATGCCATTTGGTTTGTGGAATGCGGGTGCTACATATCAACGTATGGTTGAAAAAGTGTTCGCGAAGTGGATACATAAAACTTTGGAGGTATATGTAGATGATATGTTGATAAAAAGCAAGGAAGCTAAAGATCATGTGCAAGATTTGAAGGAAATATTTGAGCAAATGAGAAAGTTCAACATCAAATTAAATCCTGAGAAATGTATAATTGGGGTTTCGTCTGGAAAGTTCTTGGGATACATAGTATCAAAGGAGGGAATACAAGTTGATCCAGAAAAGGTCCAAGCAGTTCGTGACATGCCAACACACCGCAATGGTAAAAGAAGTACAAAAGCTAAATGGACTCTTGGCTTCACTTGGAAGATTTATTTCGCGAATGTCAGATAAGTGCAAGCATTTTTTCAACATACTTAAGAAGGGAGCAAAATTAAAGTGGACTGATGAATGTGAAAAAGCTTTTCAAGGAATCAAAGAATACCTCGCAAATACATCTATACTACAGAAACTAGAGAGAGACGAAGAATTATTGGTATACCTCGCAACAACTCCATATGCTCTAAGTGCAGTTCGGTTGCGAGCAGACGCAGGAGTAGAAAGGCCCATTTACTACATTAGTAAAACCTTTAATGCAGCAGAGAAGAATTATTCTAAAATGGAGAAGTTAATCTTAGCCATGGTTTATGCATCATTCAAGTTACGAATATACTTTCAAGCACATGTGATAAAAGTGGTAACCAAAGTCCCAATTGAATCAATCATGAAGAAGACAAAAAGGTCAGGAAGAATAGAAAGGTGGAATGCACAAGTAAACCATTACAAGATAAAATACTTAAGTATTGTCATCGCAAAAATCACAAGTCGTCGCAGATTTTTTGGCAGAATTTCCTTTGGAAGAAGATGAAGCAAAGCGAGGAAATGATGGATGTTGAAGAAGAATTTGGAAATCCAAAAGACTTGTTAACAGAACCAGATAGATGGGAAATTCTAGTGGAAGGATCATCCAATAGTGAGGGAAATGGAATTGGAGTCGTGTTGATTTCACCAGAAGGAGAAAGAACAACATTCTCATTCAGACTAGAATTTGCATCCACAAACAATGAAACAGAGTACGAAGCTGTAGTGCATGCATTAAAGATCACAATAGAAAAGAATCTTGAAAGTATAAGGATAACAAGTGATTCGCAGTTAGTGATTTGTCAAATTAAAGGGTAATATACCACAAATGAATCTTCTTTGAAGAAATACAAGAAACTCATTGAGGAATTATCTGCGAAGATACCAAAATTAAAATGGAGACATATATCTAGAAAATATAACCGTCTCGCAGATGCTTTTGCATTTATTCCAAGCATGATGACAAATCCAAATACAAGAAATATCCAAATACGACAATTCAACACCCATCAAGTGGACAAAGAGAAAGAAATTGAGGAAGTCATTGCGATGGAAGTAGAAAGAGAGTTATCAAACAACATCGCAGATTGGAGAAAAGAAATTCATGCATATCTCTCAACAGGAGAAATATCCAGGAACAAACTAGAAGCACATAAATTAAAGAGTCGTGCAACAAACTATGAGTTGCGAGAAGGAATTTTATATACAAAATCTTTCAATGGACCACCTCTCAGGTGCTTAACTCGCGAAGAAGGAGAAAAAATATTGAAGATGTTACATGGAGGAGAAGCTGGCAATCATAGTGGGGGAAGATCTCTAGCATATAGAGCAAAGATACAAGGATATTACTGACCTTATATGCATACAGACGCAAAAAAATTCGTACGAAGATGCAAGGAATGTCAACGACATGGTAAAAGAATTCATGCACCAGGGGCCACATTAAATTCTTCAACAAGCTGCTGGCCTTTTGGTAAATGGGGGTTGGATATTGTTGGACCATTTATACCTGGATCTGGACAAAGGCGATACTTGATAGTTGCAACAGATTATTTCACGAAGCTCGCAGAAGTAAAAGCAGTACAACATATTCGTGATAAAGATGTTTTTACATTCATATTTGAGAACCTCATTTGCAGGTGTAACGGGTTCCAAAGACAACTAGTATCCGATAATGGAAAACAATTTGAGGGGAAGAACATAGAGATGTTACTTAGTGCTTTTAGGATAAAATGTGGGAAGTCAACCCCGTTATATCCACAAGCTAATGGACAAAAGAAGCAACAAATAAAACAATCGCAGATACAATCAAAAAGAAATTAGAAGGACATCTCAAAGGATGGTGCGAGCAAGTACCTAGCGCAGTTTGGGCATACAATACAATTAGAAGAGAAGCAATTGGAATGTCTCCTTATTGTATAACATATGGAGTAGAAGCAGTATTACCCACAGAGGTTGTAATTCCGACAACAAAGAAAGAAGCTTGGGAAAGAAATTTAAGTGCGGGAGTAATATTAAGTGAATTGGATGATTTGGAAGAAAAAAGAGAAAAGGTGTTGCACCATATGAAGATTTATCAGGAACGATTAGCTTGAGAATACAACAAGAGAGTCATTGAACGTGAATATAAACCAGGTGATTTGGTCATGCGAGAAACACCTCGATATCAAAAAGAAAATGGAGGAAAATTAGCACCAAAATGGGATGGACCATATGTTATTAAAGAAGTTGTAGGAAGCGGAGCTTATCGGCCGATGGATCCGTAAGGGAGAGACATGGGGTTTGAGGCTTGGTAGACCTTGGAACAGACTATATTTGAAAAGGTATTATCCATAAAACTCATGAAATTTTTTACGAATATTGTTTGCTCGCAGAAATTGGGAAAAGTTACGAGTTTCAAAATTTATATTGCGATTAAACTTTCATTAATTTGCGAATAAAAGACCGCAACTGTGATCAGCCTCCAAAAAAGAAAGAGAGCCGCAGAAAATTTTATACATGCAAACCTTTGTGGCGTACACCCTAGTTCGCGAAGCTATATTTCGTAAGAGGCAAAGTCCTAAAGTACGTCATTTAAGGGGGTACCTATAAACGTGGCTAAGGGTAACCGGAACACCACCAAGGGCCCTTAGTACATGGTAAAATTTTAGGGGTACAACCCAATAATGGGGTACCTATCCGGGTTAGACACCTTGGATTCTCACCTAATCTAGCGACATTACGCAATATAAAATGCGGTGTAAGAGGATTTAGGTTGGGCGACTAAGGCATACTGTCTTTCCCAAGAAGTGCAGAAACGATCAAGGCGCCGAGGTACACGGTTGAGTCAAGAGTGCCGGGTGAGGTTGAACCACATCTGCCATTTTTGACAAGTCTTGGCAAATGATGCACTTGGCCCAAAGATACCCCATAGGGTGCAACCTCGTAACTATAAGCCCTATAGGCAAAAAGGATAAGAGGTTGCGATCAAAAGATGGTTGTTGGCAGAACCGGATGGGAAGAGCTAACCTTGTATGGTCGATGTACGCTTCCTTGAAGGGGAAACCAGGGGGAAGATAAAGGGAAGCACCCTCCATTAGGGAGCTGATACGTGCTATAAGACGCAAATATCACGAGGCTTCTTGTTTGCGAAAACATAAAGGCTTGTCATATTTGTGCAACAAATGAAGTTCTCGAGCAAAAAAAAAAAAAAAAAAAAAAAAAAAAAAAAAGAGAAGGAAAACATACAAAAAGAACTCGCGAGAATGAAACAAAGAAGTTAAGATGAGATCAATGGGTTATTACATGAAAGTGTAAAAACGTCCTGCGATTTCATCGCAAGACGATAATGTCACGAGGTTGTATGTTCGCAAGAATGTTCAGGCTTGTCATATTATCGCAAATACAAAAATTTACTACAAAAGAGGTGGCAAAATAAGACCTTTACTTAGGAAGGCATGATAAGACCACAGAAATTAATGAAATTCATTACATCAAAATCATTGAAGAAATTATACAAGTATATACATTATGAAGATCTGAAAAGAAGACAACTTAAATCGATATCATTGAAGAAATTTTACAAGAATATACATCATGAAGTTTTGAAGAGAAGACAGCTCTGTCAATATCATTGAAGAATTTTTACAAGAAGTCCTATCAAAGAAGACAACATCATTGAAGAATTTTAACGAAGACTTAACAAAAGATGCGATTTTGATAGCAATCAAATACAGATAAGTTCATATTCGTAAAAGTTTACGAGAATTACATACTTCTTATACTTCTCCATATATTGAATATTTCTCCAAAAGTTGAATACTTCTTATAATTCTTCAAGAATATCTCATATTTATTATACTTCTTCAACGGATATTTCATTTGGTGAAGGTTAAGTAATCATTATACTTCGTCATATGTTACGTAATTATTCACAGATTGAATACTTCTTATATCTCTTCATTTGGTGAATTGAGTACTTCTAATACTTCTTATATCTCTTCATTTGGTGGATCGAGTACTTCTAATACTTCTTATATCTCTTCATTTGACGGATTTAGTACTTCTAATACTTCTTCAAAGGTATTGTATATGTAGTATACTTATTAAGGATATTTCATATATTTTATTTCTTATACTTAAAAGGGAGGATTTCTTATTTACAATCGTAACAAGTTGAAACTTCGTAAGATAAATTGAGGAAGATATTCTAATACTTCCAACAATGTTTAATCATTTAAAGAGAAATAATAGGGGAAAAGGAGATACTAAGCTTTATCTGTGAGTTATATATTATTTCTCTTCATATGATCAAATGGGGCAAAATAAGGAAAACATTTAATTAAAGAAAGGTTAAATTATCTTCGCAAAATATCGATATACTTCTTAAGAAAGGTTAAATCATCTTCGCAAAATATCGATGTACTTCTAAAAAAAACAGAATTGTTCGCAAAAAAGAAAACCAACAAGAACTAAGGGAAGGAATTCAAAAGAAAGGAGGACAGGAGAGTCAATGATAAATTGAAAAAAGAATGTTATCATGCTTCATCAACACTCTGTGTTGGATCTTTAAGATGAGTAGGGTCATTAGCAGCTTTCGACTTTTGCGAGATATCATCCTTTGAAGAATATGCAACAGGAACATCTCCTTGAGGAATAGATTCTTTCTCGTCATCAAGATCTTCATCATCACTCTCATAATCGAAATCACTATCGGCTCACGAGCAACTTCATCGTCAGATATTTTCAGAGGAGTAATTTTCACAGGAGGCAAGGCTCTTGATAAGAGAATGTTATTCGTAAAGACTTGAGCTTTCAGATGACTTTCACGAAGTATAGCTTTTTGATGGTTGGTATCTTCGATATCTTTGGAATAAGCAAGATAGTTGAATCTCCGAGTAGCACGGTCACGAGAGTTGATTAAGCGGGTAGAAAGCAAAGCATTTTTCTTATGAAGCTCGGAACAGGAGGCTTCTAATCCAGCTTTCGCATTACGAAGGTTGTTCTCAGATTCTGCGAATAAAACAAAATTCAAAGGATAAAATTTGCGAGTATAACGAAATTTAAAGATATACCAGAGGCAGTCAAATTTTAATGACTACCTTCTCTTTGCGAAGTAAGAGATTGAGCTAAAGATAGACAACAGCTTCTTCATCGATTCATCGCATTATCAAAACCATCACCAACTAATCCTTTAAGTCGAGATTGAAGCTTTTGATCTTTAGAAAGAAGAAAATTTTTATCCTTCGCAAGTTTGGCATTAAGACTTTTTAATGACGAATAATCTTCTTCAAGTTGATTCTTCTTAGTACTCAAGACTATATTCTTATTAATAAGGGAATTCTTCTCAATAACAAAAGAATTTCTTTCAAAGATCTCGAAGACTTCTTTAATTCCTCAAGTTCACCTTTCAACAAAGAAAGAAGATTTTCTTGATCGCAACATTTATTATGAAGAGTTTTTAATTCTTGCGAAGAAACAATCATTGTATTCAAAAACGAACATTTCTCTTCTGATAAGGTTTTGTTCTCTTCTAATAAGGTTTCTATTCTCAAATTAGCTTTAGTTAAGGAAGAAAAAAGTTGAGATATGTCATCATTCAAAAAATTTCGATCATATATTAGTTGAATATTCTCTTGAAATAGAGCGTCAGAGTTGTCAAGAGCACACGAGTAAAGATTAGATAAATGGGAGAATTGGTTTGAGAGGCTTTCATGCTTGGTTCGATATTCTGTTGCATCTGATTCATGGTGAAGTACCAATCTTCTACATTTCTGGATGGATTCTATAAAGGGGAATGGGTTTTAATGGATGTTTCAAGCATATGAAGAATATAAGTAAATGAAAGGGAAAATATGAAGATAGTAATCATACCTTTCAATTCATCATTTCTTTTGCGAAGTATTGCACAGTCGAGAGAATCATTTTGAAGATGATAATTTTCTTTACGGAGATCCTCGCATTCTGCTTGAGAATATTTCAAAGATTGGCGAAGCAATTCAATTTGTTTTTCCAAGGATTGACGTGAAGAAGAAATGTCTGGATTGACAAAATTATTTAGCACTTCGCAAAACTCATATTGCGAACGAACATTAGTAGACTTCGCAGTATTGGTCAAAACCTCAGATAACATTCGGAAAGTTGAATAAATTCCATCTCGAATTTCCTGAGGAAGAGGAGAAGAATTTGAAGGAATAAGAGCAAGCTGCAAATTGTTTGGAGAAATAGCACTCAAAGGATTTGGGGACAAGATAGGTTTTTCAAGAGAAGAAGTTGAAGAAATATTTTGCGAGGGTTGTTTTTCAAGAGAAGAAGTTGAAGAAATATTTTGCGAGGGTTGATCTTGAAGAAGTGTTGATAAATTGACACTGATGGGAGATTGAAAGGTAGGTAATGGAATAGAGGCAGGAGTGTGTGAAGAAGCATTTTCACGAGGAGGAGAGGAAAATTCCTTATCAACTTCAGGAAGGAAATCATCAATCGGAATTAATGGTGTGGGTTTAGTTACTCGAGATCTCTTACCAGGGTTTGGTTTTTCGCCAACCTGCGAATCAAAATGTAGATTAAAAACTGAGGCAACAATATATTGTTCAGGAAAGAAGGCAAAGTATTTTAACTACCTTTTGATTCTCGATTTTCTTCTTCGTGGATTAGGGCTTGAATTTTTTAGTTGAGGTTTCATCTCGAGGAGTTATTTTCTGAAATAAACCAAAATCAGATAACAAATTATACAGAAATTAAAGAGGAGAACAAATGAAATGCGCGGAGATAGAAGGAAATTACCTTGGAGAACTCATGAAGATATAATAGAAGAAAAAATTGCAAAGAAAACAGTAATGGAGAGTATGAATAGAAGATAAAATTGCAGAAGTAAGAAGAAGAAAAGGAAGAGAATATAAAGGAGTTATATAAGGGAATAACTAAAAAAAGACGGTTACAAAAGACGTGTCCAAATTCTAAAAGACTAAGTAACGGTTATGTTCTCACGATCATTTCTTCTTCGTAGAATTGACATGAGAAGAGGCAAGATGTAGGTACTGAATATAGCAAGATAATAGTTCACGAGTATCGTAATAAATAAAGGAGAAAAGAGTTATAAAATGATACGATGATAGAAGTAGCGCGGAGAAATATGAAGTTTTGCGAGGATGAAATAATTTTGCGAGGATGAATTGCGATACTTCGCAATTCATATACAGCTGCATAAGTTTTACTATAAATAGGAGTTCAAATGTAAAATTTAAGAGGTTCTTTTAAGGAGTGTAAGAAATTATCTTAGGAAAGAGAATAGAAAAAGTTGTAACTATTCTAGTTCCATTTTGATAATTCTATGTAATCAACTAAGAGAATTAATAAGAAAATTATCATTCACCATCAAGAACTTCTTGAGTTTTTACTAATTCTATTGAGGGTGTAGTTGTAGATTATTCTGCAACTACAGATCATGCTTCCATCAAGCGAAGGGTTGCAATAATCAACGGCTACCTTTCATCTTAAGATGTAAAATCTCGATCGTCGAAGGTCACCACGCAAGTCTCCAAAGATCAACTTGCCAGACAATAACAAACGTGCTACATATTTTCCACAAAATCATTCCAGACATCAACACATGTCACAAACTGGGGGATACACATTGGGTATTGGTTTGGCGGTTTACAACGTGAGGCGTACACTACGCCCGTTATAAGAGAGTGCCATAAGGAAGAAGCAGTTAGTAAACACAAGGAGTAATGGTGAAACACTTTCTTTTATGGAACATCAATTTCAGGTGTTACTGGTTACCACCTCTTCCCATTTACTCACTCGTTTTCCATTTCTTAATGAGACCGGAGTACGTTTCACTTCGACTTGTATAAATATACATTACCTATTTCCACCGAACAACAATTTCAGGTCAGGAGCATACAACACTCAGAAAATATTTGCTAGCACTCCATCTGTTAGCTTCCCACTTTCTAATACAAGTCGTATAACAACTACTCTTCCAGAATCAACTATTCTGGTCTCAACACTTTCTTCGCTTCCCTCCCCAAAACCAACCTTTCTCCTTCACTTTGTGACCGAAACAAGTCTGGAACGACCATTTCTTGGTTTAAGCCGGATTTGTACAGATTGATCTCACAAATATAAAGTACTCCCTTGTAGTACATTTTTTAGGGTTTAACTTCGTTTCTCACCCACACACCCGAATTTACCAAAATCAGCAGAAACCGTTTTCACCCTCAAACAATTGGCGACCACGGTGGGAGATTGATCTTTCGGTTACAATGTCAATTTTCGACCATCGATTTCATGCTTCGACCCAGACATCGAGATGGTAGAAGTAGGCGATCCGCTCAGGGATCGACGACTCAGTTATCGGACAACCCGATTATCAGTCTTGACGCGACGAGGGATGACTGGGGAGTGCTTAGAGATTAAAAGCGAATGATCCAACAAGGGATCGACGACTCGATTATCAGATGAGATGACTAGGGACTTTCCACAATCACAGCGGTGCTTCCCATAAAACTCGGTCTTACACCTGGAAGGTTCCATTTTCATCAGAAGACCTGAAAAACCGAGCAAGTCTTACCTAGACAAGATACATGGTTTGCTATTTCAAGTTTTCATCGGAATAATAAATAGATAGACATGTTATGTTTCACCCATGTCATCTACCAACACATGGTTCCATGATTTTCCTAGGATGTTTGCGTCACTTGCAATCGTAACCAAGACAATATCATTCCTAAAATAATCCATTCCAAAATAATTCATTCCAGAAGAATAATCCAAAACCATCAAGGTAATATTTGTCCATCAGCCCAAGAAATCCAGGAAATCAAAACCATAAACTAGGTGTTTCATTTTCCCTTTCAAAAAAAAATTACCTAAAAATAAGAAGTTCAGAAGACGGAAATGTATTCAAGGAAAGTTTTCCAACAGTGGATTGCTCTTCTTAGAAAAAGCCTCCCTTGTACTTTGGAGAGCATCCCTTTTCAATGTTATCTTCCTGCATAATTTTTCGACTTCCTCTTCCTGCTCCTCCATCATGTCCGTAGAAGGACCTTCGACTGTTTCGACCAGCAACTTCTCGACCTCAGAGAGACCTTCAATGAACCAAGGGACATTGAATTCGAAGTTTACACACATTTCACGATGGAACCTCCAGCTTGAGATTATATCCTCAGAAACAGTATGACCAGTCATTTTGCAAATATAATCAATCGAAGACAAAGTTTCCTCCACCCTCTTAACCAATGCAAATCGACTAGTAATCATCTTGGTCGTGGCGATGTGTCCGTAGAGTTCCCATATTTTAGTGTATAGCATAGCATATTTGGAAGGCACGCTGAACCTCCCGATCAACATATGATCCGGATATGGGGCCAGATACGGAGGGTTAAAAGTGGTGCCCGAGACCACATTAGCAACATGCAAGGGATTCCTGACGACGATTGCACCTGCGGCCGTTGGAGTACTCTACATTGGCTGAGTCACGATGACGCTTTCATCTCGATCAACATCCATTTCAAGGTCGCTCGGTGCGGCTACAACAGTTGGAGACAAAACTGCATCTCCACCAGTCTCTGTCTCAGGGCCATCTTTAGAAACGGTTTCCCCTTATGACATCACGAATTATATATTCTTCCAAAAAAAGAAGAAGAGGAAAACAGACGGGAGACTCACTGATTCGCTTTCAGGCCGGCTAGAGGAAGATTCAGCACTGCTATCAGAAGAACTACTCTCGCCATCACCATACTCTGAAATTTCATCCTTATCGGTTACCCCATCACCATGTATAGGCTCTGTACCGCCACCATCCGTCTCGAGAAGTGATGTTTTCTGACTACTCGCAAGTTTGGCAAAGGCGTTCACGCTGCTGAGACCCTAGGAAAGATACAAAGACGCAGTCTCAGAAAAGGAACAAGGATATACCCGATCCAACTAAAATCAAGAAGAAAATCATACGTATCCGCATATTGGAAGAACTGAAAGTCAGTAGGACTATCAAAGCTGACTAGGAACCATCTGCATGGCTTTTAGATCTCCGCTCCTTCACTTGGGGACTATATGCATTCGAGCTAACGTATTTTCGCTTGGGTGAAGAAGGATCCCTCAATAGTGGATGCTCCACTAAAACCGCAGGAGAAGGCTTACCGCAACGGTTTTCTACCATATCATTCACGAATCCATGGATGTCGAGAAACTCATCCTTCCAAAAAATGTTATACTTGGAGGTTGTTGGTGGATTTCATTCCGCGAGCAGAAAAGGAAGACTTTTACCCGACGCAAGAACACTAGCATCGAGAACGGTTAGAAACGGGACTTCTGGAACAACCGGCTGACGAACGAGTGGGACCCCTTGGTTAAAACCCATATGTCGAGCCGCTCTATCGATATTGTAAGAGATTGCTTTGCAAGATCCTCGAATGAAATACAGCATGTGACCGGGCGTGCATCTTCGCATGAACACCGTCTCTCCAACACTCATATCCTCTTTATCAGAAGACAAAGGCATGCTCGGAGCAGGAGCAAAGGTACTGATCTGAGTTATGGACGCATGCACCGGAGCCCATGGACGAAAATTAACCATGTACGAGTTGTCAAGAAATATAATCAGGTTCGAACCAATCTTTGGGAGCCTATTCGACCATCGCAGTCTTGTCCTTTATGCCTATTCGACCGGTTCTGCCAACAACCAGTTGTTTTCGCAGTCTTGTCCTTTATGCCTTATATGGCTTATAGTTACAAGACTGCACCCTAAGTGGGTTTTTCTTCGGGCCGAACACATCGTAAGCCAAGACTTGCCGTGGATGGCCAGGGTAGGTTCATCCATACCGGGCACCCACAGCTCAACCGTGTACCTCGGCGCCTTGATCATGCGTTGCATTCCTTAGGAGAAACTCTCGGGCGCCCAACCAGGGTATAACCTTATATAATTGGGAATCCAAGTTATTTCTCCTGGATGGATTTTCTATAATCCCAATTCTCCATAACTAGATTCCAGCAGCGGTATAGCCTTTCCCATAGCCATGCAAAGAGATACCCCCTTATGATGCACTTTAAGGACATTTCCTCTTACGGAATAGAATCCGCGAACTAAGGTGTACGCCATAAAAGTTCGTCCCATTCTTATATATTTTTAGGCGATTTTCGCCCGTCTTATGCATTTGCATTAAAAATTCTTATATATGATTCGAAATCATCATCTTTTTCTTTTAATAGAAAAATTCTTATTTTTGAGCAAATTTTTTTTTTTTTTATTTTTTCGCAAAATGATACTGTTGCACTTCTTTTCTTCTGTGACGAATGATTATTCGCCAATTTCTTTATACTTGATTTATCACAACACCTTATACTTGTTTGTTCTCCTGCGAAGAATGAAGATTTCAACTTTTTCCCATATTCGCATGATTAATCACTATTGATTCTTTTGGGACAAACTATTCTTGTAATATATCCTTTCCCCACAACTCTATATTGTCCACCATCAATTTTTCAGCTCTCTGAGTTTGTCTCATGTTATGTTGCCAATTACGATTTCGAGCATTTCTTTCTTCGCAAGTATTAATGTCAACTTCATAACATTTTTTGCCTTCAAACCAATCACCTTTAATTATCCCAATACCATGAGGATGTGGAAACTTTATGCATTAATGATATGTTGATTCTATGCCCAAGATCCCATGGAGCCATGGCCTTCCAATTAAGGCATTGTAAGGAGATTCTATATCCACTACACAAAACTTGATTTTTGAAGATATCTTGTTCAACGGAATTTCCATAGTAATTTCTCATTTTGGCTTATTTGCAGTGCCATTAAAACCATAGATCTTGTAAGTTGAAGGGATTAACTCATCATCTCTTCCACCCATTGTGCGATATGTATGATAAAATAAAATGTCTACCGAGCTACCAGTATCAATTAAAACTTTATCTATTGCCCAAGAATCATTTGTTGCGTCACCATCACCTTCTTCTCCTTATTCTCTGTATTTTTGATTTATCTCTAACTTCACCACCAATGGGTTGTCATGCATCTTCCCGGGCTCTGGTATCTCTTCCACAGTAAAAGAAATAACTTGTTTCTGCCATTCTTCTAACGGAGAAATCTTCGCAATATTCATCACCTCCCTTCCCTCAATATCCCTTGCAAATACTCTGCTTAGCACATTGTCATGGAAATCCTCTATCGTTTTCTGCGAATGTACAATTGAATTGCAAAATAGATTTTTTGATGTAGCTCCTACTTCAATGACAAATGTTTCGGCTTCTTTTGCAACATTAACTCTGCGAATTTCTGGTGCTTGCGGAAATTGTTGCGGTTGTAAACATCTTGCTAGAAAATGATTTAATTTCCCCTGTTCAATCATTCACAAAATAATTCTTTTTACATTTCTACAATTATGCACAGAGTGGCCATGAAAATGATGATAAGGACAGAACTCTTGATTTTGGTTGTTAGGATGTGGTTCTTTCCCCATGTTCCAGGGTGATGGTATATTCTCCATCAGAATAATCGCTTCCCAAATCTTGTCTATACCGGTATTTAAAGGTGGCAATTTGATGTCTTCCCACATGTTCATCTGACCTCTTTTCTCTCTTGAATAATTCTGCCTCTGTCCACCATAAGTCTCATGCGGTTGATCAAACCTTGGGACCTTATTATTGTTATTGCGATTATAAAAATTTCTCTCCTTTTCCAATTCCTCCTGATCTCTACTCCCCATTGCTATTATATTATGTTGATTATCAGTCTCCATTTTCTCTCGCGGGTTTTGGGAAGTACTTGCTACTGTATTAATCATCCTTGGTAACAAACTTCCATTTGATGCGGCTAAACTTGTGCCTGTGTGAATTGGATAAGACTCCATATCATTTTGTTTTTCCTCCAAAGCAATATATTTTTCTTGCAATTCTCGCAGTTCTGTCATGGTAATTGTGTTTTTAACTCTGAAGACCTGGATGTATAATAGATTCGTCGCAAACATAGCATTTATGAAGGATAAGATGAGATATATTTCATCTACTCTTCCTGCCATTTCACTACACATTGTCCTCCATATTATCGTTAAGTGCTTTAAACTTTCACCAACTCTCTGTTTCAATCCAAACACATCTTCAATTCCAGGTCGCGTAAAGTTATTGCTGATGTATGCTCCTAAGAAAGTAGTTTGCAAGTGCATGAACGAAGTTATGGTATTCTTGGGAATACTTTCAAACCACTTCAGTGCTTCGCCAGTTAAACTTGACGCAAAATATTTGCACAAAACGACATCATGGTTCTCCCATTGTAGCATACATCGAATATAAGCTTTGATATGTTGGACATCACACGTAGTCCCATCAAATATGCTGGTCAATACTGGTAAATTGCATTTTTGAGGTATCCCTCCTAATTGTACCTCTTGAGTAAATGGAGTTTTCGCAGCTCCTTCGATTGCCTCATCAAGTTGTATTCTTCCTCCTTCTCTTCTGTTATTTATCATTCCTCTCATTTCTGCTAATTCTCGCAAGATTTGTTCATTCCTATCAGAATTTTGCTCCATTGGCCTTTTCAACGCAGCCTCTCTTCGTCTGCGTTCATTCCTTTCTTGTCTTGCGATGTTTCGCGCTTCTTCTCCAACATCTTGGTTTTGCCTTCTTCTGCGATTTTCTTCTTCTTGCAAGTTAATTTGTCTTTCATTCTCTTCTCCGCGAATTTCCTCATCCCTTATTGTTTCTCTTCGTTGCCTTTCTATGTTTCTGCGAATTCTCTCATATTCCTCATTGAGATTATCATTATTACGATTTTGCGCACGTCGTCGTTCTCGATTATCATGATTATTCTGACGCAACGCTGTTTGAATTTCTTGTTCTTCTACTTCCGCTCGCAATCTCTCTCTTTCTCCTGCTAAATGTACTTGCTCAATATAATGCCTCTCAATATCATCTTCGATTATTCTGCGATTTCTTCGAATCTCTTCATCACGTAACATTCTCCTTCTCTCTTCTTGATTTTCTCCTCATCCGATTATGTCTAATGTCTAAAGTTTCACCGCGTGGAATGTAACGATCATTTATCAAATTCTCGCCAATATTTTGTATAGGGAGATTTTGTCTTGTTTCTTCTCTATATGATCTTGAATTTGATCTCATGCTGCTTCTCGATCTTCTATTTTGCAACCTCAAATTTTCCATTCTTAATTCATGATTTTGCCTTGTAAGATTGGCACATTCTTCTGCCTCTAATCTTCTTTCTTCCTGTATCCTTTGTCTCAAATCATCTACTACTTCATGCTCTTCATGAATTAGTCTTCCATCCATTTCTTGATTTCTTTCCTCTTCTTGATTTTCCGCTTCTTCTATCGAATCCGACCTCCAAGTATGCACACTTAATCTATCATAATCCACATTTCTATCTTATGCTCGTGTTTGTTGATTCGGTGGTTGGATTGATTTTTCTGCTCCATTTCTCACTCTACTTCTTCCTGATCTGATCCTTAAAGACCCTTCCAATTCACCTGTTCCTTCCCCTGCAATTCTTTTACTTCTTCTCACTGTTGTTGGTGGTTCTGATGTATTTCTTCTCCTTCTAGCCATTTCTTCAATTCTAATAATTTCTTCAAATCTTCAAGCTGTAATTTGAAATTTCTAAAATTGATTCCTCCCTGTTTCTGGGCGCCAAAATGTAGTTGCAGGAATTCCCACACTACACCCTATTCAAGAATTTATCAATATTTATGACATAACTTGAAGATGAAAGACACTTTTTCATTAATATGATCTTAAGGAATTTTACAAAGATCAAGAACACAAAACACTTGATAAAGATTTTCTCTCTCCTAAAAATCTTCCTAACTCACAAAAATTCATCACCCTCTCTGGAACTATTCATTTCCTTTATATAGGCATTTACATAGTGGATTACAGCTCATGACAGCTCATTTACAACTAAGATTCCCTTTAATTTCGGATCTAGGCTCCTGCGATAAATCGCAGGTGGCACCGCCTTAATATTTCTTAGGCTTAATCGATTCATCGCAAATTTGTCACGCTCTTCTCATGTTTCTGTCGTTTTCATCCAACATGTCGTTTCTTACGTCACCTTGATATATCGCAGAACTGTTGCTTATTATTGATGTGTCGCAGATCTGTTGTTTATTTCACAGGAATAGTGTTGTAATAATATTCTGATCCTACAGTACTATTATTCTGATTCGGCTCCAACTCATCAGGAAACCACTGAGACACCCACCAACCATAGAAGCACCTCGTCTTGTTTTCTTTCCGAATGAATCCTTTCGATTTCGCAACCAGAGCGGCGCGCATTTCTTCATCATCTACAGACAACTTGACATCGAGGTTTCCAATTATGGGAAGGTTCAACAATATAGCCATGCTCTCTAAGGAGATAGTCATTTCAACCCACCTGCATATGGCCGTATGGGTGTCCGGACACTATCTGGAAATAAAAGAAACTGTAGTTGCAGAATATCCTACAACTACACCCTCAGTAGAATTGGTAAAACTTAAGAAGTTCATGATGATGAACAACAACTTTCTTATTAATGCTCTCAATTGATTACAAGAAATATCTAAATGGAACTAGAATAGTTACAACTTTCTCTATTCTCTTTCCCGAAATGTTTTCTCACACTCACCAAAAGAACCTCTTCAATTTAACATTTGAACTACTATTTATAGTGAAATCTTTACAACTGTAATAACCTGCGAGGCACCATAACTTATGATCGCAAGCTTATTTTATACTCGCAAACTTTTCATTCTTCTCCCGCGTTTCTTTTACCATCGTGTTATTTTGTGACACTTTCCTCTTATAGTCGTTGTTATATTCGCAACCCAATATCTTGCGATATTCGGTACCTACATCTTGCCTCTTCTCATGTCATTTCTGCGAAGAAGTAATGATCGTGAGAATATAACCGTTACTTATTCTTTTTATTTTGGACATGTCTTTTGTAACCGTTCTTTTCTAACTATTTCCTTATATATAAACTCCTTTTATTCCCTTCCTTATCTTTCTCTCACTTTCTCTTTTCACTTCTATAACTTCATCTTCTTATTACACTTTCGGTTATCATTCTATCTTCTTGTTTTACCTCATCATGAGTTCTCCAAGGTAATATTCTTCTATCTCTCACGTCTTTCACTTGTTTACCTCTTTGATTTCTATCTAATTTATTTTTTGATTTTGATTTGTTTCAGCAAAATTATTCCTCAGGTGAAACCTTCAACCAAAAATTCAAGTCCTAATATCCGAAGAAGAAAATCCGAGAATCAAAAGGTAGTTAAAATACTCTGTTTTCCCTTTTAATCAATATATTGTTTCCTCAGTTTTTAATCCACCTTTTGATTCGTAGGTTGGTGAAAAATCAAACCCCAATAAGAGATCTCGAGTAACTAAACCCACACCATTAATTTCAATCGATGACTTCCTTCCTGAGGTTAATGAAGAATTTCCCTCTTCCCCTCGTGAAAATACTTCTTCACAAACTCCTGCCTCTACTCCATTACCCAGTTTTCAATCTCCCACCAATGTCAATTTATCAACACTTCTTCGAGATCAATCTTCGCAAGATACTTTCTCAACTTCGACTCCCAAAAAACCTATTTTTACCCCTAATCCCTTGAATGATGTTTCTCCAAGCAATTTACAACTTGCTCTAATTCCTTCAAATTATTCCCCTCTTTCTCAAGAAGCTCGAGACGGAATTTATTCAACTTTCCAAATGTTATCTGAGGTCTGAAGTAGTACTGCGAAGTCTTCAAACGTTCGTTCGCAATCTGAATTTTGTGAGGTGCTCAATAATTTTATCAATCCTGATATTTCTATTTCACGCCAATCTTTGGAAAAAGAAGTTGAATTGCTTCGCCAATCTCAGGAATCTTTGAAAGCGGAATGTGAGAATCTTCGTAAAGTGAATCATCAGCTTCAGAATGATTCTCTAGATTGTGCGATCCTTCGCAAGAGGAATGATGCATTAAAAGGTATTACTATTATCTCTATATTTTCTTTCCTCTTGTTTATTTATATTCCTCACATGCTTGAAACACCCATTTAAACCCATTCCCCTTTATAGAATCTATCCAGAAATGTAGAATGTTGGTACTACATCATGAATCAGACGCACAAGAATCTCAAGCCAAGCATGCAAGTCTTTTGAACCAATTCTCCCACTTATCTAATCTTCATTCATGTGCTCTTGATAATTTTTATGCCCTTTTTCAAGAGAATACTCAATTAATTTACGATCAGAAATTTTTGAATGA
This sequence comes from Papaver bracteatum, assembly GCA_023529315.1. Lineage (NCBI taxonomy): Eukaryota > Viridiplantae > Streptophyta > Magnoliopsida > Ranunculales > Papaveraceae > Papaver > Papaver bracteatum. Next base: position 795,121 of record JAJJWX010002962.1, read on the forward strand.
TGAAATATCTCAGCTCAATTCTTCTTTAATTAAATCTGGTTTAAGGATAAAATCCCTAGTAGAAGAGAATGAAACCTTATCAAAAGAACGATGCTTGTATTTGAATACAATGAATGCTAAAGTTGGACTAGAAGTGCTAAAGTTGGACTAGAAGCCTCTTGTTCTGAGCTTCGCAAGAAAAATGCTCTGCTTTCTACTCGTTTAATCAACTCTCGTGATCGTGCCACTCGAAGATTCAACTATCTTGCTTACGCTAAAGATATCGAAGATACCAACCATCAGAAGGCTATACTTCGTGAAAGTCATCTGAAAGCTCAAGTCTTTGTGAATAACATTCTCTTATCAAGGTCCTTGCCTCCCGTGAAAATTACACCTCTGAAAATATCTGATGATGAGGTTGCTCGTGATCCTGATAGTGATTTTGATTACGAGAGTGACGATGAAGGACTTGATTTGGAAAAAGAATTTATCCCTCAAGGAGATGTTCCTATTGATGGTCCTACCCCTCCTAAAGATCCAGTACAAAACGTTGATGAGGAGCTTTAAGCATGATGGATTATTCTACTGTTATTCTTCTTTTCAACGACTTTGTTTTCCTTTCTTTTGAATCCTTTCTCTTGGTTACTGTTGATTCTCTTTTCTATGAAAGATCCTGCTTACTGCTTGTTTTCCTTAAGAAGCATACTTTGTACTTTGAGATACTACTTTGATCTTTCTCTAGATTTGCATGACTTGATCATATGAAGAGAAATACTATGTCTTGAAGACTTAACTTAATATTCCCTTTCCCCTTATTATTTTACTTCAGATGATCAATTATTGTTGTAGATATTAAAATATCTGCCTCAGTCTAAGTTGCGAAGTTTCAATTTGTTGCGAATTAAATAATAAATTTCCCCTTTGAAGTATAAGAAGTATGAAATCTCCGTGAAGAATTACGAAACATCCTTGAAAAATTATAAGAAGTATGAAATATTCTTAAAGAAGCATAAGAAGTATAAGAAGTATGAAATATTCTTAAAGAAACATAAGAAGTATGAAACATCCTTAAATAAGTATACGAAGTATGAAGTATAAAAAATTCCAATTCATGAAGAAACATTCAATGTTTGAAGAAATATAAGAAGTATTGAATCTCTTAAAAAGTATAAGAAGTATTGAATCTTTGAAGAAGTATAAGAAGTATTCAACCCTTATGAATATGATTGCGAACAAAATTGCTTCTATGCTTATGAATTCTTTATATATATTCTCGTAAAAAATTTCCAATAATATTGATTGAATTGATTTCATTAATTGATGTGGTCTTATCATGCCTTCCTAAGTAAAGGTCTTATTTTGCCACCTCTTTTTGTGATGATATTTTTGCGATAATATGACAAGTCTGAACATTCTTGCGAATATACAACCTTGTGACAATATCGTCTTGCGGTGAAATCGCAGGACGTTATCACACTTTCATGTAATAACCCATTGATCTCATCTTAACTTCATTATATGTAATTCTGCGAATATGTATATATATATATATATATATATATTTTATTTTATTTTATATTCGCAGAAGTATGATTGTTGCACAAATATGACAAGTCTTTATGTTCTTGCGAACAAGAAGCCTCATGACATTTGCGTCTTATAGCACGTATCAGCTCCCTAATGGAGGGTGCTGCCCTTTATCTTCCCCTTGGTTTCCCCTTCAAGGAAGCGTACATCGACCATACAAGGTTAGCTCTTCCCATCCGGTTTTGCAAACAACCATCTTTTGATCGCAACCTCTTATCCTTTTTGCCTATAGGGCTTATAGTTACGAGGTTGCACCCTATGGGGTATCTTTGGGCCAAGTGTATCATTTTCCAAGACTTGTCAAGAATGGCAGATGTGCTTCAAACCCATCCGGCACTCTTGACTCAACCGTGTACCTAGGTGCCTTGATCGCTTTCTACACTTCTTGAGAAAGACAGTATGCCTTAGTTGCCCAACCTACATCCTGGTACATCGCAAGATTAGGTTGAGAATCCAAGGTGTCTAACCCAGATAGGTACCCTGCTTTTGGGTTGTACCCCGTAATGTCCATGTACTCAGGTTCCTTGGTGGTGTTCCGGTTTCCCTGAGCCATGCTTATAGGTACCCCCTTAAATGACGTACTTAAGGACTTTGCCTCTTACGAAATGTTGCTTCGCGAACTAAGGTGTACACCACAAAGGTTTTCCTGTGTAAAATTTCTGCGGCTCTCTTTCTTTTTTGAAAGCTAATCACAGTTTGCGGTTTTTTATTCGCAAGTAATTTTTGCGTCTTTCTTTAATGAAAGCTGATCGCAATAAGAATTTTAAAAATTCGTAATTTTGTTAAGCTTCGTGCGAGCAAACCATATTCGCAAAATGTTTCATGATGTTTATGGATAATACCTTTTTAAATACAATCTATTCCAGGGTCGACCAAGTCTTAAACCCATGTCTCTCCCTTCTGGATCCATCAGCCGATAAGCTCCACTTCCCACAACCTCTTTGATGACATATGGTCCATCCCATTTTGGTGCTAATTTTCCTCCATTTTCTTTTTGGTATGGAGGTGTTTCTCGCATAACTAAATCCCCTGGTTTGAACTCACGTTCAATAACTCTCTTGTTATACTCTCGAGCTAATCTTTCCTGATAAACTTTCATATATCGCAACACCTTTTCTCTTTTTTCTTCTAAATCATCCAATTCACTTAATATCACCCCTGCACTTAAATTTCTTTCCCAAGCTTCTTTCTTTGTAGTCGGAACCTCTGTTGGAAATACAGCTTCTACTCTATATGTTAAGCAATAAGGAGACATTCCAGTTGCCTCTCTTCTAGTTGTATTGTATGCCCAAACTGCGCTAGGTACTTGTTCGCACCACCCTTTGAGATGTCCTTATAATTTCTTTTTGATCGTGTCTGCGATTGTTTTATTTGTTGCCTCTACCTGTCCATTAGCTTGTGGATATAATGGAGTTGATTTCCCACATTTTATCCTAAAAGCACTGAGTAACATCTCTATATTCTTCCCTTCAAATTGTTTCCCATTATCAGATACTAAATGTGATGGAACTCCATACCTACAAATAATATTCTCGAATATGAATGTAAAAACATCCTTATCACGAATATGTTGTACTGCTTTTACTTCTGCGAGCTTCGTGAAATAATCTGTTGCGACTATTAAAAATCTTCTCTGCCCAGATCCAGGTAAGAATGGGCCAACAATGTCCAATCCCCATTTCCCAAAAGGCCAGCAGCTTGTTGAAGAGGTTAATGTTGCTGATGGTGCGTGAGTTCTTTTCCCATGTCGTTGGCATTCTTTACATCGTCTTACCAAAAATTTTGCGTCTGTGTGCATATAAGTCCAGTAATATCCTTGTATTTTTGCCCTGTACGCCAGAGATCTTCCCCCACTATGATTTCCAGCTTCTCCTCCATGTAACATCTTCAATATTTTTTCTCCTTCTTCACGAGTTAAACATCTTAGAGGTGGTCCACTGAAAGATTTTCTGTATAAAATCCCTTCTCGTAGTTCATAATTTGTTGCACGACTCTTTAATTTATGTGCTTCTAGTATGTTTCTGGGTACTTCTCCTGTTGCGAGATATGCATGAATTTACTTTCTCCAATCTGCGATGTTTTCTGCAATGTTGTCTGGTAGTTCCCTTTCTACTTCCATCGCAATTGCTTCTTCAATTTCTTCTTCCTCTTTATTTACTGATGGGTGTTGAATTATTTGGATTTTGATACTTCTTGCATTAGTTTTTGTCATCATACTTGGAATGAATGCAAAAGCATCTGCGAGTCGATTGTATTTCCTTGTGATATGCCTCCATTTTAGCTTTGGTATCTTCGCAGATAATTCTTCAACGAGTTTCTTGTATTTCTTCAAGGAAAACTCATTCGTGGTATATTCCCCTTTAATTTGACAAATTACCAACTGAGAATCACTTGTTATTCTTATACTTTCAAGATTCTTTTCTATTGCGATCTTCAATGCATACACTACAGCTTCATACTCTATTTCATTATTCGTAGATGCAAATTCCAGTCTGAATGAAAAGGCTGTTCTTTCTCCTTCTGGTGAAATGAACACAACTCCTACTCCATTCTCCTCACTGTTGGATGATCCATCTACTAGAATTTCCCATCTATTTGGTTCTGTTAACAAATCTTTTGGATTCCCAAATTCTTCTTCAACATCCATCATCTCTTCTACTGCCCCGTCTTCTTCCAAAGGAAATTCTGCCAAAAAATCTGCGATAACTTGTGATTTTTGCGATGATAATACTTCGTACTTTATCTTATAATGGTTTATTTGTGCATTCCACCTTTCTATCCTTCCTGATCTTTTTGTGTTCTTCATGACTGACTCAATTGGAACTTTGGTAACTACTTTTATCACATGTGCTTGAAAGTATATTCGCAATTTGAATGATGCATAAACCAGAGCTAAGATTAACTTCTCCATTTTAGAATAATTCTTCTCTGTTGTATTAAAAGTTTTGTTGATGTAGTAGATGGGCCTTTCTACTCCTGCGTCCGTTCGCAACAAAACTGCACTTAAAGCGTATTGAGTTGTTGCGAGGTATACCAATAATTCTTCATCTTTCTCTGGTTTCTGTAATATGGATGTATTCGTGAGATACTCCTTGATCCCTTGAAAAGCTTTTTCACATTCATCAGTCCACCTGAATTTTGCTCCCTTCTTAAGTATGTTGAAGAAATATTTGCACTTATCTGACATTCGCGAAATAAACCTTCCAAGTGAAGCTAAGAGTCCATTCAGCTTTTGCACTTATTTTATTGTTGCAGGTGTTGGCATGTCACGAACTGCTTGTACTTTTTCTGGATCAACTTGTATTCCCTCCTTTGATACTATGTATCCCAAGAATTTTCCTGACGCAACACCTATTATACATTTTTCAGGATTTAATTTGATGTTAAATTTTCTCATTTGCTCAAATATTTCCTTCAAGTCCCGCACATGGTATTTGGCTTCTTTACTTTATATCAACATATCGTCTACATACACCTCTAAGGTTTTATGTATCCATTTTGCGAACACCTTTTCAACCATTCGTTGATAAGTAGCACCCGCATTTCGTAAACCAAATGACATCTTCACATAGCAATATAAACCTCTTGGAGCAAAAAATGCAGTATGTTCTTGGTCTTCTTCTGCGAGTAATATTTGATTGTACCCTTTATACCCATCAAGTGAAGTGACTCTGTCATGTCCTGCAGCTGATTCCACCATTTGTGGTATATCTGGCAATGGAAAACTATCTTTTGTACAGGCTTTGTTTAGATCAGTGAAATCTATGCAAATCCTTATCCCTTTATTCTTCTTCGGAACAATGACCATATTCGCAATCCATTCTGGATATTTTGCTTCTCTTATGATTCCCGCATCCAACATCTTTTGCAATTCTTCTTCTATTTGTGTATGGTAATTTTGCGAAATCTTTCTTATTCTTTGTTTAAATGGTCTCACACTTTTATCTATGTTCAATCTATGACACGCCACTGATGGATCAATTCCTGGTATTTCATCTACACCTCCTGCGAATATATCTTTGTATTCTCGCAAAAGATCAATAGTTCTTTTTTCTTCTTCTTCATCCATCTTAGTTCCAATTCGCAAGATTAAAGGCTCCTCTTTACTTCCAATGTTTATTTCTTTGGTTAGTTCTGCTGCGACATAACTAGGACTTTGCTCTCCCATAGGTGTTAGCTCTTTGATTACTTTCATTGGCTCTCCTTCTTTTTCTGGGATCTCACTTGGTATTCCTCTTCCTTATTTTGCTCTTATTGTGTACACCCTGAACTCTTCTTCCTTTTTTGCTTCTTCCGCAAGTTTTCTGCGGAACTGTTTCTTTCTAGCTCTTCCTCCGAACTGTTTTACTTCAGTCTGATAACAGAATTTTGCACTATCAAGATCTCCTTTTATCTCTTGTATTCTTCTTGGTGTAGGAAACTTAATTGACTGATGTAATGTCGAAACAACAGCTTTAATCTCATGAATCCATGGTCTTCCTATCAACATATTATATGGATATTCCATATCTACTACGCATAAAACTATATGTGTTTCAATTTCTCTCAGCGATACTCGTAACATTATTTCCCCTTTGGATTTTGTTGCAGATTTCCCCAATCCATGGATAATATATTCTGAATTTGTGATTTCTTCATCTTTGATCCCCATCCCCTTAAGTACATGATAAAATATAATATCAACAGAACTCCCTGTATCAATCAAAACTCTGTTTAATTTCCATTTTCTATAGATTTTGTAGCTTTTCTTTCTTCTCGTATGATCGGGATTGTGACTACTAATGGTGAAGTGTGGTTCAAGTCTTCATTTGGAATTTCTGCTACTGAAAACGTGATTTTCTGCTTTTCCCATTCTTTCAAAGTTGTTATTTTCTCCACCTCCATGATCTTTCTTCCTCTACAATCTCGTTTGTGTATTTTTCCCTTTATGTTATTATGAAATTCATCAATCATTGTCTTTGTGATCATATTACATTCTTCTTTTTTGCAACCTTCATCTACTGATTCTATTTGATCTTCAAATCACCAAAATTCCTTCAAATTTCTGCTATGATGATCTTCAAATCCCTGTTTCTAGCGCCAATTATGTAGTTACAGAATATCCTACAACTACACCCTCAGTAGAATTGGTAAAACTTAAGAAGTTCATGATGATGAACAACAACTTTCTTATTAATGCTCTCAATTGATTACAAGAAATATCTAAATGGAACTAGAATAGTTACAACTTTCTCTATTCTCTTTCCCGAAATGTTTTCTCACACTCACCAAAAGAACCTCTTCAATTTAACATTTGAACTATTATTTATAGAGAAATATTTACAACTGTAATAACATGCGAGGCACCATAACTTATGATCGCAAGCTTATTTTATATTTGCAAACTTTTTATTCTTCTCCCGCGTTTCTTTTACCATCATGTTATTTTGTGACACTTTCCTCTTATAGTCGTTGTTATATTCGCAACCCAATATCTTGCGATATTCGGTACCTACAGAAACTAAGCCTGGAATATATTTCCTAATTTGAAGCACTGCGGAAGCCACGACAGCATCAATAATTTGCACCTTGGTCAAATTAGCTTTTACACATTCCTGGTTAATCATGAATCGCATACATCTCTCAAAGGGACGCAACGGACTCACAGAAATTTTAAAGTCGATAGGAGAGGCATGATATTCTTTCCTCTGAAGACAAAAACTTATTACACCTCCTGGCCGAACCAACCTGTCTTCTCCTTCACTTTCCGGACCATTCAGAAGAATCGACATGTACTTGGGATGGTTTCTCCTAATCGTGGCCGATGTTGTAAAGAACTCATCATCTATGTTTGGCTTGGAATTGCCAACGTATTTCGGTACGACATAACTTTTCTCCAGTGACATCCTAATGAAAATTCCCTCACGCTGCTTCCACCTTTCAAACAACTACATGATGGAATAATACGAAGAGAAATTATTACGGAAAGTGCATGGAAATTATTTTATCAGACACAGGAGATCCATCCTAGATGTAAGCAAATTTGTTTCGAAGTCATAATACGTATAGGCAAATAAATGGGGACTGGCAGACCCTGCATTACCACCTCATGCCAAGGTCGAACCCTGCAGCGGGAAATTTGCGCCACACAAGGAAAAGGAGTAAACCCTAGAAGCCAGGTTTTCATGGGAATGGAATGACAGTTACCAGATCATGCATGCCTACTTTGCACAGTGAATTGAGGTAGTCAACATTACTACGCTATTCACGCCTAAAGGCTATTACAAATTCGTGCAAAGCATACTTACGGCTAGGATTCATACCAACACAAAAGGACAATATTTTCTACAAGATCATGAAAAGGTACGCCTACATCTAGGGTTTGCACTAACCAAAAAAAAAAAAAAGTTAAAGAGGAAGTGCTGGAAGACATACCTGGATTCACTCATCCGTTTTACTATTACCACACAACCAAAAAAAAATGATGAAGGCGTGAAATAAAAGGAGAGGCCGGCCCCATTTTATAGGCGTGATACTTGGGAGTTTGAATAAGGAAAGGACTTCCTATTTGAGTCAAGTAAGGAAAAGAGGCAACCGGGCACGCAACTTTCCTCCTGAATTTTACTGTCGAGCTGTTTCCACCTCCTGAACGAGCTCAAAACCTAAATATTCCCTCAAAGGGAGATAAGAGATTCTTTTCCGTTTAGAATGGAGGGGCGGACCATCAAAATCCGAGTCCGTAAGAGAATTCTACAACGATTCTAGTAAAGGGCGCTAATTAGGGTTTCGGCATGCCAAACCCTAATTTGGACAAAGTCGTCATCCTTCCACGGAACTGAAGCCAGTCGTCATCCTTTCGAGGAACTCAAGATAGCTCCACTCCAAGCCGCACAACGCAAGCGGCTCCATTCCAAGCCGACCAATGCTGACGGATCCATTCTAAGCCGATTCAATGCTAACAGCTCCATCCCGAGCCAATACTACACTGACGGCTCCATCCCAAGCCAATAATATGTTGGCGTCTCCATACCAAGCCGTCCGCGCCATTTGCCTTGGCCCCATCATGCCAAGCCGTCCGCGCCATGACTTGTCGCGCCAACACTAACAACTCGCCAAGCCAGCGTCATGATGTTCCCTAACCCAGCCAAAGTAATGCATAGCCAGACTATGCCGACGATCTTCATCTCACCACTTCACGGCCATACCACAAATAAAAGTTATGCAAGGCCGCCAAACACGGGATCATGAACTCTCTTTTACCTCTCGAAAAAGGTTAGTCGGACTTTCCTGACCATCTTGCATGATTTACGTTTCGATTATGTCCTTGTCTGTCACCATATTATGCTTACCTCGCAACAACGCCCCTGTTCCGAGCTAAGCAGGGGACTTAATGTTGATGGTGGTTATCAGCTTAGAGTTAAAATCATAAAACCCTAGTCGGACAGTGACGTCGCAGAATTTGAGTAATAATGTCTCCACTGAATGCATTTATTGAACCCTTTAATATGTTTGCGAGAAAATTACAAGGGTGACTTTTTTTTTAATACTAATTAGGGTTTCGATGGGCCAAACCCTAATTCCCACACCACTGTACCAATGACAAACCATGCCAGCCACATCTACCGCGCCAAGGCATGCCAACCATGCTAGCCGCACCACTGTGCCAATGGCAAACCATGACAGCCATATCTACCGTGCCAAGGCATGTCAACAATGCTAGCCACACCACTGTGCCAATGGAAAACCATGCCAGCCACACTTACCGCGCCAAGGCATGCCAACCATGCTAGCCACACCACTATGCCAATGGCAAACCATGCCAGCCACATCTACCGCGCCAAGGCATTCCAACCATGCTAGACGCACCACTGTGCCAATGGAAAACCATGCTAGCCATACCTACCGCGCTAAGGCATGCCAACCATGCTAGACGTACCACTGTTCCAATGGCAAACCATGCCATCCACATCTACCTCGCCAAGTCATGCCAACCATGCTATCCGCACCACTGTGCCAATGGCAAACCATGCCATCCACACTTACCGCGCCAAGGCATGCCAATCATGCTATCCAAGCCAACCGCACCTTGCCTTTGCCCCACCATGCCAAATCGTCCATGCATGCCGGCCAATTTTCTGCGCCATACCATGTTGGCCTTCCCCATGCGGCTACCAAAACAAAGGCTTGCAACAATCAACGACCATCTTTCCATATAAGATGCAAATCTTAGTCATCCAAAGTCACCAACCAACGCATGTTAACCTTTGGCCCAACGCCAAAACCCTAATTTTGGCCACGCCTAAACCGCGCCAAGGCATGCCAACCATGCCACACGTGCCAATGGCATGCTGTACCAGCCACCTTGTCACGCCATACCGTGTTGGCCTTCTCCATGCGGATACCAAAACAAAGACCTGCAATAATCAACGCCCATATTTCCATCTAAGATGCAAATATTAGCCGTTCAAGGTCACCAACCAACGCATGGTAACCTTTGACCCAACGCCAAAACCCTAATTTTGGCCACGCCCAAACCGTGCCAAGACATGCCGACCATGCCACATGTGCCAATGGCATGTCGTGCCATCCACCTTGCCGCACCTAACCCATACCATGTCGGCCTTCCCATTACAACTGCCAAAACGAAGGCCTACAACAATCGACGACCACTTTTTCATCTAAGGTCCAGATCTTAGCCGTCCAAGGTTACCAGCTAACGCATGGTAACCTTTGGCCCTAGTTTGGTCGCGCCTAAACAAAGCCAAAACCCTAACGTTTGGCCGCGCCTAAGCCAGGCCATATTAAATCCATGTTGATCATGCTTCCATCAAGAGAAGGGTTGCAATAATCACCGGCTACCTTTCCTCTTAAGATGTAAAATCTCGACCGTCGAAGGTCACCACGCAAGTCTCCAAAGATCAAATTGCCAGACAATAACAAACGTGCTACATGTTTTCCACAAAAGCATTCCAGACATCAACACATGTCACAAACTGGGGGATGCTCATTGGGTATTGGTTTGGCGGTTTACAGCGTGAGGCATACACTACGCCCGTTATAAGAGAGTGCCATAAGGAAAAAGCAGTTAATAAACACAGGGAGTAATGTTGAAACACTTTCTTTTATGGAACATCAATTTCAGGTGTTACCAGTTACCACCTCTGTAGTTGCGGATTATCTCACAACTACACCCTCATAAGAATCCATTAAAATGATTCCTAAACCTAATTAATTTGATATGAAACTAAGAATTAAGGTACTAAAATTATAAAGAGACACAAAGATTTTTACGTGGTTCGATCAATGTGATCTACATCCACGGTGCTTCACTAGTGATTATATGTAATTACATGATTTTACAATTAAGACTCCATTAAAGAATATTTGGAGCTCTAGTTTTTTGGGGAAGAAGATGATAAAGAAAATAAATCTCTCCTAACATTTTCTCTCTCCTCCTAAAATTATCCTCTCTTGCTCAAAAGATCTCTCCCACTTCTCATGCCTAAATGGCTATTTATATGATTTTACAATAGATGACAGTTGTGTTGTCCCGCCATTTCGGATTTGAAGATTATCTTGCGAACCTTCGTGGCTTCCTTTGCTCGCAAAATGTCCTTCTTGCTCGCAAAATATTCTTTGCTCGTAAAATGTATTCTCTCTTCACAATTTCGTAAGTTATCATTTGATGTGATATTCCGCTCCTACATCTTGCCTCTTTTTTCTTGAATATTGCTTGAAGAGCGATCTTTAAGAAAAAATCACTTGCTATGGTTGTTGGAGTAGTCTTTGATCTTTGTTGATGAAGGAACGAGCTAAAGAATATCAAACTCAAAAAGTATATACTTGCCTCTATTCTTTTGCGAAGTTTTGAAGCTTTAAGAAGTAATTAGAAGTATCATCTTGCGAAGTATAAAGTATGCGAATTATCTTGAAGAAGTATAAGAAATATAAAATATCCTTGAAGAAGTATAAGAAGTACTTAATCCTCGAAATATATAAGAAGTATGAAGTATCCTTAAGAAGTATAAGTAGTTTTTAATCCTCGAATTATATATGAAGTATGAAGTATGAAGTATCCTTAAGAAGTATAAGAAGTATTTAATCCTCGAATTATATAAGAAATATAAAATATCCTTGATGAGAGTGATAAATATTGCCTCTGTTCATGTGAAATTATTATTCCACTTTTGGCAAGGATTCTTGCTGAGAAGATAAATAACATAAAATATTTTCTTGGGTATCCATAGTTGCCTCTGTTCTTTATCTATGAAGGAGAATCCTTGAGAAAATGTTGAATAATTAAATTGCATCTCTATTATTATCTTGCCTTTGCCTCAAGTGGTAACCCTGCTAACTTCTGAATTTTTCTGCAAATTTCTGAATTTTTCTGTGAATTTTTGGGATTTTCTGCGAATTTCTGAACTTCTAAATAGTGATGCGAATATAGTGTTGCGATCATAGTGTTGCGAATATAATGTTGCGAACATAGTGTTGCGAACATAGTGTTGCGAATATAGTGTTACGAACATAGTGTTGCGAATATAGTGTTACGAACTATGAATAGTCCTGCGAATTATGAATTTTTCTGCGAACTTTCGCGGTGTTTTCCTGTAAAATTTTGTAAAATACTTGTGCGAATATAATATTTATGTAGTGATTATGTTATGAAATGTTTATGCGATGCTTATGCCATGAAATGTTTATGCAATGCATTTATGATGCAAATATGATGCTTGAATGATGCGAGTATGATGCAAATATGATGCTTGTATGATGCAAGTATGATGCTTGTATGATGTGAATACTTATATATTATAATGCATAGCTAATGTTTGTGTTACTTTGCTCATTTTGCTGCAGTAAAATTGATATATCCTTGAGTTGCCTCTATTTATATAATCATCTTCGCAAGTTTACTTGTGTATTTTCGTGAATGAAATCGCCTCTTCTGGTATGACTTCGTGATATATATTCTTGTAAGAATTCTTCAATGATCTTGATGGGATTGTCTTCTTTGTTAGGACTTCATGATATATCTTCTTGTAAAAATTCTTCAATGATCTTGATGGGATTGTCTTCTTTGTCAGAACTTCATGATATATCTTCTTGTAAAAATTCTTCAATGATATTGATTGAATAAATTTCATTAATTGTTGTGGTCTTATCATGCCTTCCTAAGTAAAGGTCTTATTTTGCCACCTCTTTTGTAGCGACAAAATCGCAGGACGTTCTTACACTTTCATGTCGTGACCCATTGATCTCATCTTAACTTCTTTACTATGTTCTGCGAGTTCTTTTTGTATGTTTTCCTTCTTTTCTTTTTTTTTTTTTTTTTTTTTTAGAATGCTCGCAAAACTTCATTTGTTGCACAAATATGACAAGCCTTTGTGTTTTCGCAAACAAGAAGCCTCGTGACATTTGCGTCTTATAGCACGTATCAGCTCCCTAATGGAGGGTGCTGCCCTTTATCTTCCCCCTGGTTGCCCCTTCAAGGAAGCGTACATCGACCATACAAGGTTAGCTCTTCCCATCCGGTTCTGCCAACAACCAGCTTTTGATCGCAACCTCTTATCCTTTTTTCCTATAGGGCTTATAGTTACGAGGTTGCACCCTATGGGGTATCTTTGGGCCAAGTGCATCATTTGCCAAGACTTGTCAAAAATGGCAGATGTGGTTCAACCTCACCCGGCACTCTTGACTCAACCGTGTACCTCGGCGCCTTGATCGTTTTCTGCATTTCTTGGGAAAGACAGTATGCCTTAGTCGCCCAACCTAAATCCTCTTACACCGCATTTTATATTGCGTAATGTCGCTAGATTAGGTGAGAATCCAAGGTGTCTAACCCGGATAGGTACCCCATTATTGGGTTGTACCCCTAAATTTTTACCATGTACTAAGAGCCCTTGGTGGTGTTCCAGTTACCCTTAGCCACGTTTATAGGTACCCCCTTAAATGACGCACTTTAGGACTTTGCCTCTTACGAAATATAGCTTCGCGAACTAGGGTGTACGCCACAAAGGTTTGCCTGTATAAAATTTTCTGCGGCTCTCTTTCTTTTTTGGAGGCTGATCACAGATTGCGGTCTTTTATTCGCAAATTAATGAAAGTTTAATCGCAATTGATTTTTGGCGGTATTTTTTTGCCTTTTTTTTAAAAATTCATCATAAATTTTTCATGTATATAAAATGTTGAATGTTTTCATGAAATGTTTAGTATAAGAAGTATGAGAAGTATCCATATCACATCTTTAAATCAAAATTATTCTATAGAAATATAGGAATTAAATTTTCTCTGTTTTTTGCAATTTTGAAATCTTTTAAAAATTTTGAGATCTTTTAATTTTTGTGATGAAGTAATTTTAGAATCTTGCGATTGTGTCGCTTTTTACCAATCTAAAAAATCTTTAAAATGTTTTGGAATCTTTGAAATTGTAGAAATTTTGCGAGTATATAAATTCAAAAATCTTTTATCTTCCGTAAATAAAGTATTAAAGGAAATGGTACCTACCTTTTTACGGCTTGTTGTTGTCTTTTGCGAAGTATATGACTTGCCATTTCTTGCGAAATATGTCTGTGAAATAATCTCTCATTTTCTTCTTGCGAAATATCCAATAATCTTGCGAAGTAATGATTTACACGAAGTAGACGCACATTTGCGTCCATCATCTTATCAGCTGCTCTTGCGACCATCTGTCCAAGCTCCTATTTTTTTAAACGTAGTGAAATTCGTAGAACTTATACTAATTTTATCATCCCTTATATAATTGTTTCCCTTATACTGATTCTTCTTCGGAGGTTGGTTTAGCTTTGAGTGAACTATTATCTTCGCAACTTCTGATTCTTGCGAACTGATGACCCTTCCTCTTTATGTAAATTATTCTTAGTAGTAAGTGGGGATTGAACTTAATGGATTCTGAACATATATTGCAATGAGTATCTCGTGTGCAGCCACTGGTTCATCTTCAGTTCAGCACCTTGTTGATGCTATGGTTCAATAATTGTTAAGACGCGAATGAAGACCACATCATTAGATAAAAAGCATCATTTCATAGCATAGCATCATCTAAAACCATAGCATAGCATCATCTTATAGTAATTCGCCCTTTATGATATTTCCGTCTTACTTTTCTTGTTGTATTATAGCACCCTGATGATGCTATGATGCATCTTACTGGCGCAACTTCAGTAGTTGTGTGCAGCTATGGTCCGTCAATTTTTTTTGCAAACATTCATAAAATATTTTTGAAGGGCACTCATGTTGAAACTCTTCTTATTTACTCATGATGTTACTCTCTTCTCAGAAACTCTTCTTATTCACGTATGAACTGGAACTCCTGAAGGTGAACAGCAACGTGTTTTCTTTTCCTTTGCCTCGTAAGCTCATCTTTTGTTGTTGCGAATATTAGAAGTTCATCTTTTGTTTTGAGTTTGATATTGTTGCGAAGTGGATGATGAGCTTTATAATGCCATTCGAACTGAATTCTCTTTGATTCGTGAAAATAGTCATTGATGGTTGAACCAACTTTCTCATTTCGTCCTTTCTTTGTCGTGGGTCGTTGTCTTCGCATATTTTCTGACGAAGTAAATTTCATTGACTCTCCTCTTCGTTTGAGTATGTTACAAGCTGTACCCTCTCATGAAACTTATATGCTTCATAGTATACCAAGACAGGAACACGAAATGCATGAGCAACCATAGCAACATAAGTAGTTCCAACCCTCGAGTATACAGTTCCGTTGGATAACACTGAAGAAGCCCTAAAGAAAATCCTTGTGATCTCATGCATGATGTATGAAATAGCATTTATATGGGTGTATGTGCAATTGATCCCCTTCACCACCAATCTTCGCAGTGACGCTAGTCCTTCAATCTTTGTACGTGAGTCCACCACTTCCACACGAAACTGTTTCCCCAGTTCGTAAGCCTTCAACAGTATCGTTTCAACAATAGTTGGTGATCCATACGTCAATAGCATATCCCCATCTGTGATCTTTTGACACCGCATGCTCGACTATTGCTTTATCTGATATTTGGTTCTCGTATTTCTTATGAAATAAGTTTTCCTTAACTTCTTGTTTATTCATTACTCGTAACACTAAGCTGCGAACAACACCATTCTTTCGCCTGTGAACTAATGGTTGAGCTGATGTTGATCTTTGTATGTTGCTTGACAATGAACTGAAGCTTATCCAAAAAATTTCTTGCACGAATTGTTGTTAGCAACAACGAATACTCAACTATGAAGGCTGATGAGGTTGTTAATATTTCTGAAGCTCGAAGTTTGCATTTGATTTTTGATGATGGAAAGTTAAGAACATTTCTAGAAGCTGGGAGTAATGTAACTAAGTTACGTACATTCATTGACTTTGAAGTAGTTGACAACTACCCTTTCAAAGTCGAGATATTTAAGGTATCTAAACCTCTCCAGTTGTAACAAGATTGAGGTACTACGAGAAAGGTTTGTCAACAAGCTATATAATTTGCAGACATTGGTATTACAGAACTATAGTTCCCTTTCAAGACTTCCTGAAGACTTTGGATCGATGAAAAATTTGAGGCATCTTGATCTTTCATATACAGGAATAAAGTTCTTGCCCAAGTCAGTTATGAATCTCTGCGGGATGCTAACATTGAATGTCTCTTATTGCATAAATTCTTTTGCGAAGTTCTTTTGCGAAGAATACTTTAATTTATTTAATTATTTAGTATATCCTCCTAAAGTATCTTAGTCTTCCAGCACACGTGACTAAGGCATCCTTTAGTAACTTCATTCGTAAGAATTAGTAGCTGCGAACTTTCTTCTTCGTATACTTCTTCTTTTGTTCGTAATGGGGATAATCCCTTTCGGAAGTACGTAAATGAACATCTGTACGTAAATCTTCTTTTGTTCTTTTGCTTACTTATATCTCCCTGAACAGTTTATGTAACTCGAATTGTCTTATGCAAAATGAACTACTGAATTTCACCCCGTCCTACTGAATTTCTTCTTCTTCTCCCTGGACATTTATGTTCGTAAGATTCGAACTCATGATGACATTTATCCCGTTTCTTCGTAGGAATGACATTTCTTCGTCAGTGACGCAGAGCTTTTGCAAAAAATTTGCTGCAAACGATTAGTAAATTTGGTTAGTAGTTTATAGATCATTAAGATGAGTAATGTTTGCGTATGAAGAATGAAAACTTTACATATATTCTTCTTGTTTTTGTTCTTGCGAAATGTAAATCTCTAAATCTCTAACCAACAGAAAATCTTGAAATTTGACTTTGTCAGAAATTCTTTAAACAAATTTGTAAAACGAGATTTGGTTACTACAAATTTATAGCAAAAACATTTTTAAATTCAAAATTTCCATAATAAATCAAATTTCTACAAAAAGCAAAGTTTAGATCGCAAAAAAATTATTTTTCAATTTGTGTTTTGAAATTCCCAAATTTTGAAAAATAAAACAAAGAATAAGAAAAGTGAGAAGAAATTTGTCCTTTTTGGAAGCGATTGTTGACGTAGCATGTGTAAATTTCATTTTGCTTGACGATTTCTCCATATCCACATTTCTCTTCCTGAACTACTACTAATGTGTTTGTTGTTTGAAGATGCCAATAAAAGAACTTCCATTTCTGTCTTCAAAACTCATAAATCCGAAGACAATTCATCACCATCAATAACCAATTTTTCTAACTTTCTTGAACCAACAAGATTAGGTCCCTGTTTCTAGCGCCAATTATGTAGTTGCGGATTATCTCACAACTACACCCTCATAAGAATCCATTAAAATGATTCCTAAACCTAATTAATTTGATATGAAACTAAGAATTAAGGTACTAAAATTATAAAGAGACACAAAGATTTTTACGTGGTTCGATCAATGTGATCTACATCCACGGTGCTTCACTAGTGATTATATGTAATTACATGATTTTACAATTGAGACTCCATTAAAGAATATTTGGAGCTCTAGTTTTTTGGGGAAGAAGATGATAAAGAAAATAAATCTCTCCTAACATTTTCTCTCTCCTCCTAAAATTATCCTCTCTTGCTCAAAAGATCTCTCCCACTTCTCATGCCTAAATGGCTATTTATATGATTTTACAATAGATGACAGTTGTGTTGTCCCGCCATTTCGGATTTGAAGATTATCTTGCGAACCTTCGTGGCTTCCTTTGCTCGCAAAATGTCCTTCTTGCTCGCAAAATATTCTTTGCTCGTAAAATGTATTCTCTCTTCACAATTTCGTAAGTTATCATTTGCTGTGATATTCCGCTCCTACAACCTCCTCCCATTTACTCACCCGTTTTCCATTTCTTAATGAGACCGGAGTATGTTTCACTTCGACTTGTATAAATATGCATTACCTATTTCCACCGAATAACAAGTTCAGGTCAGGAGCATACAACACTCAGAAAACATTTGCTAGCTCTCCATCTGTTAGCTTCCCACTTTCTGATATATGTCGTATAACAACTACTCTTTCAGAATCAACTATTCTGGTCTCAACACTTTCTTCGCTTCCCTCCCCTAAAACCAACCCTTGTCATTCACTTTGTGACCGAAGTAAGTTTGGAACGACCATTTCTTGGTTTAGGCCGGATTTGTACAGATTGATCTCTCGAATCTAAAGTACTCCCTTGTAGTACATTATTTAGGGTTTAAATTCATTTTTGACCCACACACCCGAAATTACCAAAATCAGCAGAAACCGTTTTCACCCTCAAACAATAAGACATCAACATAATCGTATGAATGTTATTATGATTATGTATGAGGTGAGGATTTCATCCTAGGAAATTATGTTTTACATGTGTTTTAAGGAAGTAGGTTCATGATCTTGTGTTGTGAACCGAAAAGGAAATTATCAGGCGTTATTGGGGTTGTTCTTCATTGCATATCTTATGAACGACCAATATGTGTGATTAGTATAACCGCTCATGACTTGTTTGTGTTCTTTGTAAAACTATTCACATGAGGCCTGGATTATGTATGGGTATGACTTTTATTAGTGAAACCGATCTTAAGTAATCACCTGGGGTATGATCGAGTTTGTGTGTGTAAGACCTAATACTGGGAAAATGGGAACCAATCCTAGTAAGAGGTGCATCACATACAAAGGGGAATCGATCCTTATATGAGGTACATCAAGGTTTATAGTAGAAAGGGGAACCGATCCTATGAACATGTGCAACACGTTTTTAGGCAAAGGGGAACCGATCTTATGGACATGTGCAACACATATAAGTTAGATACCAAAAATATGTGGGGAACCGATCCTAGTACCTAGTCAACCAAAGTTTGGTAAGCTAGTGTGACTATGCACATTACTCACATGGAGGTAGAACCGAAACTTGTTTTGGTAGAACCGTTACACCCATGATTTGTGATTGAGTGTTACTTGATCAATCACATAGTTCTTAAAAGTCAGATGAACCAATTCTAAATTTGTTTGGAAGCGTGGTAAATCGGTTTCAAGTGAGTAAGTATGAAAAAGGACTTACAAGAGAAAGATGTCGACACACTTTGGACACGTGCATTAATGTGTGTCTTTTATTGTTCAAAGGTATTCCTTAACAACTAAGAAGGAAGTAAATCCCAAGATCGAATTTAAATAAGTTAAGAATCTTTTTTTTTATCGATAAAGAAAGGAATTTATTGATCAGAGAAGGGGTACAAGAGGCTTGAACCACCTAGGGGAAAAGAAAAAAGAAAAATAAGGGAAAAAGACTTGTCACAGGAAGCCAAAAAACCAAAAAACCCCTAGAAAAACTAAGGTGGGAAATATACATTGACCCAATTCTCAACAACTGAGTTAAAAGAAACATCTTCAAATTCCTTAAAAGCTAAAGCCCATTCAAACAAGTTGTACTTGACCATATGAATAACATGAGGCTTATTGTGAGCTTTGTTTGTGAAAACTCTTGCATTTCTTTCCTTCCAGGTACACCAAAGAATTGCTGCTGCCAAAAGATTCCAAAGTAACTTCTTTTGATCAGTATTAAAATTCATTTGCCAAGCTAAGACATCCGCTGGCACAGTAGAAGGCATTGTGAAAGAAAAATTTAATTTTCCCATAAAGTGCTGCCATATACCAACTACAAACTCACACTGTAAGAAAAGATGTGAAGTTGTTTCATCACTGTTGCAGAAGAGGCAGGTTGATGATGTTACAATACCTTTACGAATAAGAGAGTCTCTAGTAGGAAATCTGAAGTGACTTAAACACCAGATGAAGAAATCTACTTTTGGGGGATACTTTTGCTGCCAAAGGAATTTAAATATATCTTCATTTTGATCTTCAACTATTGCCAAAATCTTGCCATAGCAAGATGTCACTGTAAATTTCTTTGCTGCTGTAAGATCCCATTGAAAGATATCTTCACAGAAGTTAAGGTTTTTAATTATATATGAAAAATAAGAATTAGTAATGTGCATTTTATAGTTAAATATTTTCCAAGGAGATTTCGATCATTAATTTGGATAGAGCATTCTCAGGAATTATGAAAACCGAATATGGAAAATATTGAATATCTTGAGAACATTTACGGTTTTGGAAATTCCTCGGTGTCCAAACTTCCTTGTCTATAAATACTTTGAGTTTGCATTTCTAGAAAACTAATCCTTCGTGATAGTAAACTTCCTCTATTATACTGTTACTGGTGAAGCCGCCTATTCAGAGAGGTGAGTAACCTAATTAGGCGAAATCTTTTACGGTCGCTCAATTTAAAGTATTCTTTGGGATTGAGAATCTCTAGTGCGTACCGTTGGTGGGAAACTAGATAATTGCTATTTATCTTTAGTTTTCATATTGATTTGATTGACTAACGGTGGTTGAACTTTGATTGCACCTAGTTTGTTTATGCTTGAGGATCTTCTCTTCTGATATAAGATTCACTCAAACTAGTTCAAATTTTTGACAGGGATCTTTAGACTGTTATTAGATCTAAAGACGATCTTGTGATAATCCATTGTTAACAGACTCCGTTCTGTGTGTGATTGATCATAAGAGATTCAAGTAGTTGTGTGCAGGTGTTTATTGAAAAATATCTAAGAAGATTTGAAGACAAAGAAGATATGAAATATTTCTGACTTTGTTATATAAATCTTTGGTGTGCATAATACTTGTTTCAGTAATAGAGTATCCAACTATAATCGATTTATCCTTGTGGAATTTTGACAGAATAGTTGTGAAGATCAGAATCAATACATTTCCTTGGGATTAAATGTATTGATTGCAAAATCTTAACCATTACCTTTTGGTGATTGTACATAAGATAGATCTTGGAATCTGGCAAAGGAGTTTATGTTAAGATAAACAGAAGAGCCTTTGTCCAACTCATATCACTTGGTTGAAGAGAGTTGATACCAAACAGATTTGTTGTTCCTTCATTGTTTGGAATACAAACCAAAAGAATTGGTCCAAGTACGTGACTTGTTTACAGGTCGGAGGCGTGGGAATACATACGGAACTAGGTGAACTATAGGTTTAGTTGCTTGGCCTCAACTATACAAAGTTGGTTTTTTTTTTATATAGTGGCTTAATCCTGAGAGTATTCAATTATGTACTAGGTCCCGGGTTTTTTTTTCATTTGCGGTTTCCTCATCAACAAAATCTTGCTGTGTCATTTACTTTATATTTCTGCATTATAATTGTTTTATTATAATTAAAGTAAATTGCACAAACGTTAATTCCTATTTACTTGATACGCAATCCTATTGAGTTTTGTTAAGTCCGAACCTTTGTATCAAGTAAACACACTTCGTTGTTGTATTGTATCGATCTCATATCCGTAGTTGATCACACGAAGTGTGAACCGATTTGTTGTATTGTCTCGACTCAGTCCATGGACAATCACTTTCGGAGAAAGGACTTATATGAAGGAAAAGTTATAGCTTGAGGTATATTTGGGTACCCTCGCCTTTTCAACTATGGTAGTCCTTATGATTTAACCAGAAAATATGAGTCCTGGAAAATGTTGGACAACACTACTCTCAATAATCATCTCCCTTGGATGATCATTGGAGACTTCAACATCATTCTCCATGACTCTTAAAAAGTATAATGTCACCCCAATTGATACTGTGGTAGCTAGCTTTTTCCAAAGCAAAATTTTGGATTTGGATATAATGAACATTGGATTCTCTGGTCTTGCTCTCACTGAGCAAAGACTAGATAGAGGTCTTGCTTCTAACAGTTGGTTTCTTATATTTCCAAACACCACCATATCCAACTTACTAGCTATAGGGTCATACCATCACCCCATTTACCTTAATTCAAATTTGTTAGAGCATTGCTCGGTCGAACTCGCATGTGTTGCTATCTCAAGCATGTTTGTCAATGTTAGTGATCAAAACTATAAGTCTTGATTTATAGTCTACTATAAATAAGGTCTCGGACTAGGATAAAAAGTGTAGTTGAGCTCAAGAACTCCATGGCAATCATCATACAAGACGAAGGACTACTCAAGGAACTGGTGGATCTTTATCGACTAAAAGGTATGTGGAGACTTGAACTTATCTATCACTCAAAAGTCTATTTATCTCATATCTTGAGACAAAAGTCGTTTTGCTATATAGACTTCGATTATACATATTTGGTATTTCGAGCTGAGTTTACCTCTCCTATCTATTTCTCGAAATATATGTTGGTAAAGATTTCGTTGTGGCCAAGTTCATCTTTACCTAGTGACGAAAGTCATGATAAGTTTCAATCACTTTGAATATTGGTCTGACAAAAAATGGTTTGTGAATAACAACTATATAACGTCCTCTGATAATGTTTCAATAATTGAAATGAGAGTTTAGATAATATAACCAATGGAGGATATAATCATTGTTGTGGAAACACATATGTGTATAAGTCCTTATTCCTTGAACAAAAGTTTGCGAACTTTGTTGATCAAGAGAACCGGAGAAGTGCGTGAGCTTCATTCCGCGAACCCAATCCGCGAACTGGCGAAGTTCTCAAATCAAGAATTTCTGCTGGAGTTTGTGAACTCCATCCGGGAACTTAAGTCCCCGAACCCTGTCCTCAAATTTGAGTAGGTTATGTCTAAAAAAGATGTCTGTGAACTCATCTTTATAAAATAAGGAATGTTATTGCAAACCGTGGCTATATAGTTCATGAACCGTTTCGAGTGAATCAAATATTTTTTGCTTCAATTGTGTCTTGTGTAGTATATAAATATCTAAGCAATTGAACAACTCTCTAACTAGTTCATTTGAGTCATTTGAGCTAGTTATGGTGAAGAATAATATGGTTGATATGAAAGTTATCATATAGCTAACCATTTGGTTAACGATTGTTGAACCAACTAATGTACAAGTTTGGGTACGGTTTTCACAAGCCTACAAACGTGCATTTCATGTGTGTATAACAAGCTATGTTTTCGATCTAACGGTTGATAAATATTAGATTGAATCTGATCAGGTTTTCATCTAACGGTGAATATTGAATGCTTTGTTACTAAGCTAACATTGATTGCAAACCCTGATTTGAAAGACTATATAAGGGAGAACTCTAGCACTTGGGAAACCTAATCCCCACACCTTACGTGTGATACTAGTTGCTAAGATAGAGTCGATTCTCCTTTACATTTGGTTTCTTCTTCTAAACCAGGTTAACGACTTAAAGACTTCATTGGGATTGTGAAGCCAGACCGATACTACTTTTATCGTAGTTGTGTGATCTGATCTTGTTGTTTCTATCGTACGAGTATAATTGTAATGAATGGCTTGAGATTTCTAAATTGTAATGATTGGCTTGAGATTTCTATCTCCGGTAGGCAAGATATAAAAGTATTCACAAACATCTTTGTATCATTGTTTGTGATTCCACAATATCTTTTTGCTGCGTCGATTAAGACTATTGTGAGGTGATTGATAAAGCTGAGCTGTTCTTCGGGAATATAAGTCTGGTTTTATCAATTGGTTCATGTTCACCTTGATTTATTAAAAGAAGGAACAAAACTCGTAGGTATATTCATGGGAGATGGATTATCTATTACCTTATACTTTTCTGTGTGATTCAAATTGGTTTATTAAACTCTTCGACTTTGGGTCGTAGAAACTCTTAGTTGTAGGTGAGATCAGCTAAGGGAATCAAGTATGTAGTATCCTGCTAGGATCAAAGGCGTTGGAGCATAACTGTATCTTGGATCAGTGTGAGATTGATTGGGGTTCAACTACAGTCCAGACCGAAGTTAGCTTGGAGTAGGCTAGTGTCTATAGTGGCTTAATACAGTGTATGTTTAATCTGGACTAGGTCCCGGGGTTTATTTGCATTTGCGGTTTTCTCACAAAATTCCGGTGTCTGTGTTATTTCATTTTCCACATTATATTGTTATCTCTATAATTGAAATAATATCGGTTGTGCGTTGAAGATCAATCAATTAGAATATCCAACCTTTGGTTGTTGATTTACATTGATTGACACTTGGATATTGGTGTTTGGTACCATCCAAGTTATTCTTGTATTTGATTAAAGACTCGCTGATTTCTATTAGCTTGAGTAAATCAAAACAAGAGAGAGATAATAACTCCTTGAGATATTTCTATCTAGATTGAGTCTGACTGTCTAGTTGATTCTCTAGAAAGAAACTCGGAGTTTGTCCATACAGATTGCTAATTCGAAATATTGGGTGTGGTTGTTAGACCCCCTCTTTTTCACAATCCTTCTTGGAAAGGTGGGAGTATTCCTTTCAAATTTTTTGGTCCTTGGCTGGAGCATGAAGATTATAAGAAAATAATAGTTGAATGCTGGAGTAAGAATTTCAATGGCTCTAGTGCTTTTCCCATTGCTAGAAAACTCAAGGATATAAAGTTACAAATGATAGTTTGGAATAAAAAAGTATATGGTAATATCAAATGTTGAAGACTTCAAAAATCATCTGGATTGGCTCCACCAAAACTACTTTAGACAGGATAAAGGAAAAGCTCTCAAAATTAATTGCAAGAAAGAATCTCAAGAATTGGCTTGATATTGAGGAATGTTTCTAGAAAACTAAAAGTAGGGACCAAATCATCAAGTTGGGAGACAAAAATACAAATTACTTTCATAGATCCACCAAATGTAGGACATGAAGGAATAAAATTGACACTATCCAAAATGAAGAAGGTACTTGGATTACTGACTATCAAGAAATAATAGCATGTTTCACCAACCACTTCTCTAAGATGACTACTGCTGAAGATATCAACATAAACCCTGGCATCATCAATCTTATCCCCACTACCATTACTACCAAAGGTAACATCATGTTCAATAAACCCCCTGATATGAATGAGATAAAAGCTATTCTATTTAGCATGGAAGTAAATAAAGCTCCAGGACCTGATAACTTTTCTGCTAATTTTTTTCCAAGTTAACTGGGATATTCTAGGCTCTGATATTGTCAAGATGGTTCAACATTTTTTCTTCTCTGGCCACATGCTAAAGGAAATGAATTCCACTTTCATCGCTCTTATCCCCAAAGTTGACAACCCTTCTTCTCCTAGCCACTTTAGACCCACTAGCCTTTGTAATACTACTTATAAGATTATTTCTAAACTCGTAGCCCATAGAATGAAGCCTTTCATTCCTCAACAAAATTATATCCCCTTACCAATCTGCTTTCATACCTGGAAGACAAATCTCTCATAATATTGTTATACTTCATGAAATAATTCATTCTATGAGATCCAAGAGAGCAAAGAAATGTGAGAATGGTAGTATGGGTAATAAGTAGTCGAAATCGTTCCTTGATCCTAGTCGGTTGAGGATCTTGGAGCGAAGAGCAATAAGTTCAGAATTGGAAATTGGCAAAACTCGGTCTAATACTCGGAACCTATTTATCAGATACTATATATTGCTGCTCATAAGTCATGATTTTTACCTAATTAAATTTAAAATTTTAACACTATCATGTAATTAAGTGAGTAGAGTTGTTATATTAAACTTATTTATCATGTTTTTAAAGGTTTTTCCATTTGATAACTCCCACGAATTTTTTTATTTTGTAGATTTTGGTGCATGCAAGGCCAACTCGGAAAAATCGCCAACTCGTTTCGCTAAAAAATCGGTCCAAATCGGCTGCTTTAATCGCTAAGAATCGAAAATGGCTGGGTATCGGAAATCGAATTGGTCATGTAGCTTGTAGCGATTACTCGGTGAGTAATCGGCCTTGGAGAGCGATTTTGACTACACATTGGGTATCAAAAGTGATATGGCCGAAGCTTTTGATAGAGTAGACTGGGACTTTTTGGTTACCATAATGAGTAAAATTGGCTTCAATAAACATTGGTGTAAAAAAATCTACCAATGCATTTCCACTACTACCTCTATAGTCCTCATCAATGACTCTCCTAACAAGTTCTTCAATCCCACGAGGGGTCTAAGACAAGGTGAACCTCTATATCCTTATCTTTTTATTTTCTGCTTGGAAGTTCTCTCTAGAACTTTAATTCAAGCTGAGGATATGGGTCTTATCACTAGTATCAAAATATGCAATAAGGCTCCTTTCATCAAAATATTTTATTTGTTGATGAGTGCATGGTGTTCTGCAAGGAAAACAAGAGTGAGAGCCAGAATCTAATAGACCATTCTTCAAATTTCTAGTGGAACCTTAGGACAACTAATTAACTTCAGTAAATCAGGTGTTTTCTTCAACAACAACATTAATTCTACTCTAATTACCAACATAAGCAAGAATATGGGAGTTCAAGTTCTCTAGTTAAATGACAAGTATCTAGGCTCTCCTCTTTTCACCCATAGAAGCAAGATTACCTCCTTCAAACCGGGAGTTGATAAACTCAAACTCAGATTGGTTAGCTGGAAAAATGGACCCCTCCAATCCTGCTGGAAGGCATGTTCTCATCAACTATGTCACATCAACTACCAGTATTTACCAAATAAACTGCTTCAAACTGCCAAAGAAAACTTGCCAAGATCTCAACAAGTTGCAAATATATTTATTCTGGGGCAAGAGTCTAAAAAATCCAAAAGGTTACGACCCAAATGCCTAGTGAGCAGTGTGCAAACCCAATGAGTTAGGAGGGTTGAGATTCATGAATATGGAGCATTTTAACAGTTCCACGATCACTAAAATTTGCTGGATATTGGAAAATGACAAAGATTCCTTATGGTACCAACTCATGGATTCAAATTATCTCATTGGTAAAAATGTTCTCAACATGGAGATTCTTGGATATGGAAAGGTATTCTGGAAGGCATTAATAATATTCAGGATCATAGTTCTTGGAGAATTAGTAATGGGAAGAAGATAAAAATCTGGGAGGATGTTTGGATTCCTACCATTCCTTCTCCAGTTCCTAAACCTGCTAAGTCTCCTTCAGAGATCAATTTGGTTGAGCACCTCCTTTCATCGACTGGACAATGTAATACCAATCTAATCAATACTTGGTTCAACAGTGTAACTGTTAAGGCTATTCACAAGACTATTCCCCATCCCGGGGAAGAGGATACCGTTGTGTGGAATCTCACTGATTCTGGGAAATTCATAGTCAAGTCTCTCTACAAAGCTAAAATGGATAATCTTTACAGCAATGATGTCCAGACTAGCAACTAGAAGGCTTTGTGAAAAATGGACATTGCTCTAGTAATCCAAATATTTCTTTGGAAATGTGCCCATATAATTTTGTTAGAGCATTGCTCGGTCGAACTCGCATGTGTTGCTATCTCAAGCATGTTTGTCAATATTAGTGATCAAAACTATAAATTCTTTGATTTCTAATCTACTATAGCTAAGGTCTCGGACTAGGATAGAAAGTGTAGTTGATCTCAAGAACTCCATGTCGATCATCAAAATGACTACTCAAGGAACCAGTGGATCTTCATCGACTAAAAGGTATGTGGAGACTTGAACTCATATATCACTCGAAAGTCTATCTATTCTATCTCCTATCTTGAGACAAAAGTTGTATTACTATATAGACTAAGAATATACACATATGATATTTCGAGCTGAGTATATATCGCTTATCTATTTCTCGAAATATGCGGTGGTAAAGCTTTCGTTTTAGCCAAGTTCATCTTTACCTAGTGATGAAAGTCGTGTTATGTTTCAATCATTTTGGAAATTGCTCTGACGAAAAATAATTTGTGAATAACAACTATATAACGCCCTCTGAGAATGTTTCAATGATTGAAATGAGAGTTTAGACAGTATAACCATTAGAGGATATAAGCATTGTTGTGGCAACACATATATGTATAAGTCCTTAGTGCTTGAACCGAATTTTGCGAACTTTGTTGATCAAGTGAAACCGGAGAAGTGTGTGAGATTCAGTCTGTGAACTCAGTCCGCGAACTAGCGGAAGTTCTCGACCGAGAATTTCTGCTGGAGTTTGTGAACTCCACCGGGAACTTAAGTCCGCGAACCTAGTCCACAAAATTGAGTATGTTATGTCTAAAAACAATGTTTGTCAACTTATCTTAATAAACTAAGGAATGCTATTGCAAACCGTGGCTTTATAGTTCATGAATCGATTCGAGTGAATCATATCGTTTTTGCTTCAATTGTGTCTTCTATAGTACATAAAGATCTAAGCAAATGAACAATCTAACTAGTTCATTTGAGTCATTTGGACTAGTTATGGTGAAGAAGAATATGGTTGATATGAAAGTTATCATTTGGCTAACCATTTGGTTAACTAGTGTTGAACCAACTAATGTACAAGTTTAAGTACGGTTTTCACAAGCCTACAAACGTGCAATACATGTGTGTATAGCAAGCTACATTTTTGATCTAACAGTTGATAAATATTATCTTGTATCTAATCTGGTTTTCATCTAATGGTAAATATTGAATGCTTTGTTACTAAGCTAACATTGATTCCAAACCTTGATTTGAAAGACTATATAAGGGAGAACTCTAGCAACTGGGAAAACTAATCCCCACACATTCTGTGTGATAATAGTTTGCTAAGCTAGATTCGATTCTCCTTTAACTTTGGTTTTTTTCTTCTAAACCCAGATTAACGACTTAAAGACTTTATTGGGATTGTGAAGCCAAACCGATACTACTTTTATCATAGTTGTGTGATCTGATCTTACATCTTCTATCGTACAAGTACAATTGTAATAATTAGCTTGAGATTTCTAACTTCCGATAGGCAAGATATAAAAGTAGTCACAAACACTTCGTCTCATCTTTTGTGATTCCTCAATAGTCTTCTTCGCTGCGTTGATTAAGTTTATTATGAGGTGATTGATAAAACTGAGCTGTTCTTCGATAATATAAGTCTGGATTTATCAATTGATTTATGTTCACCTTGATTTATCAAAAGACGGAACAAAACTCATAGGTTTATTCGTGGGAGACGAATTTATCTATCCTTGTAGACTTTTCAGTGTGAGACAAATTTGTTTATTAAAGTCTTCGACTTTGGGTCGTAGCAACTCTTAGTTGTGGTTGAGATCATCTAAGGGAATCAATTGCACAGTATCCTGCTGGTATCAGAGGCGTAGGAACATAATTGTACCTTGGATCAGTGTGAGATTGGTTGGGGTTCAACTACAGTCCATACCGAAGTTAGATTGGAGTAGGCTAGTGTCTGTAGCGTCTTAATACAGTGTATGTTTAATCTGGATTAGGTCCCGGGGTTTTTTTTGCATTTGTGGTTTCCTCGTTAACAAAATTCTGGTATCTGTGTTATTTCTTTTCCGCATTATATTTAGTTATATAATTGAAATAATACAGGTTGTGCGTTGTTCAATCAATTAGAATATCCGACCTTCTTGGTTGTTGATTCAAATTGATTTACACTTGGATATTGGTCTTTGGTACTATCCAAGTTATCTCTCTTTGATAAAGACTCGCATATTGTATTTGCTTGAGTAAATATCAAATTGAGAGATAGAGATAATAAATTCCTTGAGGTATTTTCTATTGATTGAGTCTGACTGTCTAGTTGATTCTCTAGAAAGTAACTCGGAGTTGTCCATACAGATTGCTAATCGAAATATTGGGTGTGGTTGTTAGACCCCCGCTTTTTCAATTGGTATCAGAGCAGAAAAACACGTTCAAGACCTACAAGTATGTGTTTGTGCAATCTGAGTTTATGGACAGTAGTGCTATCTCAATAAATGCACCACCAGATCCATGGATTTCAGAATTCTCTTTCATGACTGATTTAATAAAATATGTAGAAGAAATTCTATCTAAACCTCCACCAGGTTTAAAATCCCTTGAAGTGTTTTCAGGGATAGAAAAGAAGCTTGAGAGCTTATCTCTTGATGTTGAGATATACCTCCAGAAAGAGCAAGAATCTCTTGACAGGCTAAATCAAGTTATGATGAATAATATTCATGTTGAGGTTGATATTAATTTATTAATCAGTGAGAGAAATGCTCCTCCTCTGTGTAATCCAATTAGTTGTGATATACTAAACGAATTACAAGAGGAGTTTAAATCTCAGTCATCTGAGTGTATCACCTCAAGGAATGAATTGATTCGTTGCTCAATTCCTGATACTCCCTATCAAGATAGTAATATTGTCCTCTTTTATGAAGAATCTAGGACATATTTTTTTATCAAAAGAGTTTCCCTTTGCAGTACTAAAAACTATCTGCAGAAACTGTTTTTTATAAGTTGGAAAACTAGAAATCGGAAACACAAATCTTTTTGGGTTATCTTGAAGTTCTTTGATAGACTTATAAAAACAGTTCCTTGGGTGTTTCTCAACACTATGAGATGTAAGAGATGTTGGAAAGAAGATCTCTCTTGGTGTCACGCTATGCAAAATTGATTTTTTGGTATCCACAAAAAATTACTCAATTACAAATGAATGTTGAGCTATTGCTCATTATTTGTAACAAACAAGTCCTTGTCATGCACACGAGTGGTTCACATACATTGAACCAGAACCTTCTCACGTACGAATCATGTTGTCAAATGTGTCAAATGGTTCACTCAACACTTAAAAATATAAAAATGATCTATTTGGTTCTTTCACCCCCTCTTCTTTGTTTCCAAGTTCGCAGACGCAAGAAGAAGCCGATCAGTTCTCATACCATCTTCATCTTGATGTTCAACCAAATTAATGTTGGTTTGTTCTCTTGGTTCCATAATTAGCTCATGAACATTGGGTCAAGACTCTTTCGGTTATTTGAAGTTCGAGTACTGGTTTCCCATTAATCAGTTCATGAGCCAAGTAAGTTCTTCCTTCTCTTTATTTCTCTTATTGACCAAAAATGGCTCCTAGGAAAAATTTATGTTGTGGTGAAGGTTCAAGTTCCCAATCAAATCAGAACCTAGGAAGTGATGATGAGTTTTAAGATGATGAAATTAGTTTAGATGTTTTACAACCTTATTATAAACCTAATCTTCAAATTAGTTTCACTAGTCTTCTTTCTAGGAATAAATATGTCAAGTTCCTTAAAAGTAAGTTTGTTGTAGAGAGGGTTTATGATCGAACTGTTAACGAACCTGAATTTCATCAGTTTATGAACCAGCATGAGTGGGGTTATGTTCATGATGGTCTTGGGTCTTTATATACTGAAATGACCTGCCAGTTTTATGCTAATCTACATGCTGCTAACAAAACCAATTGTTGGTTCAAGACAATGGTTAGAGGAATAACATTTGAAGTAAATCGTGAAGTGATTGCATATTTTCTGAACTTATCACTGGATCGCTTATTTGCAATTCATCAACTTGAGAATCTCAGACCAACTCGGCTTCAGTTATCCGAATTGCTCCTAAATAGAAGCGAATCATGGTTAGGAGGCAAGTTACCTGTTGACAACATCATCTTTTATCCGAAGGTCTTCAGCAAGTTGGCAGTTGCAAACCTGATTCCAAGTACTCTTGATAAGAATCTCTGGAGTAGAACCCTAGCAGAAATGGTTTGTTACCTTATCTCAGGCGAAGAGATTGATTTCCGTGGACTAATTATTCGTCAGATGATTCATATGGTTTCACAGAAAAGTAATCTTGGGTTCCTGTTGATGGTGGATTTTAGTTTAAGGCTAAAATTGTAAAACCAAAATTGTACGCTGACATCTTGCAAAAGATAAATCCATTAACAAGTGATGAATACTTCTTCACTTTACTAATTCACCTAGAATGGAGCATATGGCAACAATCCCAGTATTCTGTGAATTAAATACACGAAATTCATCCAGGTTGGAGCATGTGGCAACAATCCCATATACCCTGTGAATTTACAACATTATTAATTAATGCATGAGCATCCTTGTATTTACTGTACTCATTATCGGTGCGGCATGACGACTGAGTGTTGTTCTCAGCAGAGCAACACGAACCTCCAAGCATTAATAATAAAGCATGTACGAAATACCCGTACAGGCTGCAACTCTCGGTGTGTTATACTAGCCCGATTGAGCATACAACTCTCGGTGTGTTATACTAGCCCGATTGAGCATATTCGAATCTGGACTGTCCATATCAGTCTCAGAAACGATCACAACCATCCAACTTCACCAGCATGATTGGATAACTTAGATCGAATCCATGACCCCAAGCAGGTATTGGAATATTCACTACCGACCCAACGCGGGCCCCGCATGGTCGGCTTCCCCTAAAGAATGACATAGCTTGCCAAACCGTCCAAGCCAAAACAGTATGGACGAAAAAAACCTAAATTAGGGTTTGCGGCACATTACATGTGTCGCAAAACAGTCTCAACCATCCATCTTCGCAGGCATAGTTGGAGGGTGTAGGTGTAGATTAAAAGGGCCCGGAACATGTCAAAACAATCACCGTGGGCCCACCTACATACCTGAATGATCGGTCAGGACCAACTATAATTGGTCGTCCTGATTCGTGCACCCCAAACAGGGTGTGACACACGGCCGACAAAACCCTGACTAGGGTTTGTGTCGCGATCACGAGCGTCCATCTTCTTCTGCTCGGATGAAGGATCCAGGAATATACTAAGCAAGTCAGGTAAGTATCAACACGATCAATGCAGACCCACCTATCTCCACACCCAATCGGCCAAGACCGAACTTGGATATACACCTCGATTCGCGTGCCCAAAACAGGAGTGGTCGCACCTCCTAATTGTAAACTGATCTCGACCATTCAACTTCGCCGGAAAAATTGAGTGGATTAGATCACGTTTCTATAAGGAAATGAAGTACAGGCGTGAACACCAGCCTACCACCCACACGCCGAACCAATCGTCCTGGACCCACCAAGCCTGGTTGTCTTGAAACACGCGCCCGAAGTTGGCATGATGCGTGACTTTTGTGGTGCCAGATTTTTGTCGCAAATTGATCTCGGCCACTCAACTTCGCCGGAAAAATTGAGTGGCCCATATCACATTTTCACGGGATAGTGAGGTATGGGCATGTATACCGTCATGCTGTATACACGCATACCCGATCGACCATGCCAAAATGGTGTCCAATCTTGGATTCGACCAAGATGAAAAGTGGTGCCTGCGCACCTTTTCTAAAAACTAATTCCACCAACGGTCGCAGATGAGTGTCTCAAAGATCATCTCGTTCGTCCAACTTCACCGGCTTGGTTATACAACCCTGGTCAGGGGTTAATTGGTCAGTAAGGCGTCATGGTGATCACCACCCATCACTCTACCACACCATATGGTCGGCCAAGGGAGGACTTGATAGCGCAACCTCCAAACCATCACATGAGGTAGGAAGTTACATGAAGCTATTTTGAGACGCTCAAACAGCGATACTTCATACATGCTGAGTATACTCGATGCAGTACCTGCATAGAATGCACACGATACTTCACAAGTATCGACTTCCTAAATAACTTAGTTATTTAATATAGCATTACATGCAGCTTTTTGTGGGTCCCACGATCCACACACTTAAGACATCAATCATGTCACAAACTGGGGGATACATACTAGGGTATCGGTCTGGAATTTACAGCGTCCAGCCCACAACGCGCCATCACAAGAACGTGTCAGGAAGTCATGGATGGTTAGTGATGATGGAAGAAGTGGGAAAGACTGGTCGTGTGACACTAACACATCACTCCACCACTCCATCACTCCACTTTCTCCACTTCCCACGAGATACGAGGGTTAGGATTAAAGACTTGTATAAATAGGTTCTCCTCCCTATTTTTTTAAAAAACAAGAAAACAAGACAAGACAACAGAAATAAGTGTTGATACAATCGTATTCAAACACCAGAACTGATAGCTTACATCCTGCAAGACAATTCAGTTTTCTGATACAAGTCATACATAACCAACACCTTCATAATCTCAACACCTTCTTTGCTTCCCTCCCTAAGATCAACCCCACCTCCTTCACTTTGTGACCGAAGCAAGTCTGGAACGGCCATATCTTGGTTTAGGCCAGAGTTGTACAGATTGATTTCTCAAATCACAAGCACTCACCGCGTAGTGCATTTGTTTAGGGTTTAGATTCATTCCTCATCCACACACCCCAAATTACCAAATCCGGCAGGAATAGTTTTCATGCATTTGTTTAGGGAAGTTAATCTCTCGGTTGCAAAGTCAATTTCGTCGAAATCCGATTCAATTTTATTAATTTCCAAAAGGGTAGATCTTAAAACCAATTCAATCAGCAATTCATTTCAAGATGGTGGAACTCAGGTCTGGATCAGCAATAAATTCTGATGGAGCTAGTGTGGATAACACTCCCGGTGTCGATGTACCTGTCAGTAGAGATACCGTGGTCAATACATCTCGTGGAGCCGTCACTTATATCACCAACGCTAGAGGAGCAGGAGATATTCCAATAGGTGTAATGCCTCCCATCACCAGAGCCAGGGCAGCCGCGAATACCGGCATCTCCTCAAGTGTAACGCCTCCGGTGGTCACCAGAAAAATAACTTTCACTCTTTCATCAGGGCGAGGAGCCGGAGGGACGAGAGGAGGACCACCACACATTACCATTGCAGACTTAATGAAAAAGCAGGAAGTTCTTGCTAAGACTCAAACGGATATGGCCGCAACTCAAAAAGAGGTACTCACTTTACTCAAAACTTTAACTGAACGATTACCACAAGATTAACGACAACCCGGGGGAAGCGTTTCCATCCTGACCCACACGGATGAAGAAACTCGCGTTGCTCCTGAACGCCCAAGAGAAAGGAACCAACCGTCTAACTTCATCACACGCGAGGACCTAGAACTACTTCTACAAAACCGAGGCGAAGGAGACCGAAAAGATGTACACCAGCATCAGCCGCCATACCCTCAAGATGTGCATCAAATTCCTCTTCCAAGAGGTTATACCTCTCCCCAGTTCTCCCTATACGAGGTACTAGTAGTGCTCGTGAAGATGTCTCTCGATTCTTGGAATCTTTGGAGAGCATGAATACAATCATGTTCTCCGCCTAAAAGAATTCTGAAAGCCACTTACGGGAAGGGCGTACACCTGGTACAACAACATCGCGTCTAACAGAATATCCAATTGGAGCGAGATGGTCTACAGAAAGTATTTATTCATGTCTGAACAGATCACTTTTTCAGATCTGGGAAGAATTCTTCAGCGGAACAACGAGCATCCTAACGACTTCGTTAAGAGGTTTAGAACCCAAGCACTAGATTGTCACGACCGAACGTCACCAAATGACAATTGGTGGAGTTGTGAATTAATGGTATGATACCCATATACCGCGCTTTATTAGAGAATCTGGGCTTTCAAACATTCTCCGAACTCCATGAAGCTACCAAACGTTCAGCCACAACTGCACCAGCATTGCTAGAAATAACCAGAGTTGTTCGAAGTGAAGATTCACGTGAAAGTCGAGGAAGCAAGCGTCTCACGAACAAACAATACAACACTGGTCCTTCTGTGAGTGTGGTGGGCGGAGGAGAAAAAAAGGAAAGCTTTAGCAACAGAACAAAAAACCAAGCGAGCATCCCCGGCACACATGACTTCGTCTCGGAAGGGAGCGGACAAAGATCCTGCACAAGACATCGAAGATGCATGATTTCCTTTCCCCATGAGTGAAGTAATAGAACTCTTGGAAGCATGGATTCAAGACGATGCCATCAAGCTGCCTCCTATCATACGTCCACCAACTGAGAAAGACATGGCGGATCCCAAGTACTGTCGCTACCGTAGGTTCATTTACCATCCAACCAAAGACTGCAACAGGATGAAAAAAATCCTCAGATAAAAGATAAAGACAGGAGAACTCCAACTTGGAAACGAAGGTGTTCATAGAGATCATCTTCCTGTCAGGAACTGCATGATTTCTGGGGATTCCGTTCGCAAGACTGTACAATCTATGATGGAGCACTTGTGTGAAATCTTGTATTTCTCCAGGTGACAAGGTCAAGACATATTTACAGCTCTCAACCGCATTATATCAGGCAAGTGTTTGTATCCAGAAGCAGTCTAGAAACCCCAGTCCTTCTTGAAAGATGCGAGCAAGGGAAACTGGGGACTCCTAACCGTCACTCGTTTGAAAGATGTCGAGTTCGATAGCGCGTTGATTGATATAGCCTCTGAATTTAACATCATTACTATCAATACATTGAGAGCATCAAAGATTTCGAAGCAGGAAGCTACTCGTCACCCAACTGTAGTTAAGGATCCAAAAGGAGAACTCAGAGATGCATATGGATACATCGATCTTGAAGTCAATTTTGGTGATGCCTTGATACAAGCAAAGTTCTACATATTCAAAGAACATCCTAACTATGACATAATTCTAGGACGCTCTTGGATACACGACAACAAGGCAATGCTAGGAGTCTGTCCTCTACCGGCTTCGATACCCGAAAGGATCTCCAACACGCCTTCTGGACCTGATGACTATCTATTGCTGCGCCACCTGCAACTTTCCAATGTGACACAACTTCCCGGAGAGAGCCTGTCAGCATACATTAAAAGGTTCCGAGCTCAAGTAAGTCTCATCACGCAACCCCCTTTACAACCAACCGCCCTTCACTCTGATAAGTCCCGGGGACTGACTCCAACTAACAAACCAACCATGTCTAAGAGATGTGAATGGGAGGCCGGCCCTTTCAAATAGTTTATCAAGAGTCTTGAAGATGTATCGATCAAAGATGACAAGACCAAGACCCAGATATCTACACGCCCAAACCCGTTTGGAATTGGAGATCTGGTAACAAAGACAACCGCATTCAAGGTTGGAAGCATTACGGTGAAAGTATCTACCCCACCTGACTCACCCACTTAAAGGGAGGATGAACCATACCTGGTAGCTGATATCATCATAGGCAGCTAATGCAAACTCATCAACGCTGACAAGCTAGAAGGCGTAACAATTCACTCGCGGTGGATCAAACCCTACCGTACTTGAGACGTTGTGCTACCACTTTCCAGTGTCCTACACGCTTTAAGACGCCGTGTTATTTCCTCCTGTGTGTTTCCTTTTACAATTTCACATCATATTTGTAATTCCTCCAGAGAATGATTGCAATACTTGCATTCATAGTTAGGGTTTCTATTTTCAAATTAATTGAAGTATTATTTCCATCTGAGAACCTCTTTACCCCTAAAGACACAAAGTCCTGAGTCAGCCTAAATCAACCCACTAGAGCAAGTCAGGAAAGAAACCCTAAGAAAAACATCCTGAAAAGAGTCGAGGGAAAAGATATGCGCAGAAAAGGAAGATGCTTTGATCCATTCACCCCAACAAGACTAGGAAGATCTTGCATCAGGAACACAGGTCCGAGGTAGTCCATTATGGCACTATTTATTTTATCATGGAGAATTACATACATGAGAAAGCGCACCCTTGCGCCTGTGAAGGTTCAGTTATAGTTTTAACAAAGGATTATAACGTAAAAACCTTTATTCAAGCAGTCAAATAATAGAAGAAAATCTTGAACTCAGCTGCCACTGAGTACAAGGAAGATGTTCACAAATTACGGGACTATACTTAGAAAGAGAAAAAAGAAGTAAAGAGGTTTCATCCGTCAAGAGGGTCGACCGCGCCTGCACCACCGTTAGGTCATGCTTCAACGCCATCACCCGTTGATGATCCTTCCTTCGGATCTGCCTCAGCTTCTGCATCAGATGTTTCTGCAGCAACGCACTCCGTCCCAACATCATCAGCAGGAGAACCAAAGGCCACAACAACATTAGGAATCGTGCTGACTGCTTTCAAACGCTCAGGTTCGTCTGCGTCAGAATCAAGAATTATCACACCGTCCTAGATTGGGTAATCGCACTTATCCTCATTTAGAGGCATTTTATGCTCAACCCTCCACCTCTTCAACCGCGCTGCGAATCTCTCTGCCCTTGCGCTTACTGGAGCTTGCAACGGTTCCTCACACCTCCACCGCTCTTCCATGTCAATCGCAGCTGAAAGGGCACAGATGCGTCCCCTGTCAATACACATGTGCAGAATGGACATCCCCTGTGTAGCACGACCGACTTCGCGAAGTGGGGGGTCGATTTTAGTCATTACTTCTTCATGCGCATGGGTTTCGGGCTTGTCAACTTCGAAGCTTCTTTCTGGAGAAGTGACAGAATGGTCGTCCACCGCTTCCATGATAAGCTGCAAAGAAGAAGAAGTTATGAGCACGCAAAAGAAAGAAAAATAATTTTTTTTCCTAGAAGATCAGATAAGTGCGGAGCAGTACCTGAGATATAGAAGAAACGACTATGTGTGATGAATCCTTAGAATTTTTCTTTATAATCTCGCAAGTCAACGGAATCCCAGGAGAAAATAAGTATTTACTTGCCACCTATAAAGTATACTAATTCGGGATAGTGATCAATGATGCTTATCGGATATATCTGAGGAAATCTGTTGTGTAATGAAGGGGAGTGCACCTAGTCCAAGATACGGGCCGAACTCTGTCCAGATATGTACGGAGGAACCCAAAGCGATTCGCCATATCAAGTCCTGCTTCCTTCACAATCCTAATCAGAACCGACCAGTTCCGGGATAATTCCTGACGATATCGACCTATGCGGTAAATGTATATTCACTTTTGCATGGTCATTTTTGTATACAAACTTGTCACCATCTTATGCCTACCCCACAATAGCGTAACCATTATGCGCTAGGCAGGGGACTTAACGTTGATGGTGGATTTTAGTTTAAGGCTAAAATTGTAAAACCAAAATTGTACGATGACATCTTGCAAAAGATAAAGCCATTAACAAGTGATGAATACTTCTTCACTTTACTAATTCACCTAGAATGGAGCATGTGGCAACAATCCCAGTATTATGTGAATTAAATACACGAAATTCATCCAGGTTGGAGCATGTGGCAACAATCCCATATACCCTGTGAATTTACAGCATTATTAATTAATGCATGAGCAGCCTTGTATTTCCTGTACTCATTATCGGTGCGGCATGACGACTGAGTGTTGTTCTCAGCAGAGCAACACGAACCTCCAAGCATTAATAATAAAGCATGTACGAAATACCCGTACAGGCTGCAACTCTCGGTGTGTTATACTAGTACGATTTATCATACAACTCTCGGTGTGTTATACTAGCCCGATTGAGCATATTCGAATCTGGACTGTCCATATCAGTCTCAGAAACGATCACGACCATCCAACTTCACCAGCATGATTAGATAACTTAGATCGAATCCATGACCCCAAGAAGGTATTGGAATATTCACTACCGACCTAACGCGGGCCCCGCATGGTCGGCCTCCCCTAAAGGATGGCATATCTTTCCAAACTGTCCAAGCCAAAGCAGTATGGACGAAAAAACACTAAATTAGGGTTTGCGGCACATTACATGTGTCGCAAAACAATCTCCACCATCCATCTTCGCAGACATAGATGGAGGGTGTAGGTGTAGATTCAAAGGGCTTGGAACATGTTAACACAATCACCGTGGGCCCACCTACATACCTGACTGATCGGTCAGGACCAACTATAGTTGTTCGTCCTGATTCGTGCTCCCCAAACTGGGTGTGACACACGGCCGGCAAAACCCTGACTAAGGTTTGTGTCGCGGTCACGAGCGTCCATCTTCTCCTGCTTGGATGAAGGGTACAGGAATAGACTAATCAGGCCAGGTAAGTATCAACACGATCATTGCAGACCCACCTATCTCCATACCCAATCGACCAAGACCGAACTTGGCTATATACCTCGATTCGCGTGCCCAAAACAGGAGTGGTCGCACCTCCTAATTGTAAACTGATCTCGACCACTCAACTTCGCCGGACAAATTGAGTGGATTAGATCACGTTTCTATGAGGCAATGAAGTACAAGAGAGAACACCAGCCTACCACCCACATACCGAACCAATCGACCGGGACCGACCAAGCCTAGTTGTCTTGAAACGCGCGCCCAAAGTTGGCATGATGCGCGACTTTTGCGGCGCCAGATTTCTGTCGCAAATTAATGAAAAGTGGTGTCCAAGCTTGGATTAGACCAAGGTGAAAAGTGGCGCTTGCACACCTTTTCTAAAATCCCTAATTCCACCAACGGTCGCAGATGAGTGTCTCAAAGATCATCTCGTCCGTCCAAATTCACGGCTTGGTTATATAACCCTGGTCAGGCGTTAATTGGTCAGTGAGGCGTCATGGTGATCACCACCCGTCACTCTACCACACCATATGGTCGGCCAAGGGAGGACTTGCTCGCGCAACCTCCAAACTATCACATGGGGTAGGCTGGACATGAAGCTATTTTGAGACGCTCAAACGGCGATGCTTCATACATGCTGAGTATACTCGATGCAGTACCTGCATAGAATACACACGACTTCACAAGTATCGACTTCCTAAATAACTTAGTTATTTAATCTAGCATTACATGATACTTTCTGTGGGTCCCATGATCCACACACTCAAGACATCAATCATGTCGCAAATTGGGGGATACATACTGGGGTATTGGTCTGGCGGTTTATAACGTGCAACGCATAACACTCCATCACAAGAACGTGTCAGGAAGTCATGGACGGTTAGTGATGATGGAAGAAGTGGGCAAGACTGGTCGTGTGACACTAACACATCACTCCACTACTCCATCACTTCACTTTATCCACTTCCCACGATATATGAGGGTTAGCCTTAAAGACTTGTATAAATAGGTTCTCCTCCCTATTTTTTTTCTTCAAAAAACAAGAAAACAAGACAAGACAACAAAAACAAGTGTTGATACAATCATATTTGAATACCGGAACTGATAGCTTACATCCATCAAACCAGTTCAGTTTTATGATACAAGTCATACATAGCCAACACCTTCATAATCTCAACACCTTCTTCGCTTCCCTCCCTAAGATCAACCCCATCTCCTTCACTTTGTGACCGAAGCAAGTCTGGAACGGTTATTTCTTGGTTTAGGCCAGAGTTGTACAGATTGATTTCTCGAATCACAAGCACTCACCGCGCAGTGCATTTGTTTAGGGTTTAGATACATTCCTCATCCACACACACCCAAATTACCAAATCCGGCAGGAATAGTTTTCACCCATAAACAGTTCCCATGTCTTATCAGTAGAATCTGCAGTCAATTTCGGATTAAATCGATTGGCACCTGCACTGGTTATGTTTTTCCTTTATCTCATACTGACATAAACAAGATGAATAAGCCAACATCCTCTAAAGACAATCTTCTTAATGAAATAATTGAGTATCTTCAGGAATAACTAAGCTACGTGTTGGGAATTCATTTTGAATTAACTGAACATGTGTGTAAGATTGCTGAGAAATATAATCGCAATCAAGCTTAGTTCTTTCATTATCTGTTAAACTTCTTATGGTTATGTTATAATAACTTATATGTTTGTCTTTCAATTAAAATTGCAACATATGATAGTTCCATAAGAAGTACAGATATATTTTGTCAAAAGTAAAGTCGTTCGTGAATTGATGTGCAAATATTGATAAAAGAATGAATATACTTTTGACAAAACACAAAAGTTAAGCCTATATTATCAAATATT
Source organism: Papaver bracteatum (assembly GCA_023529315.1). Classification (NCBI taxonomy): domain Eukaryota; kingdom Viridiplantae; phylum Streptophyta; class Magnoliopsida; order Ranunculales; family Papaveraceae; genus Papaver; species Papaver bracteatum. The sequence goes on from JAJJWX010002962.1 coordinate 836,483, forward strand.
GATGTAAGATAGGTTAAAATCTTTTGTGGTTCAAGGATTATGTCTATTGTGTGTCATTGTGCAAATAGTGATAGAAACATATAATGAATCCTTGCTTATTCCACGGTATAAGGTCGATTCTCCGATCCACAATTTTTGTGTAAATATTGTGTTATTCCATGAAGTGTCTTATGTTGAGCACTAAAACAACAAAAGTTGATTGCCTTGTGATTAGCTTAGTTGTTATTCCGTAAGGTACTTTATGTTGAACATGATTGAACTAAATTAATCATCTTGTGTGATTATTTAGTTAGCACTCCATAAGTTTTCTAATGTTTGAGCATTTCTTCGACTGAGTTAGTTATTCATGATTAACTTAGTCATTGCACCATAGATTTTTCTTATGTCGAGTGTGACCAATTAAATTGATTACTTTTGTAATTAGTTTGGTTGAGTATGAAAATTAGATTATTTGCGAGTTTTCTTATGATTAATCTAATTGATTTAAGTCTCCATAAGTTTACTTGTGTCGAGCATATTTAGTCAAATTAATCTTTGTTCTCCTTGGTTAATATGATTTAATATTTCTTTTTGGATTCCAAATTCATACTTGTATGTGATTTGTTGAGTCTAAAGAAATCCTTCTTTTCTTTTTGAAATTATTAAGGTCGCTCTTGTTGTTCCCTTGGGAATGACATTTAATGGGGGAAATTTCTTTTGAACTTGCGTGTAATTGCCAAATCTTTGTGGGGAGTGTGGCTGTGGAATATTAGAGGGGTTATCTTGTGTCTTTATAAACTCCTTGATGAATGCATTTAGCTTCGGCTTTATGATTGCATCTAAACAAGATGATACATATTTACCCTTGGTCATGAAATGTCTCTTACGGAAATTTCATTAGGATACCGTTCTTGCACCTTTGCCAATTTTATTGACAAAAAGGGGGAGAATTAATTGTAGTTCACACTACAAATACATATGGTTTTCGGATCATTATGTAAGGGGGAGTGGTTTCCATGTGAGATGGAGTATTGACTAAGGGGGAGTAAAGTATCACCATAGTATTGTTGTTAAAGTTGTGATGCAATTGGACTTTGACGTTGTGTAATAATACTATGACATTGTATAACAATGATTGAGAACCGATGCTTTTTTCATTGTTATACCTACGGATTTTCAACAACGATGGTGCTAAACTTACAACCTTTGGGATCATTGGATTACTTGGAAGTGACGAAGATTTCGAGTATTATTGAAGATTAGACGACATGTGGAATGGGATTGACGAGGCGTCGAATCTCAAAAAAATAATATTTCTCTACTTTTTACACTAGCAAGTAGTATAATGTAAGCAGGATCGTCCCAAGGGAGGTATGAAGTTTCTAGTTGTTAAGAAAATACTCTTAGCAAAGATGATTGTATTGTAGAAAATCTGAAAATTGTAAATTGTATTCAAAAATGAGATGGAATTGATTAAAGGTTCATTCTAGACCACGAAATTCAAACCAAATTGATAGATAGCTATGTTCTTCACATTATTATGTTACTAACAACCCTAGAATAATTAGTACTCTCAACTATTCCGTTACTATCTCCTAGCTCACCGGATACGGAAGCGCTCGACTACCGGTTCCTACTTGCAAAATTTCCTAGAGGTACGCTTACTAGGTGTGACTTAAACAAGTGCTCTAAGTTCTATGAGATAAGGTTGCTCCTAGTGATGAACTCAAAAGCATGAATCACCTACTAGTGTTGATTTCCACATATGGATACTTAACAAAGTCCCATCATCAGTACCCACATATTGCTACCTGCGTTTATCTTTTCTAGACAATTACGGGTCGAAGAAAATCTAAACTAGCAAATAGATTAAGAATTAATGATTCAATTTCGAACTTAAACCCTTAACAAATAATCCATAGACAATATTAGAATAGTAGAAAATCAGTCAATAACATTAATAAATGCAAGAGAACAAGTTATTTCATATCAAATATAAATTCATATTTCGGGCTTCGAAATCGCCCTTAATCAAAAAGAGTTTTAGCTACTCATAATAATGGAGTTCATCAACAAAATATAATTGAAATAAAGGAGATGAAAATATAAAAGAATAGCAAACCCTAGTTCCAGCTCTCTGCAAAAACTCCAGTAGAACAGAAAAATACGTGATTTTCAAAGTTGTAGAAGTCCTCCCTTTTTGTAGCTTTTTTTCCTTCTAAAACTAGGTCACATACTCAAAAGTCCAAGTCCAATATATCCACCAAGACCATGTGTGAGAAATATGTCTCTGGAATTTTTGGGTCCAAAAATGCCCCTCGGAATTGCTGACGTCATCACCGGATCCGGCCACCGGCGCCGGAATCCGGTGGCCGAAAAATTTCTCCGATCGCTTGAGCCATTGAAAGACGTCACCAGGCAAGTGCACACTCCCAGCAGCTCAACTCCATTTCTATGCAATTCAAACATTCACAAAATACCATCTAAACCATTTCCTTGTTCTTGCGAAAACGTACCCAAAAGTGCGACTCGTAGCTCCCATATCCGGCCTCCAACTCTTCCATTCGACTCATACCCCCTTCATGATTCAGTGAAACATTATGATACCCAATTTGGGTTCCAAAATCCGGCAACCGGAAGTATGCTCACTGGCTCGCCATTCTCACTGCATTTTCGCAGTGTTCACTGCTGTTCACAGCTGCAATTCTTCTTTACTTTATCTCAACTTATCCATCACATGTTCAGCTTCATCTAGCCTGCTCCACCTCTCACAGTTCAGTCACCAACAACTCCTTTTAAACACCTCCACTTATGCTTCAGTTGCTGCATCTTATTCTGCCATCGAACCTTGGCAGTAACATCAGTTCCTGCAACCTCCAAGCTGTTGCAACCAGCCCTTACATAACCTTCTATGGCAGTAACTTCATACATTCTACAACTTCTCCACCAATGCTACAGCAGCATATCCATTGAACTCCAATACATTCACTTGAATTCTTGCATCTTGTTAACCCCAGCTGTGTACACCATCAGTACCAACAAAAGTGCATAAACACTACTGCTCTTCCAACTTTTCTTGCTACAGATGCACCTGCAACTTCAATTCACCATCTGCTTTAATTCAACACCAAGCACAACTCAGCTCACATTCCACCAGCTCATGCTCTTCCATGTCAACTAGTCCCAGCTGCATATCACATTGCCTGCACCTGAACCGCCGTCTGCACAGCATAATCACCACCATATCTCAGCTGCAGCTTCCCTTTTCTTCTATCTATTTACAGCTCCATAGTCCCTGCGCATAGCACCACCAGATCATGCACTTACAGTTCCCAATATCAGTGGCAATACCAATCCTAGCCATTTCCATCGACTGCCAATAATCGAGACAACGTCGTCCCTCTCTTTCCCCATTAGTGCCATGAACCATCTCTCAGTCAGCGATTACAGCCTCGGACTCGAGCTCTCATGCCATATCTCATCGGCAAATGGTAGCACTAACGACTCCAGCCGAGCTGCAACGCCACAAGCCTAGCACCAGTTATAGCTTTGGCTCCATAACTTGCCATCATAACACACATAACAGCAACACCTCAGTCTCCAACTACCCCTGCAATGCCAACATCACCAGTCACAGCTCCTTCTATATTGGTGCACCCTCTTCACTTTCCAGTGTTGGACACAAGTTCTAGCATCTGCCAATACACATCATTTACTTCCATTCTTTACTCAAGCCAATGTTAACCCGAAACCCCATCTTCATGTTCAACTCCTAAAACAGCACATAATCTATCGAGAACAAGAGCACATTCACTGCCATCCAACCATGGCTAAATAACATCAGCAGATCAGTTTTCTCATTGTTGTGCCGACTGAAATACAACCCAATAGTTGACCCAAACTCCATATACTCGAACCATACTAAGCTATAGACTTGCACCGCTTCTCACTAAATTCAAGCCAACAAAACCCTTGGAAATATTCACTGAGTTTACTGCTGAAACTTGCTATAAATCACCACAGATTCGAATCACTTATGCTCTTCATACAAACCAATACAGCCACCAGAACCTATAGCCAACAAGACTACTACCACCTGAACTGCATCTCCAACATCACATCTGTTCTTGCCCAATCTTAACCACCAGTTGAATACAAGAATCAAAACCCAATTCAAGAACCCTAATTCTGTAAGAACCAGCTCCCCAACATCCATGGAAAACCAACCATTTCATAGCTCAAACCATAATTCAATCATCAAATTCATTTGCTTCTCAACCTCTCTTCAATCTCTGATTCTCTCAATTTCAGTCTCTGTGAATTTCTGGGACACAATGATTGAGAAAACAATCTTGTCTAAATTTTAGGGTTGTAATAATTTGGGTGGATAGTTACACCCCATGGATAGGGACCACCCCACTCACTAGATAAGGGTCATCCAATAATTAGTCACCCCTTAACCATAGCTAGTCTTTGTTTAACTGTGAATCAATCCTTTGTGCTCCTTTTCGCTCTAATTGAACGCCTTCCACCCATAACAGCCGTCTTTTACTTCTCAGATTCACTTCTCCTCTTCAATGAGAGTCATCACTAAAGTTGTCGTGCTTTTCAGACAGAAAAGTTGCATCAATAAATCCGACATACTTTTCAGACATAGATGAAGAAATAAAAGTAAATTGTGAGAAATAATCTGCCTCCAAAAGCATTTGCACATGAGATGAGATTTTTGCGCCGTTTCTTCTTCTTTTATTCCAAGTGACTCCAAAGTACCTAAATATTAAAAAGCAAACATAAGATACATAATTTACAAGAAAACTAAGCAAAGACAGCATAACCAATAGATAAATATATAGGTGTTTTAGACACCTATCAATTTCCCCCACACTTAGACTTTGCTAGTCCTCGAGCAAATCAAACAAAAGAATTATAAAACATACATACAACTCCGTCTCGTCGAGGCTACAGTTACTCTAAGCATGAATAACAGGCCTTTGAACCCCTAGGTGTCCCTAGTGGACGAATTTTAGTCTCGTGAAGGTTTACAAGAGGTCTGCCTACAAAACCTATATTTCCAACTCCGTCTATTTGTGACAAATCAATGAACGAATCCAAAATGACTACAGAAGGAGATACCTTGCGCAAATTCAGTTCATATATAAGTGCATAAAGTTTTTCTTAGAAAGTCGAACAAACCACAATACTCGGAATCTGACTAACCACAATCACAATGAAAAGATTAAGAAGATGGATAAAGAGGTAGATGTGGCGAATATTCACAAGTGATCGATGTATCCCATATCTGTCTGAAGGTCACCGCCAAGATAAACCTATGCATCCTATTGGATTGAGCTACTGGTATGCATATACAAGGGAACCAGTGGTCAACAAACTTATTTCTACATCAACTCACTGGCATATACAAGGGAACCAGGAGTGACTTTATTCAGCACAATAATAATATTTTTCTTTTCTTTTCTTTTTCACTTTTTTTTCTTCTTTTTTATTTTTATTTTTATTTTTAGACGACATGATTAGATCTTTTGGATCCAAGCGCATGCTTCTTGTCAGCAAGTACATGATAGTTTCCTTGGATCCTGCATTCCACGCTTGTTTAGGCGACGGAGACAGGGACTACGTTTCACACATACTGCTATTCCCAAGTGTCATTTTTATTCCGTTTGGTCTAATTGGTCGGTCTTTTTTTTTTATATATATATAGCAACTTAATCACTCTATTTCATCCTAGCAGTAATAACAACTCGAATTTTAGTGACCCACCAAAGCACTTAGAGAACAATAGATAAATATGGAAAAATAAAAATAGAATGTGATATGGTGATATTCCGAGATATGGTAACAACTAACATATAATTTATAATTTCTGAGCCATGTTCGTCTTTGTTAATTAATGGGTTCCTCAACTCCTGCAATCACAATGGTTCCATCCACTAATAGTGTCATCCTAAAGGCATAAATTTCTAGATTTCGGAGTTCAAAAAGCACAATTTTTTCTTTGTTTTTCTATTTTTCTGATTTTTTTCTGATTTTTTTTTTCTAAAGGCATAAAACAAACTATACAAACATATAAATGCTCCCCCACACTTAAACTTTACATTGTCCTCAATGTAAAATTGAATCGTCCAAAGAAAGTTCAAGGTGGGAAATTCCGCAAATGATATGCAAAAACAAAGAAAATAAAGATAAAATGCTGAAAAATAAAAAGATAAAGGTAAAGATACAAAACCGGTGGGTTGCCTCCCACTTAGCGCTTGGTTTAACGTCGTCAGCACGACGTGCAGCTCCAATTACTCCTCCAGAGGGAGTGTATCACTCAATGTGATCATATCCTGATTCTCCGTCACACACTGCTCATAGTATGGTTTCAAGCGATGGCCGTTAACCTTGGAAATCAGCCCTGTTTTGGGACTAGTAATCTCAACTGCACCATGCGCAAACACATTAGTAAAAACAAATGGTCCAACCCATCTGGACCTAAGTTTACCCGGAAACAATTTAAGACGAGAATAGAATAAAAGTACTTTCTGCCCTACTTCAAAACTCTTTCGGGAAATCATTTTATCATGGAAAGCCTTGGTCTTATCTTTATAAATGCGTGAACTTTCATATGCATCATTTTGTATCTCTTCTAACTCATTGAGTTGAAGTTTCCTATGTTCACCAGCTGCATCTAATTCCATATTACATACCTTGATAGCCCAATAAGCTTTGTGTTCAAGTTCGACGGGAATATGGCAAGGTTTGCCATAGACAAGCCTAAAATGAGACATACCTATGGGTGTCTTATAAGCTTTCCTATACGCCCACAAAGCGTCATTGAGTCTATAACTCCAATCCTTCCTTGTAACGTTCACCGTATTCTCTAAGATGGACTTCATCTCCCGATTGGAAATTTCAGCTTGTCCACTCGTTTGTGGATGATACGGTGTGCCAACTTTATGAGAAATGTTGTACTTCTTTAGAAGAGCGTGAAAGGATCTCTTGAAGTGCGAGCCTCCATCACTAATCACCACTCGCGGTGTTCCAAACCTAGAAAAGATATGTTCCTTCACAAACTCACAAACAACATGAGAATCATTTGTAGGAGTGGCTTTAGCTTCCACCCACTTAGAAACATAATCTACAACAAGAAGTATAAAAAATTTCCCATTGGAATTCATAAAAGGCCCCATAAAGTCTATATCCCAAACATCAAAAATCTCAACAGCGAGAATTGGTGTTTGCGGCATTTGGTTTCTAGCACCAAGGTTGCCTGTCCTTTGACACCTATCACAAGCCTTACAAAATAAATATGCATCCTTAAACAATGTAGGCCAATAAAAACCACTTTGGAGAACCCCGAGGGCTGTCCTCTTGGCTCCGAAATGGCCACCACAAGCATACGAGTGACAAAAATTCAGAATTGATTGGAACTCGGATTCAAGTACGCACCTGCGGATCATTTGATCGGATCAATGCTTCCACAAATAAGGTTCATCCCATATATATTGCTTGGAAATCTTCTTGAGCTTGTGTTTTTGGAATGTAGACATGGAACTAGGTACTTGTCCCGTCACCAAGAATTTAACAATATCAGTGTACCATGGAGTTGTGCCACCAACCACAAAGAGTTTCTCATACGGGAAGCTATCATGCAAAGGAATCCCTTCTTCGGACACAACAAATCTGCTTAGATGATCCGCTACAGTATTCTCACTGCCCTTCTTGTCCTTGATTTGCATGTTGAACTCTTGAAGAAGGAGTATCCACCTTATGAGCCTTGGCTTAGCATCCTTCTTTGTTAGCAAGTACCGAAGTGCAGCATGGTCGGAGAAAACAACCACCTTTGTACCCACTAAATAGGATCTAAACTTCTCAAGTGCAAACACTATGGCCAAAAGCTCCTTTTCAGTTGTGGAGTAGTTGATTTGTGCTCCGTTGAGAGTTCTAGAAGCATAATAAATGGCATATGGAACTTTACCATATCGCTGTCCCAACATGGCTCCAACGGCATAATCACTTGCATCGCACATCAACTCAAATGGCTTGCTCCAGTCGGGTGGTTTGATAATTGGTGTGATAGTCAACAATTCTTTCAAGGTATCAAAAGCTTCCTTGCACTCCTTGTCACAATCAAAGGCCACATCTTTTTGCAAAAGTCTACACAGGGGCATTGCAATCTTGGAGAAATCCTTGATGAATCTCCTATAAAATCCTGCATGACCAAGAAAAGAGCGAACCTCCCTCACATTTGTGGGGTATTATAAGTTCCGAATCAAATCTATCTTAGCCTTATCAACTTCTAACCCTTTAGAAGATACAACATGGCCTAGCACAATCCCATGAGTGACCATAAAGTGACATTTTTCCCAATTAAGCACAAGATTAGTTTCTACGCATCGTTTAAGAATAAGTGCAAGGTTATCTAAGCATTTGTCAAAAGAATCACCATACACGCTAAAATCATCCATAAACACTTCTATGATGCTTTCCACATAATCTGAGAATATGCTTACCTTACAACGTTGAAAAGTGGCTGAAGCATTGCACAAGCCAAATGGCATACGTCTATACGCAAAAGTGCCAAAAGGACAAGTAAACTTCGTCTTTTCTTGATCTTCCGGAGCTATTACAAGCTGGTTATAACCTGAAAAACCATCAAGGAAGCAATAGTAAGCATGTCTAGCCAACCTTTCAATCATTTGATCAATGAATGGTAAAGGAAAATGGTCCTTTCGGGTGGTAGAGTTGAGCTTTCGGTAATCAATGCAAACTCTCCAACCGGTCTGGATTCTAGTTGGAACCAAGTCATTATCTTCATTTCTCAGCAACGTGATTCTGGACTTCTTTGGAACCACTTGAATCGGGCTCACCCATTTGCTATCGGATATGGGATAGATAATCCCGGCATCCAACAACTCAGGATTTCTTTCTTGACTACTTCCATCATTGGAGGGTTCAAGCGACGTTGAGCTTCTCTTGTTGGTTTTGCCCCCTCCTCAAGAAGTATTCGGTGCATACATGTGGAAGGAATGATTCCTTTGATACCGGAAATGGTCCATCCAATGGCAGACTTGTGCTCTCTTAGCACTCGAATAAGCTTCTCCTCTTGCACCTCGGTGAGGTTGTTGGCAATGATCACCGGAAACTCTTCATTATCACCTAAATATACGTATTTAAGGTGATCCGGAAGAGGTTTCAACTCAAGAGTAGGTGCCTGCACAATCGAGGGTAAAAGTTTTTCATTAGTAATCGGCAAAGAAACATAGGATGCATTATAATTTTGTGGAACTTCTTGTAATGAGTTAAGAGATAAAACAGCCTCTTTAAGCTCATCACAAATAGACAATTCACTTTCAATGTCTTTGTATTTCCCATAACCTAAACCTTCGACTATGGTGTTTTCTAAAGCATCATCACTATTCAATTCAAACATCTTTTGAGCTAGATAATCAATAATATCAATAGAAAAACATGAATTCACGTCACTAGGATATCTCATAGCCTCAAAGATATTGAAACTTATGATCTCATCATCAAATTCCATAGTTAAAGCTCCTTTGAAAACATCTATCTTGGTTCTCGCGGTTCTCATGAATGGTCTACCCAACAACAAGGGGGTAGTCGATGGTGAATCCTCATCCATCATTTCAAGAACATAGAAATCAGCCGGAAATATGAGTTTATTAACCTGCACCAAAACATCTTCAATAACCCCTTTCGGGTAAGAATTAGACCTATCAGCAAGTTGTATAACAATACCGGTATTTTTAAGAGGTCCAAGTTTCAATGATTCATAAACGGAGGAAGGCATAATATTAATGGATGCTCCTAAATCTATCATAGCACGCTCAAACCTGACTTTACCAATAATACATGTTATAGTGAAACTACCGGGATCTTTCAACTTAGGTGGGAGTTTCTTTTGAAGATATGCCGAAGCATTTTCCCCCACACTCATCACTTCATTACCGGTCAATTTGTGCTTGTTAGTGCACAATTCCTTCAAGAACTTTGCCCAGCGCGGAACTTGCCTTATCGCCTAGATGAGTGGAATGTTCACTTCAATCTTTTTAAAAATTTCCAAAAGCTCTTGGTACAATGTCTCCTTGTTCGACTTCGCAAACCTGCTAGGAAAAGGAGGAGTAGTAACATGAGTAGAAACACGAGTTTTAGAGTTAGAATTTGTTACCGAATCAGCCTTTTTAGGGGCTGTTTCACCCTCTTCTCTCTCCAAATCATGTTCATGGGACACCGGTGATGTTTCCGGTTTCTCTAATTGCTTCCCACTGCGTAACTCAATAGCATTGGCATTCTCCTTGTGGTTTACTACTTGAGAAGGAAGTTTTCCCTCTGCCTGTGCTTTCAATTTGCTCACTGCAGTAGCTAATTGACCCATTTGTGTTCGGATGTCCTTCATATCCATCTATGACTTTTGCTTATCTTGAACCATTGTGTTGAGAATGAGATTCAACTTGTCATCTATACTCGTGCCTTGAGTCTCTTGATGTGGCTTTTGCAAGAATTGGTATCCACCTTGTTGATTAAAAGTAGGATTGGGAGCTGCAGCTTGCTTGTTGGCGTAGCTGAAATTGGGATGATCACGCCAACCCGGATTGTATGTGCTAGAGTACGGATCATACCTCGGCCTTTGCTGATTTTGATACATGACATTTGCTTGCTCAACATCTTCGTTATATGATGATGATGGTATGACAGCCGCAGCTATTTGATGCATCATCCTCTCCATGTTGCCCATCCTATGTTCCAAGTGTGAAGAATTGCCAACTTCATTCACCTTCCTTACCGCTGATTCATCTCGAGTGTAGAATTGTTGAGTGTTCGCAGCTATATTCTCTAACAAACTTGTAGCTTCCGCAATGGTCTTGTTGGTAAGTGCACCACCACTTACGGCATCGATCAAATTTCTATCATTAGAAAGCAACCCCTCGTAGAAATATTGAATCACAAGTTGATCGCTGATTTGGTGGTGTGGGAAGCTAGCTAGAAGCTTCTTGTAGCTCTCCCAATACTCATGAAGAGTCTCTCCCGATATTTGCCTAATACCACAAATCTCCTTGCGAATCACAGCTGCTTTTGATGCTGGAAAATACTTCTCAAGGAACAATTTCTTCAACCCATTCCATGTGGTTATGCTTCCAGCGGGTAAGCAAAAGAACCACTCTCCTGCAGTATCTAAAAGAGAGAAAGGAAATGTTGTCATCATAGCCATATCCGCATCTGCAGTTGCTTGCTTCATACTAGTTACAACATGATGAAATTGTTGTAAGTGACGATTAGGATCTTCTCCCGCTAAACCTCTGAATTTGGGCAGCAAGTTAATCAATTGCGGCTTCAACTCAATGTTTCCATTCAGCTAAATACATAAAGGCTGCTGATCTAGGTTTGGAGAAGTGAGCTCCTTTAGTGTTCTTGGAGCAGGCGGTCGAGCTCCCATTGTGTTGTCTTCCTCTTCGTCCGAGTCCGAAAATTCACTTGGTGTAGAACTAGGAGGAAGTGGAGTATTGACCGCTCGAATGAAATCTCTAAGTAAAGTACCCGAATGAAGACGTATACCAATAGGACTTGGTCTGCCCTCTCCACGCATTCACCAAAGAAATCGTACCTGAAAATCAGATTCTTAAAGATTGAATAAGTAAACTGAAATTGTAACCAAAAGCAAAAATAAAAACTAAGAATAAACAATAACAACTAAACTCTCCAGTGCCTCCCCGGCAGCGGCGCCAATTTTGACGAGGCGTCGAATCTCGCAAAAATAATATTTCTCTAATTTTTACACTAGCAAGTAGTATAATGTAAGCAGGATCGTCCCAAGGGAGGTATGAAGTTTCTAGTTGTTAAGAAAATACTCTTAGCAAAGATGATTGTGTTGTAGAAAATCTGAAAATTGTAAATTGTATTCAAAAATGAGATGGAATTGATTAAAGGTTCATTCTAGACCACGAAATTCAAACCAAATTGATAGATAGCTATGTTCTTCACATTATTATGTTACTAACAACCCTATAATAATTAGTACGCTCAACTATTCCGTTACTATCTCCTAGCTCACCGGATACGGAAGCGCTCGACTACCCGTTCCTACTTGCCAAATTTCTTAGAGGTACGCTTACTAGGTGTGACTTAAACAAGTGCTCTAAGTTCTGTGAGATAAGGTTGCTCCTAGTGATGAACTCAAAAGCATGAATCACCTACTAGTGTTGATTTCCACATATGGATACTTAACAAAGTCCCATCATCAGTACCCACATATTGCTACCTGCGTTTATCTTTTCTAGACAATTACGGGTCGAAGAAAATCTAAACTAGCAAATAGATTAAGAATTAATGATTCAATTTCGAACTTAAACCCTTAACAAATAATCCATAGACAATATTAGAATAGTAGAAAATCAGTCAATAACATTAATAAATGCAAGAGAACAAGTTATTTCATATCAAATATAAATTCATATTTCGGGCTTCGAAATCGCCCTTAATCAAAAAGAGTTTTAGCTACTCATAATAATGGAGTTCATCAACAAAATATAATTGAAATAAAGAAGATGAAAATATAAAATAATAGCAAACCCTAGTTCCAGCTCTCTGCAAAAACTCCATTAGAACAGAAAAATACGTGATTTTCAAAGTTGTAGAAGTCCTCCCTTTTTGTAGCTTTTTTTCCTTCTAAAACTAGGTCACATCCTCAAAAGTCCAAGTCCAATATATCCACCAAGACCATGTGTGAGAAATATGTCTCTGGAATTTTTGGGTCCAAAAATGCCCACCGGAATTGCTGACGTCATCACCAGATCCGGCCACCGACGCCGGAATCCGGTGGCTGGAAAATTTCTCCGATCGCTTGAGCCATTGAAATACGTCACCAGGCAAGTGCACACTCCCAGCAGCTCAACTCCATTTCTATGCAATTCAAACATTCACAAAATACCATCTAAACCATTTCCTTGTTCTTGCGAAAACGTACCCAAAAGTGCGACTCGTAGCTCCCATATCCGGCCTCCAACTCTTCCATTCGACTCATACCCCCTTCATGATTCAGTGAAACATTATGATACCCAATTTGGGTTCCAAAATCCGGCAACCGGAAGTATGCTCACTGGCTCGCCATTCTCACTGCATTTTCGCAGTGTTCACTGCTGTTCACAGCTGCAATTCTTCTTTACTTTATCTCAACTTATCCATCACCTGTTCAACTTCATCTAGCCTGCTCTACCTCTCACAGTTCAGTCACCAACAACTCCTTTTAAACAGCTCCACTTATGCTTCAGTTGCTGCATCTTATTCTGCCATCGAACCTTGGCAGTAACATCAGTTCCTGCAACCTCCAAGCTGTTGCAACCAGCCCTTACATAACCTTCTATGGCAGTAACTTCATACATTCTACAACTTCTCCACCAATGCTACAGCAGCATAGACATTGAACTCCAATACCTTCATTGGAATTCTTGCATCTTGGTAACCCCAGCTGTGTACACCATCAGTACCAACAAAAGTGCATAAACACTACTGCTCTTCCAACTTTTCTTGCTACAGATGCACCTGCAACTTCAATTCACCATCTGCTTTAATTCAACACCAAGCACAACTCAGCTCACATTCCACCAGCTCATGCTCTTCCATGTCAACTAGTCCCAGCTGCATATCACATTGCCTTCACCTGAACCGTCGTCTGCACATCATAATCACCACCACATCTCAGCTGCAGCTTCCCTTTTCTTCTATCTATTTACAGCTCCATAGTCCCTGCACATAGCACCACCAGCTCATGCACTTACAGTTCCCAATATCAGTGGCAATACTAATCCTAGCCATTTCCATCGACTTCCAATAATCAAGACAACGTCGTCCCTCTCTTTCCCCATCAGTGCCATGAACCATCTCTCAGTCAGCGATTACAGCCTCGGAATTGAGCTCTCATGCCATATCTCATCGGCAAATGGTAGCACTAATGACTCCAGCCGAGATGCAATGCCACAACCCTAGCACCGGTTACAGCTTTGGCTCCATAACCTGCCATCATAACACACATAACAACAGCACCTCAGTCTCCAACTACCCCTGCAATGCCAACATCACCAGTCACATCTCCTTCTATATTGGTGCACCCTCTTCACTTTCCAGCGTTGGATATAAGTCCTAGCCTCTGCCAATACACATCATTTACTTCCATTCTTTACTCAAGCAAATGTTAACCCGAAACACCATCTTCATGTTCAACTCCTAAAACATCACATAATCTGTCGAGAATAAGAGCACATTCACTGCCATCCAACCATGGCTAAATAGCATCAGCAACTCCGTTTTCTCATTCTTGTGCCGACTGAAATACAACCCAATAGTTGACCCGAACTCCATACACTCGAACCATATTAAGCTATAGACTTGCACCGTTTCTCACTAAATTCAAGCCAACAAAACCCTTGGAAATCTTCACTGAGTTTACTGCTGAAACTTGCTATGAATCACCACAGATTCGAATCACTTATGCTCTTCATACAACCAAATACATCCACCAGAACCTATAGCCAACAAGACTACTACCACCTGAACTGCATCTCCAACATCACATCTGTTCTTGCCCAATCTTAACCACCAGTTGAATATAAGAATCAAACCCCAATTCAAGAACCCTAATTATGTAAGAACCAGCTCCCCAACATCCATGGAAAACCGACCATTTCATAGCTCAAACCCTAATTCAGTCATCAAATTCATTTGCTTCTCAACCTCTCTTCAATCTCTGATTCTCTCAATTTCAGTCTCTGTGAATTTCTGGGACACAATGATTGAGAAAACAATCTTGTCTAAATTTTAGGGTTGTAATAATTTGGGTGGATAGTTACACCCCATGGATAGGGACCACCCCACTCACTAGATAAGGGTCATCCAATAATTGGTCACCCCTTAACCATAGCTAGTCTTTGTTTAACTATGAATCAATACTTTGTGCTCCTTTTCGCTCCAATTGAACGCCTTCCACCCATAACAACCGTCTTTTACTTCTCAGATTCACTTTTCCTCTTCAATGAGAGTCATCACTAAAGTTGTCGTGCTTTTCAGACAGAAAAGTTGCATCACTAAAGCCGACATACTTTTCAGACATAGATGAAGAAATAAAAGTAAATTGTGAGAAATAATCTGCCTCCAAAAGCATTTGCACATGAGATGAGATTTTTGCGCCGTTTCTTCTTCTTTTATTCCAAGTGACTCCAAAGTACCTAAATATTAAAAAGCAAACATAAAATACATAATTTACAAGAAAACTAAGCAAAGAAATCATAACCAATAGATAAATATATAGGTGTTTTAGACACCTATCAGGGATCTAAAAAGTTTATTTATATACTTTGTATTCTATATGTATTAATAGTTTTGCCACTAAAATTGACAAAGGGGGAGATTGTTAGAGCATTGCTCGGTCGAACTCGCATGCGTTGCTATCTCAAGCATGTTTGTCAATATTAGTGATCAAAACTATAAAGTCTTTGATTTCTAGTCTATATAGCTAAGGTATCGAACTAGGATAGAAAGTGTAGTTGAGCTCAAGAACTCCGTGGCGATCATCATACAATATGAATGACTACTCAAGGAACCAGTGGATCTTCATCGACTAAAATTTATGCGGAGACTTGAACTTATCTATCACTCGAAAGTCTATCTATTCTATCTCCTATCTTGAGACAAAAGTCGTATTACTATATAGACTAAGAATATATACATATGATATTTCGATCTGAGTATATCTCGCTTATCTATTTCTCGAAATATGTGTTGGTAAAGATTTCGCTTTAGCCAAGTTCATCTTTACCTAGTGATGAAAGTCATGTTATGTTTCACTCATTTTGGAAATTGCTCTGACGAAAAATAGTTTGTGAATAACAACTATATAACGCCCTCTGAGAATGTTTCAATAATTGAAATGAGAGTTTAGACAATATAACCATTGGAGGATATAAGCATTATTGTGGCAACACACACATATATATATAAGTCCTTAGTGCTTGAACTGAAGTTTGCGAACTTTATTGATCAAGTGAAACTGGAGAAGTGCGTGAGCTTCAGTCCGTGAACTCAGTCCGCGAACTGACGGAAGTTCTCGACCGAGAATTTCTGTTGGAGTTTGTGAACTCCATCCGGGAACCTAAGTTCGCGAACCCAGTCCACGAACTTGAGTAGGTTATGTCTAAAAACGATGTTTGTCAACTTATCTTAATAAACTAAGGAATGCTATTGCAAACCGTGGCTTTATAGTTCATGAATCGATTCGAGTGAATCACATCGTTTTTGATTCAATTATGTCTTGTGTAGTACATAAAGATATAAGAAATTGAACAACTCTCTAACTAGTTCATTTGAGTCATTTGGACTTGTTATGGTGAAGAAGAATATGGTTGATATGAAAGTTATCATTTGGCTAACCATTTGGTTAACTAGTGTTGAACCAACTAATGTACAAGTTTGGGTACGATTTTCACAAGCCTACAAACGTACAATACATGTGTGTATAACAAGCTATGTTTTCGATCTTATGGTTGATAAATATTATCTTGTATCTAATCAGGTTTTCATCTAACGGTGAATATTGAATGCTTTATTACTAAGCTAACATTGATTGCAAACCCTGATTTGAAAGATTATATAAGGGAAAACTCTAGCAACTGAGAAACCTAATCCCTATACATTCTATGTGATACTAGTTTGCTAAGATAGAGTCGATTCTCCTTTAACCTTTGGTTTTATTCTTCTAAAACCAGGTTAAGGACTTAAAGACTTCACTGGGATTGTGAAGCCAGACCGATACTACTTTTATCGTAGTTGTGTGATCTGATCTTGCATCTTCTATCGTACGAGTACAAATGTAATAATTGGCTTGAGATTTCTATCTCCTATAAGCAAGATATAAAAGTAGTCACAAACACTTCGTCTCATCGTTTGTGATTCCTCAATAATGTTCTTCGCTGCGTCGATTAAGTTTATTGTGAGCTGATTGATAAAACTGAGTTGTTCTTCGGGAATATAAGTCTAGTTTTATCAATTGGTTCCTGTTCACCTTGATTTATCAAAATACGGAACAAAACTCATAGGTTTATTCGTGGGAGACGAATTTATCTATCCTTGTAGAATTTTCTGTGTGAGACAGATTTGTTTATTAAAGTCTTCGACTTTGGGTCATAACAACTCTTGGTTGTGGGTGAGATCAGCTAAGGGAATCAAGTGCGCAGTATCCTGCTGGTATCAGAGGCATAGGAACATAATTGTACCTTGGATAAGTGTGAAATTGGTTGGGGTTCAACTACAGTCCAAACCGAAGTTAGATGGCTAGTGTCTGTAGCGGCTTAATACAATGTATGTTTAATCTGTACTATGTCCTGGGATTTTTCTGCATTTGTGGTTTCCTCGTTAACAAAATTCTGGTGTCTGTGTTATTTCTTTTCCGCATTATATTTAGTTATATAATTGAAATAATACATGTTGTGCATTATTCAATCAATTAAAATATCCGACCTTCTTGGTTGTTGATTTACATTGATTGACACTTGGATATTGGTCTTTGGTACCATCCAAGTTATCTCTCTTTGATAAAGACTCGCATATTGTATTTTCTTGAGTAAATGTCAAATTGAGAGATAGAGATAATAAACTCCTTGAGGTATTTTCTATTGATTGAGTCTGACTGTCTAGTTGATTCTTTAGAAAGTAACTCGGAGTTGTCCATACAGATTGCTAATCGAAATATTGGGTGTGGTTGTTAGACCCCCGCTTTTTCAAATTCTTCCCACTAATGGTAAATTCAATGTAAATTCAATGTATGATAAATTGCATAACAATGTACCTAACCAGACTATGCATCCCATTGTTGCCTTATGGAAAGCCTTTTGGAAGTTGAATGTATCGTATAAAATTAAAATCTTTTTGTGGAAATGCATCCATAAAATAGGAAACTGCTAGGTCATTACTTAGAAAACATAGACTTACATTGTATTTTTTTTTGTTGTAAATATCCAAGTGAATCTCTGAATTTTTTTTTTTTTTTTAATGTGCTTACACAAAATTTGTATGGATGCTACCACCGTTGCCACGTTTTGAATTTAAACCTAAACTCATACTTTCTATTGATGAATCTTTACTCTAACTTGATTGCCGGAAATTCCGAGGATAATGTGATCGAAATTGTAGCCACAAAATGTTGGATAATATGGAAATAAAGATGCCTAAGAATTTTCCAAGGACAATCAAAAACAAATTTGCAGACATCTTTAACAAGTTTCTAGACATCTTAAATTTTGGTCACCTTCTTCGTTTAATGTTTATTCTGAATTGACATTAGGATACACAATTGTTTTAGGAACAATACCAGTATCTCTTACAATTTAGAACACTAATAACAAAAAAATATGGATTTCACCTGAACCAAATACATATAAATTCAATTTTGATGCTTCATTGATTGATGAAAATAATCTCATAGGTTATGCACTAATATTACGTGCTGCAACATGTACAACTATCCAAGCTGGATCGGACCATTCATGCGTCCAACCCCAAAGACGCAGAAGCACTGAATTTGCTCGAACCAGCAAGGTGGGCGACAAGCATGGACCATAAATTCTTATGGATTGAGGGAGATTTCAAGAGAGTAATTGATTTTGCACAAGGTCAGAAAAACACAATTCAACGAAGAAATCAGGAAATTATTTCTGAAGCCATGAGGGTTCTACTGACATGTGAGTTTTTTGGGTTTTACTTTCAATTGTAGGAGTAGTAATAAGGTAGCATATTCCCTAGCGAAACAAGCAAGAATTCGAGGTGCTCACAAACAACAATGGAGACAAATGCCACATTTTATTCATTATGATTTAGACAATGATACTAGGGTTTTACTTTTAAATGCTATCTATTCACATTCTGAGGGTAATAGCTTGTTGGAAGTTCCCCATATCTCAAAATCAACAAATGAGATAAGGGAACACAATAGGGTTAATAGCCTCCTGTAGTTTTATGTTGATTCAATATACTAAAAAAAACAACTTGAGACATTAATCCAATATTCATCCTCTTAACCACACTGAGTGGAATACCATATGAAGTAATTAAATCAAATCTATGAGGATGAATATTGGATTAATGTCTTACTCTGACATTGAAATGTTATATTGAGTGCAAAATATCTCTTCACTTGCTTTACTCTCATTTATATTTTCAGATACTCTGACATCGAAATGTTTTTCAAGATAATCTTAATGTTGGAAACTTGCCAGGAGTTAAACAAGATCCATTGAGAAGAATGTTTCTCAAGATAACATAAATCCCGGGAAAATTGCCAAGAATTAAACAAGATCGATCCAGTGGTATTTCTTATGGGAAAAAGTTGTTGAAAATCCGATAGGGTGGTCTTCAACAGTGATATAATAAGAAAAATTAAATGGACTGGTACATGACAAATCTTCTATATGATTTCAAATGTTGACCACTAAGTACATCAAGATCAGGATATCCTTATAATGGATACTAGACCAAATGTGGGAGATTATTGAATTTGTAAAAGAATTCTGGAGGGAACTGAAAAAATATTTAGGAACACTACATGTGGAAAATTTGAAAGGGCAATAAACTCAAGATCTCATCTTGTTAAGATCTCATCTTCACCAAGCCAACAAATTTGAAAATTTGAAAGGGAAATAAACTCAAGATCTCATCTTCACAAAGCCAAAAAATTGTCCTAATGATCTCATCTTGTTAAGCATCTCATTACTATCAGTGGTTTCTAAGATGATGATAAACTGGACTCTCGATCTTACAAAAAGGAAATAAATGCACAATATACCGAGAAACTTAACGATGAGGTTGATTTTATTTTCTAATCTTTATACCGGGAAGAAAAAAAGGATTCCAACTATAAATATACTCAGAATATTGATTATATCATGATCTGGAAAATTGATACTTCCCCAGCTATAAAACTGTTTATGTGGAAATGTGCTCATGATATCCTTCCAACAAATGCAAATATTACAAGTTTCCTCTACTATATTGACCCCTCATGCAACTCTTGCAAAATTGGGAAGGAATCACTGACGCACTTGGTTATGCATTATTATTCTATTAATTTTGTTGTTTGGCAAAACATTATTGCAAAACATCAACTTTGTTTTTGGCTTAAATGCCTATTTCATAGATTAGATAATTTTTTGGTGTACTCTTAATGTGTCTTTTGCAAGACAATAAAACTTTGGCGTGTGCTTGCTAATTTATATGGAATCCAAATATAGCCTTGTCCTTAAAAAAACTATACTTGATGCCTCTTTATCTGTTAAGATTGAAAAACAACGTATGTGCTCTTACAACAGAGTTAGTAATAACCAGAGTCGTATTCTAAATAATCTTCGTTACATAAGGTATGATAGAATCTAGAATGACTTTTTGGATCCCTATGCTACACTACACCAAATCAACGGTTTTGAGACATTTATATCTGTGGCTATGAATTTAAGAGACATATATAAGTGTCTCAAATCGTGCGTCTGGAATCTCTTGCGACGCATAAGGAGACACTTATAAGTGTCTCTTAATTAATTTAATCGACACTTGTAGGTGTCTCTTTAATTAGGTAGCGACATATTTTTTTAGCTAATTAAAGCGACTTATAAAATAATACCGATACGCTTATATGTGTCTTAAAATTAAATTAGATTTAAAAAAAAAACTAATTTTTCAATTGGGAATTTCCAAAATCAGAATTTCCTGCACCTGCAGATTTGATTTTCTGCTTCTGAATACATATATCTATAGATTCCCACTCAAGTTACATAATACATAACACATTCTCATTATTATGACCTCTACCTGCAATTCCATACATATTATCATTCATTGATTATAATTATTCCATCTTTTATTTATACATACACATAATTCAGTAACATCTCAAATAAAGGAAGCAAGCAAGTTAACAGATTCAGTGTCCATGCTTTCCTTTGGAGATCCCCTTGTCTCAATGTTAAACACTAATAGTTGCAAATTAGACGAAAGAGGTGATGAAGATAACTCCGTCACAAACTCTGAATGTGGAGTTACCATAAGAGCATCAGACCGTTGCTCGGAGTGCTTATGAGGATCCTTTGCATGTGTTTGAATGTTAGTTGACAAGGACCCTTTGTAAGTTGTAGCTGGCATGAAGTCTTTCCCAATACTCTCTTGTTCTTCCACAATTTTTGTAGGTACCTTCCACGTTCCTCCATAGCATCTGAAGGGACCTTTGCACCTGCATCAACTATCCACAATATCAGGTTTCGGAAACCATGGGTGTGGTTACTGTGGTAGTTCAAATTCAAAATTGAATATAAATTATCGATCAATATCTTAAGCGTTCAATATAGTATAATTAATATTTGTCATGATTAAGTGACAACCTGACACCACATAAACAATTTGATATCAATATAATGTTCATTTATCCAAAAACCAGATAGTAATATTATGTAAGAAGCTCCATTAAATAAAAATCAGATAGTATACAAAGATGAAGGTTGAGAGCTTACAGCTTAGGAGTAGTGAGCTTAAAAGTCCTAAAGCAAATACCCTTCCATAAAACCATTCCAGATCCAGTCCTACCACCCAAAGGATTACATACCTAAAATCCTACCATAAAACAAAATACTAAACAAAATAAGAAATTACCATTTTGACAAAATACTAGATGGTGATACCATACAGAAATTATTGTTAAACCTCTTTTCCTACTACCAAATTTGGATAAAAAAGTAGCTATCAGAAGTATTGTTTTTATATACCTTTGTAAAGCCTAGATGATATGTTCTTCACATCCCATTAAAAGACCTGGAACCATCCAATGGAATCAGTGCAGTAAAAAAAATCCCAATGTCAATCCCAATTTAGCTCCCACGAGATAAAATTTTAAAATAAAAAACATGCTAAGTGAAGGTTTTATCATTGTTTCATGAGAGGCTTACCAAGACTCCAGCTAAATGCGATGCAAGCGATTCACCAGCAAAATCCCTCGTGTTATTTGTTGGGGTCTTTGGAGTGATTGCAGACAAGTGGGAGTCTTTGAGAATGATGTCAGCAACATCAGGGTTGGCGTTAACATTTGAGTCATTGGCACATTGGGCATTAACAGTCATTACATCATCATTCTCAGCGTTAGCATTTGCTTCATCTGGATTGGCGGCAATGTTTTCTCCTCCATCAGCAGCAATGGAAGTAAAAGTCAAGCTAGGTTTCCTAAAACAGAGACGGACGAGTGTAATTAAGAACATCATATAATTGATAAAACCACTTATTTAGAAATCTAAATAAAACTTACTTCATGATAGACTGCGCAAGATAGAGAAAAGGTTTCTCTACACCTGTTTTCTCCATTGCAGAGACTGAAAATAATTGTACTTTATATTGCTTATGAGAAGCAATGTCATGGACTTATTTTGGAAGGTCGTCTTTATTTCCAACCAACACTATTGGTTTATCAACAACCATTCTGCACTTGAGATAAAAATAACATTACAAATCATACTCACAGAACATTAATTATCGAATCAAAATTAGCAAATTAGTACCTCAGTTCTCTGCACATCCTTTTAGCTTCCTTGT
Source organism: Papaver bracteatum (assembly GCA_023529315.1). Lineage (NCBI taxonomy): Eukaryota > Viridiplantae > Streptophyta > Magnoliopsida > Ranunculales > Papaveraceae > Papaver > Papaver bracteatum. The sequence goes on from JAJJWX010002962.1 coordinate 859,088, forward strand.
AGGAAGGCACATTTGTCAGATCAAATATAACCACAAACCCATTGAAGTCCCTGATCAACCGATAATAACGACATTAAAGCTTGTCCAAAAACATCCTATTTTATGAACACACTAATAGAAATTAACAAACAAGAATCGCTTACCAATGTCTTGTAATGTTAGTGTTCGAAGTTTCTGTACAAATGAACCTTACGTTTCCATCTTCACTTGTTTGAAAATCCACTATGTAATTATTTGTATTTTCGTCTAAGTGTCCATCTACACTTTCTAGTAGGGTAGTTTTACCCGTTTTTTTTTACAGCCGACGACCAAAATTTTAGACTCCATTTGTTGACATCTGACAATGAAATAGACCAGAAGATGGCTAATCTATCAGTGAGCATTAATATTTTACATAGAAATACTACAATCAAACACAAGAGAATAATGTGATTTTATAGTACAATTCGGTATCCAAACATAAGATAGGAAAAAAAAAGTAAACTTGAAACGAGAATCCATAGTGACCTGCAGCAATGGAGAAGAATCATCTATTTCACATTTCACAGAGCACATCATTACATAAAACCGTTATTCCTTTTAGTACACCACACAAATTTACTGATACTACACCATAATTCAAGTTGACAGAGGTCTTCATGGTCAAAATATAAACTGCCATTGCTAAACCAGTAGTAAACTTATGGGTCATGATTTGGAAAATGAGGAATTACTGATCCACCCACCATCATCATCCAGTAATTAGAAAAATTAGGAGAACCCCAAGATGCTAAACCAGTAGTAATAAACACCCCCCACCCTACCAACACCACCAGCTACCCTCACCACCCATAACAATCATCCATCAATTAGAAAAATATAGAAACCCCCAAGATACTAAACCAGTAATAAACACAATCAACACCATATAAAACCTAAAAACCAAGAGAGGCATAAGTGGGTTTCACCTTAGCTTTAGGATCAAGATGAGCCATCAAACTAGCAAAGAAACATTCCTGCGCTATTCTCTTCAATAAAACTGATAGTTGAGTTGATTAAAAGAAGTACAGTAATCCCTAAGAAATCTTGCCAATCCGGTGGTTTACCCTGCAACAAAACCCAAGTGGTAGAAATTAACACACAAGACAAACCCAAACCCAAATCTGTACACAGAAAGAAAGTAGTACCAATGAAAAAACATATACAGAGTACTTACTCCTCCATAAGTAAGGCCTATAGACATATGCAGAAATTCCCAATTGCAGAAACCAAAATCAACTCATAAACAACAAATCAGACTCAAAATCTTCATGCTTGCATCAAAACCAGATACCAAAACACTTTAGAGACAATAAATACATGTTCAAGATCAAAACTCTATCAGATTCATATACCATTATTCTCTAAATTAAAAATCAAACATGTTATAACAAAAGGAAAAACTCACAGACCCATAGTGAGAAATCAAATTCATGCCACTTAAATGAAAATCAGTTCATAAAAACAAGAATCAAACACACAAAACTAGTAAAATATAGAGAGAGAAAAACAAACAAATAGGGTTAGAGTTATACCTGAATCTTCAAGGATTTGTAGTTGAATCTTACAAAATTTTCACTTGAATCTTCTTCTGCCGGCTATAAACACAAAAATTAGAAATCTAATTTCTAGGGTTTACAAATCAAAGATAAATTTTGATTTCTCTATTGTTTCATACATAAGGTTAGATATCTTCTAGGTTTTTACTTCTTTGATTTAATAGTCTTTTGAGAGATTCAAGCTAAAAGCGAAAATCGCAACTGGTTTCTCTCTGATTTCTCTATAAGATACGGTTTTTCATACAACTGTTTATATTTACAAAGGCACAAATCGATTAAATACTTTAGCCTTGATCTCTGGTTTTGGTTTGATTTTGATTTTGATCTCTGGCCTCTCACTCGATTTCTCTCTATTTGACCAAAAGAGAAGCAGGAGACGGAAAGAAGAAAAAAAGAAAGAAAAGGAAAGGAGATAAGACAGAGTTGAGAGAGAGACCGAGTTTTATTAAAGAAAAATAAAGAAGAATTGAAGATATTGTCTAACTCTAATCTAAAATAAATAAAACCCAAAATAAATGGGGGGAACTAAAAAATGGTGGGAATTGAGGTGAATCAAATGAATTTAGTTTCAAAACGATTTGGTGTGAGATGAAGATATGGGGGAAATATGAGAGGGAAATAAAATTGAGGGATTTAGAAATTAGAAATAAGATACGGTTTTTCATACAAGTTTATATTTACAAAGGCACAAATCGATTAAATACTTTAGCCTTGATCTCTGGTTTTGGTTTGAATTTTGAGTTTTATTAAAGAAAAATAAAGAAGGGATATTGTCTAACTCTAATCTAAAATAAATAAAACCCAAAATTTTGGTGGGAATTGAGGTGAATCAAATGAATTTAGTTTCAAAACGATTTGGTGTGAGATGAAGATATGGGGGAAATATGAGAGGGAAATAAAATTGAGGGATTTAGAAATTAGAAAGAGAGGGAATTTTGGGGTTTTGGAGGGAAATAAAATGGAATAAAAATAAAAAAGAAATGACAAATTGATATATATGAAAGTTAATAAAAGGTCTTGTAAAGTTTAAAAAAATTAAGACTCTTGTAAAAAATTTAAGGCACTTGTAAGAGTAGTTGAAAAATTAGAATTAAAGCAACTCATATTTTTTATTTGAGACTCTTATATGAGTGGAAGCACTAAAAACATGTATATGTGTTTCGAACCCAAAAATCAATGTGTCTCAAATTGGGCCATATGGTGTAGTGCTAGAGACTATTTTGCTATATATTATCATTAAATTTTTCTCCATACAAGATACCGACAATCATAAAACTTATACAAATCTATTGTAATCTATCTAGTATCGGTGATGATACTTATCCTCTATCGGTTGGTAGATAGAGCACCATGAAAAGGAAATATACAGATCTTTCAAGTTGTTAATTTGTCCTCTTTTTGTATTATTAAAGAAATAAGAAAAAGACAACGCATCTTCCAATTATTGGACATGGTTTTCTCTTTCTTCACTCTACAAATATTTTTTCACGAAAAATATCTCCACAACTGGTTAGTGATAGTGGCGGAGCTAGCCCACAAATGTCTCTCGAACTCAAGGTACTCCCATGTCCCATGTAGTATATTTGTTTAAAGGTTCATATGATTTGCTTTATCGAGCACTTGCCTGCTCCACTACTTTTCACCAGAAAACCAGCGAGTCATTTTTACCCGACAACACCTGATCTCTAATCTTTTGTCTAAGAACATTATAGGGATTTACTCAATAAATATATTTGTAGATTTGTAGAGATTTAAAAAGAGTCATAAAAATTAATAACTTTGCGAGAATTATACATAATTGAGCAAAATTTTGCGGAGTTATGCAGAGTTGTCTAATGTCTTACGTACATTTGTAGAGTCCTGAAGAGTTGTAAAAACAAATCTTATATGGAAATATGCATGATAGACATAAATAAATTTTTTATTGTAGCTTATTTATTATAGTAACTTCAACTAAATTAAAATAAATTATTATTATTTTATATATATAACTTATTTCTTTTGTTCAATAAAATACAATAAAGTTCAACAATAAATTAAAATAATTATTATTGTACATTCATACATAATAATTAAAATTAAAAAAATATTTAATCATATCATATAATTTATACTCATTTATAATAGGAGTTTTATAGATTGTGTATTCATGAAATAAAATAAAAGATAGTGAAAAACATCTTTATAAAAAAATTTGGAAGTCTTCCAAAATCTTACATATTTTGCAATACTTTTATCAAGGCAAATATATACACAAAAGTCACTCAAAGTTTTGAAAATATGTAAGTATGCAAAGTCTTTGATTTTTCAAGTTTACAATGAGTAACACAAACTTTAAAAGACCTTTTGACAATCTACAATGAGTAACATAAACTTTGAAAGAGATTTTAAAAGTATATAACCAATAACACAATACTTTGTAAAACCATTAAAGTCTTTGGAAATCAATAAAAGTATTTATTGAGTAAACCCCTGTTAGTTTCTGTTTTCAATTTCAGAATATCGGTGGACAAAAGACTAATAGGCTTTAGGAGTTTGGCCAACTCTTTTTCAACATCTCTTTTCGACATCAAAATCAGACATATAACATGTGTTATTAATTATCTTATCTCTAGGGTTATGAGATGTAGATGTAGCATTATATGCAACTCCAAACTTTCATAATATTGTAATATGTTAATAGAATCATTCTTAGGGTCTTCCATAACCATGTATAGATTCGGGTCTTATAGGTTGGATCACACCAAACACAAATTTTTAGATCTTTTCGTGTTTACCTGCACTGATACCAATTGAAATGACGATGATACCAAGTAAATCACAAGATTTTCGATACCAACCTATATGGTACACACCTTGCGTGATCTAATATAGACAGAGACTATCAAAAAGATAACAACTACAAGATGTCCACTTGGTATATAATATAAGTTCAGATTGAACCAACTATGGGATCAAACCAAGTGTTTGATTAACGTATAGTGCAATTACTTTATTATAACTAAAATAATAATTACAATACGAAAAGTAAAGTAAAAACACACAACAAGATTTTGTTAATGAGAAAACCAAAAATGAAGAAAAATCTCAGGACCTAATCCAGTTTTGAATACTCTCAGAATTAAGCCGCTATACAAAGACTACAACCAACTTTGTATAGTTTAGACCATGTAAACTAACTCCAAGTTACCTAGTTCCTTCATTATCCTTGCGCATACTACCAATATGGTCAACACACGTGAATCCTAAGATATAGTCCACTATCTTAAGTTGCTTCAGCCGCTGTGAAGACTTTTACCACTCAACTCCTTTGGATTGTATTCGAAATAGTAAATGACCAAATTGTATTCGGTAATCGTTCTAAATATCAACACCCAAATCAAAGATATATGTTGAGTTACACAAATTTTTTTCCGTTTAAAAGCTTAAACTCATTTATACCGGTTCTAGATTAACCAAGATCTGGATTATCTAGATGATCAAAACTTAGTTTACAACCTATCAGATTTGAATCCTGAAAAGAACTACCAAATGATAGATCGATGATTTACATAACAAGTTATATGTTTATCCAAGATAAACCAACTTGTTGGATCCCAACCAATTAAGTGTTCATGAAGTATATCACAAAGATCATAAACCAATCATAAATATTCTTGTCTTCAAATCTTCGGTCTTCAATGCACCTTCACAAATACTTGTTTCCCTTATGATCAATCATTCACAAGACGGAGTCTATTAACAATGGATGTTCACAAGCCTATCTTCCGATTTAAAAAAATATTTGAACTTTTTTGATCCTTGATCTAGTTCGGCTGACCTTATATCAGAAGAAAAGGATCACAAAATAAAAAAACTAGGTGAATATCAATGTTCAACTACCGTTAGTCAATCAAATCGATAATTGAAAATTAAAATAACAATACGATTCTAATTTCCTACCAAAGATAATTCTAAATGCTTCTTGATCCCACATAAGTCTTTAAATGATGAGTACGTAAGAGATTTCTCCTAATTAGGATATTCTCCTCTGCAGGTGAGTATTACGAATAGAACCACTAGTCGGCTTTCCACACTGACTAGACACACTTCATTTTTTTTTTAGTTTTATAAAGTTTCCCAAAAAATCAAAATGGTGAGGCAAAAATCAACCAAAAGCGAGAATTAACTATAAATTATGGTGAATAAGAACGCTAAAAAAAACTATGTTATATTATTATTATTATTATTATTATTATTATTACTAATAGAGAATTGTGTCTTTTAAGTATAAAAACAAACTTAAAATGACTAACTATAATATAAATAAATTGAGGTAAATTGGGGTTAAAGTGGTCGTATCTAGATACGCTAAATCGAGTCGGAATCGTATCCATGTCTTTCCGTGTTATTGTTGCCCATTTAGGCTAAGTTTAATGGGTGTCCATGATTCAACATTCACAACCACAACACGTCATCAAAATTCAATGCCTTAAGTGCATTGGGAATTCAAAATTCAAAACAAAAATGTATCAACTGTTTGATCACCAATAAAATTATGAATCCGACGGTCTATATCATCTTGATGTTTGAATTTCCATAAAATATTTCCTAGACGCCTAATCATTTGGCGTTTTTAAACTTTTTGAGACGTCAAACGGATTGACGTCTTGGTGTAGCGCAACTGATGAATGCAACCTATAAACCCCCTTTTCACGATTGCTAAGGGCTATACCACTTCTGTTAGGGGCGGGTACCAATCCATCATCCAACGGCTGAAATTACTTTGTCCTATATGAATTGGTATCCTCCCCTAACAAATGCGGTAACGGCCTTTAGCAATCATACCCCTTTTGGCCACCGTTTTCAATTGTGAATGTTGGACTTTGATCTCCACTAGACACCTTCAAAAAAAAAAAAAAAAGATCTCCACTAGACTAAGCCTTAGCGGATGGTCTTATGTTGGACTTTGCACACAAGGAGAGCTGTCACGTGTACCAAACCGAATCATATTCGTCCAAATACGTAATCAACCTTATAGCTGAAATCAGATCGTTGATTCATTATCTAACCACTTCCATGACGTCACATAGAAAGTACTATTGAGAATCCAACGGTTTAACATTGCATCAACAAAAACCAAAAAATTAGGGTTTTACATGAACAGGAATACCAATATATAAGCATTACGGTCCGAACAGCGCCATTGCGGTGCATTTTGGCTGCCCTCAATTCCACTCTCGTTAGGATCTCCATTTTGCTCCCTCTCCTACCTATACTATCCATAAAATCTAAAAAAAAAACCAGAAAAATATACAAAATTAGGTTTACAGTAGTCAAGTTACTTATCGGAATTTTTTGTTTTTGAGTATCATTTTCAAGGGTTGAAGTTATTTTTTCCTTCTAGGGTTTGAGTCAAATAAGGAGGAGAGGGAAGAAAGAAAAAGAAAAAGAAAAAGAAAAAGAAAAAGAAAAAAAGTTTGAGAAATGGCTGCTCAAGTGCAAGTTGTTCAACCACAACCACCACTAACTGGACCAAATGGAGCTGGAAATACTGGACAATTTCAATCAACATCTTTGTATGTTGGTGATCTTGAAGTGAATGTAACTGATTCACAGCTTTATGATATGTTCAGTCAACTTGGTGCTGTTGTTTCTGTTCGTGTTTGTAGGGATTTGAGTACTAGAAGATCCCTTGGTTATGGCTATGTTAACTATAGCAATACTCAAGATGGTTAGTCTCTTTCCATTTTCATCTCATTTGTTTGACCTAAAAATTTGTTTGGATGGTGTTTCATTGTATTTTTAGGTAATTTAACTCAATGTTGAGTAAATAGCACTTTTTTCCAGGAACTTTAGATTTGTTTGGTAGTAAATTTCATGATTTATTATGGAATGTAGCATTGGTTTCCTTGTTGTGGTAGACTGGTAGTACTTAAATTAGATTAACTTAATTATAGTTCGGGTGCCGCCTTAAGTCTTTCCTGCAGATGTGGTTATGTTGCTTATAGTCTACTACTATGAAAAGAGTAGGTCAATTTAGTTGTAGGGTATTTTTCAGTGGCTTGTTATAGTGACATCGAGAATTCGATTGATAATGGAATGGTTTCTTCAGATATTGATGCTCTATATTAACTTGAACAGTTACATTTAACATTCCATTTGTGCAAGGGCTAATCACTGCGTTAATATTTGATTTGAAAAGAGTAGGTCAGTACAGCTGTAAGGTAATTTTCAGTAGCTCATTGTAATGCCATTTAGGATTTGATTGATAGTGGACTTGGCCGAATGGTTTCATCAGATATTGGTGTTTTACATTAACTTAAACACTGACATTCCATTTATGCAAGAACTATTCATTGCGTTAATATTTTTATTTTAGCTACCTGATACCAGTAATGTTTTTGGTGGTAATGAAGCAGCTTCTTAAAGGAAAAAACAGAAAAGGGGGGCAAGGAAAACATGATTAGCTATGTTAGATTACTATGAAAACTTTCTAAATTTTGAACCATCTTTCTCGAAATGTTTTCCCTGCAATAGAAGAGATTATTCAGCACGCAAATGCACAAAATTCGGCATGCTTTTATGTGTTTGTTCTGACTTTTGATCAGCTTCATCTTTTTGTTTACAGCTGCAAGGGCATTGGACGTGCTGAACTTTAATCCTCTCAATGGGAAGCCTATCAGAATCATGTATTCTCATCGTGACCCTAGCATTCGTAGAAGTGGGACTGCCAATATCTTTATCAAGGTATTTTATCATATACTGCAAGTGAATATTAAATGGAAGTTATAACATTCTGCACTAGTGTCAAAATTTATGTAGTTATTTGATAACTCTTTTTTGTTCTATTTTAATAATGTTTCAGAATCTTGATAAAGCAATTGACAACAAAGCACTACATGAAACATTTTCTGCTTTTGGAAATATTCTGTCCTGCAAGATAGCCACTGATGGTTCTGCCCAGTCAAAAGGTTATGGATTTGTGCAGTATGATACTGAGGAAGCTGCCCAAAAGGCCATAGATAAGCTTAATGGTATGCTACTGAATGATAAACCAGTTTTTGTTGGACCTTTCCTTCGTAAGCAGGAAAGAGACATGTCGTCGGACAAGGTGAAGTTCAACAACGTCTTTGTGAAGAATCTTTCTGAGACGACAACAGATGATGAACTCAAGAAAGTATTTGGTGAATACGGCACCATTACTAGTGCTGTCGTGATGAGAGATGCGGATGGAAAATCAAAATGTTTTGGGTTTGTCAATTTTGAGAATACAGAGGATGCTGGTGTAGCTGTTGAGGCTCTTAACGGTAAGAAAATTGAAGATAAGGAATGGTTTGTTGGGAAGGCACAGAAAAAGAATGAAAGGGAGAACGAACTAAAGGAAAAATTTAACACAATGAAGGAGACGGTAGACAAGTTTCAAGGGGTCAACTTGTATGTGAAGAACTTGGACGATAGTGTTGATGATGACAAGCTTAGGGAATTGTTTGCTGAGTTTGGAATCATTACATCATGCAAGGTCCGTAATTTTTGGGAATTGTATAGACAATGTCTCTTTATGGTTATCTTTTCTTGTCTTCCTTTCTGTCTGGGACGTATAGGCTGCTTTCTATAATACTTTTCTTTTGTTATGGAATTAATAGGTTATGCGAGACCCTAATGGTATTAGCAGAGGTTCGGGATTTGTTGCCTTCTCAACACCTGAGGAATCATCTCGAGCTGTAAGTTTTATATATTTGCTTGTATCAATCTATAATGTGGCAATTAGGTGATACCTTAATTATCTGTATGTGTATATTGTAGCTTGCGGAGATGAATGGCAAGATGATTGCAAGCAAGCCTCTTTATGTTGCACTTGCACAGCGAAAAGAAGACAGGAGAGCTAGGTTGCAGGTAAAATCTATTTTGTTGAGTGAATGCGTAATGGATACAATTATATAAATATAAATTTTCTTGGTGATATCTGTTGTCTACCCCCTTGGTTTTATCTCCGGGATAAGAGCTAGGAGTACACCTCTTTCAATTAGTGCAACGAGTTACCATTGTTCATGCTTCTAAGAGCTGCAATTTAATTCTTTGTTTATTAAGTCTAGGTTTTAAGTTGATATTCTAGGGACTTGTTTTATTCCGTTCTTTCCTTGGTTGCTTTTTTTTTCTTCTTTTTTTTTTCTTTTCATCTTTTAGATTTGTATTTTTCAAGTTCAAGTAGGTTCTACTCTATATAAATATAAATTTTCTTGGTGATATCTGTTGTCTACCCCCTTGTTTTTATCTCCGGGATAAGAGCTAGGAGTACACCTCTTTCAATTAGTGCAACGAGTTACCATTGTTCATGCTTCTAAGAGCTGCAATTTAATTCTTTGTTTATTAAGTCTAGACTTTAAGTTGTTGATATTCTAGGGACTTGTTTTATTCCGTTCTTTCCTTGGTTGCTTTTTTTTTTCTTTTTCTTTTCTTTTCATCTTTTAAATTTGTATTTTTCAAGTTCAAGTAGGTTCTACTCTACCTACCCATAAATGTCTTCTCTAGAAGCATGGTGCCGTTTAATCAGAGGCTATTTTGGTTTGTGACATTATAACTCAGAGTTTGTGAAATTAAGGACATGTCAGAATTCGTGGGCAATGACTTGTTCACGTGGTACTTTACTGCTAAAGTACGAAGGACTTTATTGATGGTGTTAGAGCTTGTGTCTTATTATAGTCGTCAACTTTGTGGGATGGTATCTAGGGGGAAGGTATCGATTTATTATGTTTGTTAGGTTATCTTCTTATATTAGATCATGTTTTAATGAAATTTGCTAATTGCTTTCGCAGGCACAATTTTCACAAATGCGGCCAGTAGCGATTGCGCCTTCCGTTGCTCCTCGTATGCCCATGTATCCATCTGGTGGTCCAGGACTTGGGCAACAAATATTTTACGGTCAAGGCCCTCCTGCTATCATGCCTCCTCAGGTAACTTTACTTCCACATCTGTGACTAAGTTGGTCACTGGTCAGCATGATTGCATAATTACCTTAGCATCTGTTTTTACCTATGTTGTCAAGGGTAGATGATAGGCACTCTAGCATACAGATTAAGGTTTCAAATGAGATGATAATTGTTGATCAATTAATGTTGTTTCCTTATACATAATCTGACTGGGCAGTAAAAATTAATCCTCATTCATGCACTGTAACTAGTTAGTTATTTTGTTTTGATGCATATACATGTTTGAATATGTATGGCATTGTCTGTTTGTAATGTCCTAACATCCTGTTTCCTATGTAATGTATAAAATTCCAGCCTGGATTTGGATACCAGCAGCAGCTGGTTCCTGGAATGAGGCCTGGTGGTGGTGGAATGCCAAACTTTTTTGTTCCAATGGTTCAGCAAGGTCAGCAAGGTCAACGCCCTGGAGGCAGACGTGGCGGAGCAGGGCCTCTGCAACAACCACAGCAGCCAATACCACTCATGCCTCAGCAGGTCCGTGGTTATATTAGATAACTTATATGTTGCATTTGGAGTTGCAAGCTGGTAATTATGTTCATTAATGATTCTAATTTTCATGTGAAGATGCTACCAAGGGGTGGTCGTATGTACCGGTACCCTCCTGGTCGTAACATGCCTGAAGGTCCAATGCCAGGCGTTGCTGGAGGCATGTTGTCGGTTCCATATGACATGGCTGGAATCCCAATGAGAGATGCTGTTTCACAACCTATCCCTATTGGTGCCCTAGCTACTGCTCTTGCCAATGCATCACCTGATCAGCAGAGAACTGTATATCAACTAAACCTAGTAGTACTTGTAGATATTCTTTTAAATAATAATTACACTGTTGGGATTGGTGTGAAATAGTCTGTCCAATGTTTTACACTTTTACTTGTGTTTTTGTAGATGTTGGGAGAAAGTTTATACCCATTGGTTGATCAGCTGGAGCATGAAATGGCTGCTAAGGTGACAGGAATGCTTTTGGAGATGGATCAGACCGAAGTTTTGCACCTTTTGGAATCTCCTGAAGCACTCAAAGCAAAAGTAGCAGAGGCAATGGAGGTGCTGAGGAACGTTCAGCAGCAACAGCAACAAGCTAGCAGTCCAACTGATCAACTAGCTTCACTGTCCTTGAATGAAACCCTCTCCTCTTGATGACTTAATTTAGAGGATGAGGTCCCAACTTTTAGGTTTAAGTACCCTTGTTGGAGACTGAGATTTTAGGAATAAACATTTTAGACATGGCATTGACAAGTTGAGCTTGAGTTGCTTTTCACAGAGGGCTCCGGATTTTTGATAGACTGCCAATGTTTTGGTTCCTCGTTTCTTATCTTTAGTTGAGCAGTAGTAATAGGATGATTTCTGAAGCTTGGCACAGATTTATTTTTTATGACATTGTTGGGATTTGTTTAGTTGGATTTTATTTGCCACTTTTAATTGTTTTGCTCTTTTATAGAAACCCAAAATCACACCTTTTATCAGTAGTAGCATTACACTCTTCTGTCAGTAAATTGAGGACTCTTCTGCCAATGTTTTGGTTCCTCGTTTCTTATCTTTAGTTGAGCAGTAGTAATAGGATGATTTCTGAAGCTTGGCACAGATTTATTTTTTATGACATTGTTGGGATTTGTTTAGTTGGATTTTATTTGCCACTTTTAATTGTTTTGCTCTTTTATAGAAACCCAAAATCACACCTTTTATCAGTAGTAGCATTACACTCTTCTGTCAGTAAATTGAGGACTTGAAGATAACAGGGTTGGACCAAAATTTTGTTTGAGGTGAAGCTGTGGAATCTTTCCTTGTAAAAGACCTAAATGCATCTGTGATGTAGTAGTCATTTTCACGGACAACTAGTGAATAGTTCTCTTAAATGTAGGGCTACCCATGTGAATATGTAATAGTACTTGCACATCCAACTACAACTAGTAAACCAATCACATCTCTCTCTTGACAGAACTTGGAGACTTTTGGCATGACATAAGAAGATCCACACTACACATCAAATCCTAATACGAATCTAGTTGCATTAAGTTATTCCTGTTCTTTTTTTTTTTTTTTTGAAAAAACTTAGGCTAAGCCTGGGATGGAATTGATAGATATGCTAGTGGTGTCCTGGTTTAGGCAAACATCAGACCCACTGCTTAAGTTCTTACAAGTAAGCCAAATTTAAAGCTTGGAGGTTTTGATTTCTATCTAAAAGCTTAAGACCTATTAAGACGAAAGTTACACGCTTGATATGAAGTATAGTTTCATCATTCAAGCTTTGTTTCTCCCCGTGGTAATTCCTACCAAATCTTCCTTTGATTGCCTGGAGGTAGAGATCATTGAAGTGTTCCAGAATATCAGAAGTTTCAGCTTGTATGACAATGTTTGTGTGCTGCTTTTCTTCTGCCCATCCAAAAGCTAGATCTGCTCCTCCTGTGGCTCCTTTTGGTCCCCTTTGAGCTGTGTGTCCTCGGTGTTGGTGCAAAAATATTTACCCCAACACTCCTCGAGATGTGTGTATATTGATTGAATCGTCGCCGTTTGATTGGATTCTCCAAGAATTGATGATGGAAAATGGGGGTACCTGCAAAGATACTCCGATGCTAAAGTCAGAGGATATTCAATGCAAGTAGTTGTGAAGAAAGGAGTAGAATTGTGTACCTCTTGAGTTGGATTTTTGCCTCTATTTATAGGCATAAACCCTAATCTGGTTCCATAATAACCTAGATTTGTAGTTATCCAAAAATAACCACATGGATTTGTACTTATCCTTTAATATTTGTGTCTATCCTTGAAGATCCATGTCTATCTTGAGAGATCTTTGTATATCTTCACATGATTTGAGTTTATCTTGAAAGATCCTTGTTTATCTTCCAAGATTTGTATATATCCTGGAAGATCCATATCATCTTCACAAGAATCACAATTATCTTGGATGATCCTTGTCTATCTTCCAAGATTTGTGACTATCACCAACTGACTTCCAGTCATCTGGGCTTCCTTATTTAGCCATGCGGGTTTTATAAACTCGAGCCTGGTTTCTTTAATAAACCTCCAGACTCAGTCCGAATCCAGCTCTGATGAGCCCCGTTGGTCACCTTGATAACCCACGGTCTGGTTTTAATAAACCTCCGGACTCAGTCCGGATCCAGCTCTGATGAGCCCCGTGGGTCACCTTGATAACCCACGGTCTGGTTTTAATAAACCTCCGAACTCAGTCCGGATCCATCTCTGATGAGCCCTGTGGATCACCTTGATAACCCATGGTTTGGTTTTTATAAACCTCCGGACTCAGTCCGGATCCATCTCTGATGAGCCCCGTGGGTCACCTTGATAACCCACGGTCTGGTTTTAATAAACCTCCGGACTCAGTCCGGATCCAGCTCTGATGAGCCCCGTGGGTCACCTTGATAACCCACGGTCCGCAGTTATCAAACAGCTTGTGCAGTACGCATGTACTCTATTTAAATAGGGTACAAACATCGCCCCCTCTTAACTGTTCAACTTGTTGAGGATTTAAGAAGAGTAAGGCTTCATGTGACGGCGGTAGGTACATAGCACGTACAAATGTATCCTGATAATCTATACTGCATACCGGGCATGATTTCTCCTGCAAAAACATGCTCATATTAACTTATTATTCTTAAGTAAACTCATACCTGCAATTTCTTTTCCTCATCTCATCAATCGTTGATGATGAAAATCTCCCCCAACCGTGAGTAAAGACATTATCAAGACGCCCCCAAGCATGAGATGTCATTGTTGTTGTAAAATGTAGTTCTCCCGATCGTTTGCGGGGATGTGACAAAGACGCCCCCATGGTGCATCATGAAATGGATCCTATAATATGCAATCACATCTTGTTTAATGTCCACTGACTCATCGCCAGTATAATTCGCTTCATGCTCTACTCAGAAAATGGCCATGTGGCAGATCCTAGAGCGTGGAAGACATCCCTAAGTATATGTAGTTATGGGGAAGGTTGCTCATAGTAATATTGGCATGGCGCGGCTTGTCACATGGTGGGGACTCATCGAAGTAAAACTTCCTTGAAAGGACCCATGCCTAAAGCATTTTGTTTATTGGAATACACGCTCTTTATTTAATCTTTGTCATGGTAGGACCAAGTTCAAGCTGTTTTAGCTTGAGATCAGTTGAAGAGAAATCTCTTTACCACATGTAGCGTGTCTTGCGTTTTATTGTCAAATACTTCATTAGAGTCTTAACCGCGTGTTTGAAATTTGAATCTTGCTCAATGAATTTTCTTTTCGTAAAACTCTGTGCGTTTTATACATACTTCTAGCTTTTTTTTTGTTGATCCATGGTCTTCATGTAAGTTGTTGGCTCCCATAAACTACTTTCTTCATTTGTGCTGAAATAGAGTAAAAATTGACACAGAATTTTTTCATTATTCATCGTCATCGGCATTGCAAACACCCAGCATTGCAAGTTGAGATCACAACAATGAAATTATCCCCATGTACAACTTCTTTAAGGTCAGTTGCGCCTCTTAAAATAAAACGTAGTCATCTCCATTCCACCATTTGCTTGTGTCAAAATTTCTTCAAGCCATTCATTGTTGTTGTGCTTATGGTAGGTAGTATGGCAGTCAACATGGTGAGTCTTTCGATGCGACTTTAGCCAACGTTAACGTCTACCTCTAGCTGATGGAAGAACTCGTTTCTTACTGTAGCAAAACCATATGTACTCTCTATTGGTTCTCATGTTCAACACCTGCTTGATACAAAGTCTTATTGTAGCGATCCTCAAGCTCATGAACGCTATTAGACTAGTCAAGAGACGTCTTAGCCGTTAATTAATTGATTCATGTAACTCGAACGTTAATTATTAGAATTAATCTAACAACGATTTAGATACGAAATTAGTATCGCTAGGCAGGTCTCGAAAAGTTAAGCGGAATGGACTACTCAAAAGTGTCGTTCGGATACCAGACAAGAAGTAATCATCAGATTGAGTTAAAGGGAAAAATAGTCTTTTCATAATTAGACCGATCTGGGCTCCCCTTATCAATGAAAGTGCATGTCCTAGTGTTTCCTTTGGGCCTTATCCCCTCGACCGAATCGAAGAGAAGTCATTCTCTTTTCTTTTTCTTTCTTCTCATTCTTTCTTTCTCTGGGTTTTCTTCTTCTTTTTCTTTCTTCTTCTGTTCTTCGCCTTTGGCGATTCTGAGAGATGTTCTTTAAGTTGTAAATTTAATAAGAAACTTAGGGGATGATGGTTGTGTGATGCATAAGAAGTTGGTTCAACTTTGAATGAAAAAGAAATAGTGGATCGAAGAGAATTGGAAGCTCGAGTTCTGTGATTTGGAAGTGATAGAGGGTTTGTGTGAAATTAAGGATGGTTGTAAGAAATTGAAGATGGGTTTGGTGTGTCTAAAGTAAAAGAGAAGATTTATTATTTGAATTTCGATTCACGGTGATGGATTAGATAATTAGGGTTCCTGAGATTTAGAATTAATGAAGATTTATGAACAATTGAGGATGAAATTAAGTAACTAATAAGGGGTTCTGTATGTTGGAAGCAAAGAAGATAAGTTAGAGTTTGATTCTCAAGCTTCAGAGAAGATTCAAAGAATTAGGGTTTCATAAGATGAACCAAAGAAGGACTGGAAGATGAAATTGAGGGTTTAAAGAGAATATTTGAGATTGGTTTTGATCAGGTATGAAGTATAATTGATAGTATGAGTTTAATTTTGATTTCAGAACAAATTAAGGTTTTATTATTCAGATTTGATATATGTTGAATTGATTGATATTTGTGTTAATAAGGAGATAATGGATTTCTCTAATGATGAAGGAATTCTCAGTGGTGTTGGTTCAAGAGTTAAGTTCAAACAGTTGGGAGAAAAGTGAGTAGAATTGGAGTTAACTGTGGTGGTGTTGTAAGGTGCAGGGAGTGGATGAAATGTCTGGGGTGCAAGTTATGAACTGTCTTTGAGGTAATTTATCTTAACTGAAGTAGTTCAAGTTGAATTGTTTTGGTTTCATAATTTGTATGATTATGAATTGAATTGAGTTTGAGGAAGAAATGGATTTGGAGGTGAACTGGTGTTGATTTGAGTTAAGGGAAAGAATAATAATTATGATGGAGTTGTGTTAGTGTAATTGGTAAACACTAGTATAATGTTGCAGGGGATTTGTATTGTGTTGTGATGTAATTATGGATGAAGTTATATTAAATTGGTGTTGGTGTTGATGTTACAGAGAAGGTGGTTACCTTTATGATGAAGTTGCAGGTGTTGTGGATTGACTTGTGGGTGAATTGTGATTGTGATAATCTGAATTGAAGTAGAAACATAATGTTTTGGTTGCAGCTGTTGAAGTTTGTTTGGGCAGGTGGAATGAAAATGGAATTAGAATCCTAGTAGTGGTATGTCGAGCAGTGATACAAAGATACTTGAGATGAATGTAGGAGTTGTGTAATGTAAGCTGAAATAAGTGGTAGTGCTGTTATGGGAGTGATCTTAGTGAAAGACTGCAATGCACATCAAGGTAAGCATGGTTTGAAGTTCTATTTAGAGAAGTTAGAGTTGAAATGTTTGTGTAGTGAGATGAAATGATTGTTTGTGTGACTGTGTTGTAAGAATGGAGGTCAGATGAACATTGGAGTTGAATTTGTACAGTGAAAGGCCTGCAATTACTGCCTAAAGGTAAACTGAGTTTATTGTTGTGTATAAGTTATGAAGTTTATATGAATTAAATGTATGATTGAAATGATTCAGATGAAGTGGTATAATCTGGTAGAATTGATGTAAATGAAGAAGAAGTTGACATTATAGAGTTAAAGAGTTTTTGGTGTTTGCTAGGTGGTTCTAGAACCTATTAGGTCTTTCTGATTGAATCGACCTAGGCATTTGACTGAGTTGACTTATCTGACTCAGTATCTGACTGAGTCGAATCGGTGTTGACTCACCGAGTTTCCTGTATTGACCCGAGTTGACTCAGTGGCCGATTTAGACTTTAGACTTTGACCATTGACCCTGGACCTGACCTAGACTTGACCTTGACTTGACTTGGACGTTGACTGTTAGTTGATTCTGGACTG
Organism: Papaver bracteatum; assembly: GCA_023529315.1. NCBI lineage: Eukaryota > Viridiplantae > Streptophyta > Magnoliopsida > Ranunculales > Papaveraceae > Papaver > Papaver bracteatum. The sequence continues at coordinate 876,663 of JAJJWX010002962.1, forward strand.
TTAGTTCAACCGTTAGTGACCGTTAGATTTACCCAGTTGGGCCAGACCCTTATTAATGGGTTGTTTAAGTGGGCTTGGGCTTTAGACTAGTTATCTTATATTGATGTTTTGGACCACTTATGGTCCGAATTGACCTTTGGCTTCTTCTACAAAGTTGTAGACATTCATAAGACTTAGCTACAGACTATAGAATCAACCTAATTGGATTAGTAAACTCTTAGTTATGTTAAAGATGGAGAATGAGATACCATAATGGGCTTAGAACCATTAGTTACAATTGTATAATTCTTGAATGAGCCATTTTGGTTAGAATCTTAGACTTCTTGTGTGATTAACAGTTAATTATTAACAACGATCGATTCAAAGGACGAACCAGTGGATCGTGGATCGCGAAGTACTTGTCATCAAAAAGGTGTGGGAATGCATTTAACTCTTTGTATTCATTATTGTTTCTTTTATAAAATTTTATGCTTAACAAACTCATGCGTTGTCTGTTCTTGCATTCCATGTTTTGTTTAAAATGCATTATGTTAATCCTGTTGATTCTGTGAATCTTTCCACGATGTGGAAAGGACTTGTAATGTGTTGTCAATATGAATTGTTACGGGAAATGAGAATTTCCACTTGTGGTATATAGGATACGCTCCTTCACATTTATACCTACTTTAATTCAGCTTTTATTGTTTAGAGTATTGGTCACCATGATCTTGGTGGCATCCATATATAAATAGGTGTGAATTGCCGGGTAGGGATTTACAACCATATTATACATTTTTTGAAGAAGGAGATTGTCCATATACATGTATGATTATTTCAGTGACTTAGTCACTGTTTAATGTTTTCGGAAAAACATATATTGTTTTCCAAATCTTGCATATGATTACTTAGAAGGTTAAATGTTAATTATTCCCACTTCAGTTTTCTGTGACAGATCAGAGTTGCGCAACGAAAGCTTCACGGGTTGACTTCGCTAGTTGATTAACTTCTGTTATATTTATTATGTTGTATATTCTATTTGAAAACCAATTGACTATTATATATGTATCATTTGAGAGAAGATCTTGTATATATATTTCTGAGCGGGGTTAGCTTTGGGCTAAGTTTTTGTAGCAGATTTCTTAATTGAAAGTTAAGTAAATGTTTTAGATTTTTAGTGCCTCTTATTTAGTTAATCTCCTGGATCAGTCATCTGCTAGCTTAGGGGACGCTACAAAAGTTGGTATCAGAGCTCACTATCAGATCTTATATGGTAGACAATAGGAATAGCCAGTGCCAGTTAGTGAACTAGATTGGTTTAGAACTGGGTTGGGTTTGTGAGATAAATCTTAATCACTAAAAGCTATCAATAATTAAAATATTTAATTGATTGATTGAATTGTTTGTTTGATTGTTTATATATGTAATGAAGTACAAATTGTAGGGTACACCAATAATTAATCTAATGAAGACTAGAGGATAAATGATTCAAAATTATGAACACATGCAAAATTTAATAATAAAATAGTGAGACTAATATAATTGATAGATCTTGTAAATCACATAGAAACTTACGAACACATTGATTTATAAGAAGAGTAAACAAATTATAATCACATAAATGTTAATAATATTTTGGGACTCAATAATATTTGTAAGAGTTGTTAGAATAATAATTCAATAAAATATTATAATAATAACTATAGATAGATAATAATAAAAGTAACTTGTTGTTAGAATAATAATTCACTTGTTGTTTTTCAATAAAAGCTGTGGTGGCATTCTTTCATAAAAGTAATAATAATTTTAATAAAATAATGTTAGCATTTTTTAATTAGTACCATATCAAACTTAATTAAATTCTCAATAAGGATATATAAGGTTTAAAATAATAATTATGATTAAATAATTATGGAAAATTGTTAACGCTTATTTACAATTAAGTTTTGTAAATCAAATTAATTACAAATTAGGGATATATGTTTTTCGTTTAAAACTAGTATATAGTTAAAATAATAGTTATCATTTGTCAGACTTTAGAACACGAGGATACAATATATAAAATAAAAGACTTAACTTGTTAGAAATCTTGTGGTAAAATTATATTTAGGCTAACAAATGATCCAGTAAATCTTTAAAATGAAACAAATAAACATGAAGTAGTAATAATAGTAATCAGATGCTTAGTGTAATACTAGAATTAAAAGAAAATAAATTCGTATATTGTTAGTTACCTTCTCCGTAAATAGATTTAATCATCTTTTGAAACGGAAAATTTGTATGACGAAATTAAATTGTTAGAATTTAAATTAATATTATATTGAACATAACTTAAATTAAAATCTCATTAACAAATATGTAGCGATAAAATAATGATTATGATTAAATAGCCATGGAAAATTATTAGTGCTCATTTATAATTAAGTCCTACAAAGTTAACTAATAACAAATTTGAATTTTGTGTTTTGCGTTTAAACCAGATAGATAAATAAGACTTATTAAGTAGAAATAAAAGAACGTGAAGTCATATAATTACAGAGTAAACACTAAACTTGTTAACAATCTTATATCAAAATTATCTATTGTCCAATAAATGATTCATTAAATCGTTAAATTATACACATGAAGTGATAATTATAATACTTGAATGCTTAGTACAAAATTAAACTTAAAGGAGAATAAATTTATCTATGAATAAGATACTTATTATTAATACAGAAATTTTAAGATTATGAAGACATACTAAATTTTTATGCAAACTCAAAGTTTAAATTATATTAAATTACTAACACCAATATTTAACAAGACGTAGTATACGCATTCTATCTGAATAAATAAAATTTGTTATATTAATCTTTTCGTGAAAGTAAAATTATATTTACAAGATTAAGGCTTAATAAAACTAAGTATCATTACTAAATAATTACTTTGACTGTATTTTAGTTACACTAGTAATCAAATAAAGAAAATTGGTATAAGAATAATGAAAATGATAATATAATTAAAACAATAATTTTTGATAAGATAAGTAATTAATAACATTATATTTTACTCATTGCTATAAAATTTAGAAATATTGTAAATGTCATTTGAATAATAATTATTGGATAGTAATAGTAAAATGTAATTTTTATTAATAGTACAACTTAAGGATTATTTAACAATAAAATATATTTAAGGAAATAAAGTTAGATAAAAACAAATCGAGTATTAATAATAAAATTAAACTTAGCGTTATGATTAATTACAAACTAACTTTTATCGGTCTAAGTAATAAGAAATAAATGTTATAATAATAATAAAATATCAATATCAAACAATTATGAAAAATTGTTAGCGGTTATCTATTTATATCAAATCACACGATGAAATAAACAAATATATACAACATTATATAATAACATTTGGATAATGGTTATAACATTAAGTTATTCTTTAATAGTACATGAATTTAAAGTCTATCTAGTTATAATAATATAGTCTCATTTGGAATTAAAATTTGATTTCATTAAAATAAATAAATAATAATAAAATAAAAGGTAAGATAAATAATTCGAATAACTAAATTTCTTAAAATGATGTGAACTGCTTGTATATTTTACAAATTAATTATCAGACATACACTAGTAAAGATAGAAGTTAAAGACTAAATAATCTTGATAAAATAAAATTAACACTTGGCTAATCGTAATAAGTTTACACTTAATTAATCCAGCACTGGGGAATAGTGAGGTTGGTAATCCTGATATGTTCAGGTGATACTTGTTAGGTAGTTGGAATTGTCAGGCATCGCGAACCTAGACAGGGCAACTGCATTCTTGTATCACTAGGCATGGAAGGAAAACTTGCTTCTATTAGTAAACTAATAGATCCCAAATTTTAATGAGAAACTTTATTATTGAATATCTTCTAAAAGTACTTAGAACCAGTAAGTTATTGACTTATAAATTAGTGTAGAAAATTTTCATGTAAGAAACTTAGACTTTCCTATTTGATAGAATCTAAATCAGTGTAGTTGAACTCAGAGCTACAAATTTTAGATTTTAGTTGTAGAAAGCCATATAGGTTGTGATTTGTTTTATATTGTTTGCGCTTAGACAAGAGATGAAATTATTCTATAAGGTGGGGAGTTTATGAAGACCAGAAGGATGATTTGATTTTCGAGGACGAAAATGTTATAAGGTGGGGAGAATGTAGCGATCCTCAAGCTCGTCAACGCTATTAGACTAGTCAAGAGACGTCTTAGCCGTTAATTACTTGATTTATCTAACTCGAACGTTAATTATTAGAATTAATCTAACAACGATTTAGATACGAAATTAGTATCGCTAGGCAGGTCTCGAAAAGTTAAGCGGAATGGACTACTCAAAATTGTCGTTCGGATACCAAACAAGAAGTAATCATCAGATTGAGTTAAAGGGAAAAATAGTCTTTTCATAATTAGACCGATCTTGGCTCCCCTTATCAATGCAAGTGCATGTCCTAGTGTTTCCTTTGGGCCTTATCCCCTTGACCGAATCGAAGAGAAGTCATTCTCTTTTCTTTTTCTTTCTTCTCATTCTTTCTTTCTCTGGGTTTTCTTCTTCTTTTTCTTTCTTCTTCCGTTCTTCGCCTTTGGCGATTCTGAGAGATGTTCTTTAGGTTGTAAATTTAATAAGAAACTTATGGGATGATGGTTGTGTGATGCATAAGAAGTTGGTTCAACTTTGAATGAAAAAGAAATAGTGGATCGAAGAGAATTGGAAGCTCGAGTTCTGTGATTTGGAAGTGATAGAGGGTTTGTGTGAAATTAAGGATGGTTGTAAGAAATTGAAGATGGGTTTGGTGTGTCTAAAGTAAAATAGAAGATTTATTATTTGAATTTCGATTCACGGTGATGGATTAGATAATTAAGGTTCCTGAGATTTAGAATTAATGAAGATTTATGAACAATTGAGGATGAAATTAAGTAACTAATAAGGAATTCTGTATGTTGGAAGCAAAGAAGATAAGTTAGAGTTTGATTCTCAAGCTTCAGAGAAGATTCAAAGAATTAGGGTTTCATAAGATGAACCAAAGAAGGACTGGAAGATGAAATTGAGGGTTTAAAGAGAATATTTGAGATGGGTTTTGATCAGGTATGAAGTATAATTGATAGTATGAGTTTAATTTTGATTTCAGAACAAATTAGGGTTTTATTATTCAGATTTGATATATGTTGAATTGATTGATATTTGTGTTAATAAGGGGATAATGGAGTTCTCTGATGATGAAGGAATTCTCAGTAGTGTTGGTTCAAGAGTTAAGTTCAAACAGTTGGGAGAAAAGTGAGAAGAATTGGAGTTAACTGTGGTAGTGTTGTAAGGTGCAGGGAGTGGATGAAATGTCTGGGGTGCAAGTTATGAATTGTCTTTGAGGTAATTTATCTTAACTGAAGTAGTTCAAGTTGAATTGTTTTGGTTTCATAATTTGTATGATTATGAATTGAATTGAGTTTGAGGAAGAAATGGATTTGGAAGTGAACTGGTGTTGATTTGAGTTAAGGGAAAGAATAATAATTATGATGGAGTTGTGTTAGTGTAATTGGTAAACACTATTATAATGTTGCAGGGGATTTCTATTGTGTTGTGACGTAATTGTGGATGAAGTTATATTAAATTGGTGTTGGTGTTGATGTTACAGAGAAGGTGGTTACCTTTATGATGAAGTTGCAGGTGTTGTGGATTAACTTGTGGGTGAATTGTGATTGTGATAATCTGAATTGAAGTAGAAACATAATGTTTTGGTTGCAGCTGTTGAAGTTTGTTTGGGCAGGTGGAATGAAAATGGAATTAGAATCCTAGTAGTGGTATGTCGAGCAGTGATACAAAGATACTTGAGATGAATGTAGGAGTTGTGTAATGTAAGCTGAAATAAGTGGTAGTGCTGTTATGGGAGTGATCTTAGTGAAAGACTGCAATGCAGATCAAGGTAAGCATGGTTTGAAGTTCTATTTAGATAAGTTAGAGTTGAAATGTTTGTGTAGTGAGATGAAATGATTGTTTGTGTGACTGTGTTTTAAGAATGGAGGTCAGATGAACATTGGAGTTGAATTTGTACAGTGCAAGGCCTGCAATTACTGCCTAAAGGTAAATCGAGGTTTATTGTTGTGTATAAGTTATGAAGTTTATATGAATTAAATGTATGATTGAAATGATTCAGATGAAGTGGTATAATCTGGTAGAATTGAAGTAAATGAAGAAGAAGTTGACATTGTAGAGTTAAAGAGTTTTTGGTGTTTGCTAGGTGGTTCAGAACCTATTCAGGTCTTTCTGATCAATCGACCTAGGCATTTGATCGAGTCAACTTATCGACTCAAGATCTGATCGATCGAATCGGTGTTGACTCACCGAGTTTCCTGTATTGACCCGAGTTGACTCAGTGGCCGATTTAGACTTTAGACTTTGACCATTGACCCTGGACTTGACCTTGACTTGACTTGGACGTTGACTGTTAGTTGATTCTGGACTGTTAGTTCAACCGTTAGTGACCGTTAGATTTACCCAGTTGGGCCAGACCCTTATTAATGGGTTGTTTAAGTGGGCTTGGGCTTTAGACTAGTTATCTTATATTGATGTTTTGGACCACTTATGGTCCGAATTGACCTTTGGCTTCTTCTACAAAGTTGTAGACATTCATAAGACTTAGCTACGGACTATAGAATCAACCAAATTGGATTAGTAAACTCTTAGTTATGTTAAAGATGGAGAATGAGATACCATAATGGTCTTAGAACCATTAGTTAGAATTGTATAATTCTTGAATGACCCATTTTGGTTAGAATCTTAGACTTCTTGTGTGATTAACAGTTAATTATTAACAACGATCGATTCAAAGGATGAACCAGTGGATCGTGGATCGCGAAGTACTTGTCATCAAAAAGGTGTGGGAATGCATTTAACTCTTTGTATTCATTATTGTTGCTTTTATAAAAGTTTATGCTTAACAAACTCATGCGTTGTCTGTTCTTGCATTCCATGTTTTGTTTAAAATGCATTATGTTAATCCTGTTGATTCTGTGAATCTTTCCACGATATGGAAAGGACTTGTAATGTGTTGTCAATATGAATTGTTACGGGAAATGAGAATTTCCACTTGTGGTATATAGGATACGCTCCTTCACATTTATACCTACTTTAATTCAGCTTTTATTGTTTAGAGTATTGGTCACCATGGTCTTGGTGGCATCCATATCTAAATAGGTGTGAATTGCCGGGTAGGGATTTACAACCATATTATACATTGTTTGAAGAAGGAGATTGTCCATATACATGTATGATTATTTAGGTGACTTAGTCACTGTTTAATGTTTTCGGAAAAACATATATTGTTTTCCAAATCTTGCATATGATTACTTAGAAGGTTAAATGTTAATTATTCCCACTTCAGTTTTCTGTGATAGATCAGAGTTGCGCAGCGAAAGCTTCACGGGTTGACTTCGCTAGTTGATTAACTTCTGTTATATTTATTATGTTGTATATTCTATTTGAAAACCAATTGACTATTATATATGTATCATTTGAGAGAAGATCTTATATATATATTTCTGAGCGTGTTTAGCTTTGGGCTAAGTTTATGTAGCAGATTTCTTAATTGAAAGTTAAGTAAATGTTTTAGATTTTTAGTGCCTCTTATTTAGTTAATCTCCTCGATTAGTCAGCTGCTAGCTTAGGGGGCGCTACACTTATACTACGTTTGCTTGTATCAATCCAGTTGTGGGGACTGTAGTGATGTTGTGGTGAGATTATTGATCCATTGCTGCTGATTGTAACTACAGCTGCTAGCTTTTACTGTAAGTGTTTGTTATACTCATGTGGAATAAGTGATTCCTTTTTACTTTTCAGAAGCTGGACATCGTAAGCTATGTAGCTTTTGAAAATAAAAAAAATAATCCACGCCGTTTATAAATCGAGAAGACAGCACTGGGTCATGCTTAGCATAATAAACCTGCGTCCTGGATATATCATTGGTGTCGCAATCATCTGTGGTTGGTTCTTGAACTCCATTACCAACATTAACGATCAAGTGTGGATTAGGTTGAGAACTGTCGTGAATTTAATCTCCACAAATGTGGTGTTGTACTTTTTGCAACATTGTAGCAGTGGCAAGGAAGCGTTCTTTGTTCTCACTTCTTGGTGTGGTGCTCATATGATTACTCAGTAATATCCTTTTACTGTCCACGATTACGAGCAAAGTGAGCTGATACTTCCTCGTAGTTCTCGGACCTAGCATGTTTCACCATCTCACATTGGTATTTTAATAAAGATGATTGGGCTCAGTCATTTGATATGGATTGCAGTTTGTACCCCATATTACAAGTCCTCCATGGAAAGTACCTTGGTGAGAAATTGGTGAAAAATTGCTCTAATCGAGCTTGAATCCAGGATGCCAACTCTGTGTCTTTGGTGGTTGATGTTGTTGGCTTTTTATAGCTCTTTGGATATAATGGTTCCGCACTCTGCTACCCATCCTTTCTGTCATTTCGGAGTATCTTAAGTATGATATCACAAACTTAGCGATTAGCGAGAATGAGCATGTTCTGCACTGAGATACTGTGATAGGAGTGTATAGCCACACCCTGTTTTCCGCAGGTACAAAGATTGGGTGCTCAAGGAATGTTAGGCTTTTTCTGAGGTTACAGTGTGAGCAAAGAACTTGCATCTCAGAAAGGATTTCACACAGACTTGGTTATGTTGTAGTGGTTTGGTTCTGTTATGTAGCTTATGCCTCAAACTCTCTGTATACTAGATTGCCAGATGTTGTCGCCCCCACTTGCATTTAGCTTATATAGTAAATCTAAAGCACCTTCACAAAATCGCCGAGATCAAGAGCACATGATATCAACCATTTGGTTCCTCTGATTTTTTTTTATTTTTTTTTCTTCATAATTTGTAATGAAGTCATGGATTTGCACTCGCGGCACAAACATATAGTTATCCCAGAGAAACTCAAGCTTTGTTGTTTTCGTGACACGGAGACTGATCACTACTGCATTTGAAGTTGGAATGCAGAGTATTCGTCCTTACTGTGGCAAGACAGTTGGCGCAACTTTGCAGCTATCTTTCATATAGGTGACCACCAATTTGCTTGAATTCTTGGACTCAATCGAGTTGTCTTGACTATATGCTTAGTGTGAACTATGGCAGGACTTGGCTGCAACTAAACTGAAGAGGTGTGTTGTTCTGCAATATATGCTCCTTCAATATAAAAAAAACTTCAGCTGTTGCAGAGTAAGGAGTGCTTTTTACTGCGTCTTGATCCAAAAGTTGGAATGCATACAGATTAGGTGTCCTCATCTTGGGTCTCTGTCTTGTATCAGCAGGATCTTGCTTTGGTTTCCTTTGGACAACAAGTATAACACCTCCTTATAAGATTTTGTTGTGGACAACCAGGGTTAACCGTGACTTATCCAGGACTTAATGAAAAGGCGTAAGAACTCCTTTGAGACTTCATCGTTTTTCTCGAAATATTAAGCACGATCGTCCCCGGATTTTTTGCGAGCACGGATTTGGTGATTCTTCACTCTGTTAACGAAGAGTGCCTTCTGTAAACGCACTACCCTTGTTCCATTTTTGACCACTAATTAATCCTTCAGTGGAAGCCACACAGATTTCTTTTGAAGCTTTTTGTGTTGCTGCTTGGCAGGTGCTGCTGCTTGGAAAGAGCTTTGATTGGATCCATCAGAAGTGCAATTAGGAAAGCGTGTAATTTTTCACATTGAACATGTGTTGTTAGTAGCAATAAAGATGGTTATATCATGGCATGAAGCTGCGTGTTTACACAATCTCAATATATGTAGCTAATTTAAATAATAAGCTGCTCACTTTATGTAACGATACTTCTAATGGTCAATATGGGTGAGTGCTAGTGAAGTATGAATTATTAAGGCTGCTATATGTGTCTCCTCAATGTTATGGTAAAATTTAGACCACAAAGCAAAGGTGTAAAGTCACAATTAATAATGTTTGGTCGTACTGTTTAGCTTTTCTTTTCATACGAGTACACTCACGGATTTACGCACCAAGACTATCTAATTATCATGTACACGTATGTAGGGCAGGGCATCATGTGTATAGAAAAAATAATTAGAAGGATAAAACATATGCAAACCGTGTTTGAATGTGATGGAGGAGCTAAGTAGCTTTTGTGGATCCTATGGTAATGGTTAATCAGTCTATATTTGATTGATCTCTCGCCAGTTTTGATGTAACCATTACCACTTCATGATCGCCTGGCTTTGCTCCATAATATCATTACTCAGTCTATGTTATTCTTTACACTATATCGAATACGAACTAGAAGGAGATTCCATCCTCTGATTAACACGAACTAGAAGGGATTCCATCCTAAGAGGAACGAATAGAAGATCCATGTTATTTAATATAGCGGTACTCTTTTGATTTTATCTTGGTTCACACTTTCTTCAAATTTGTTTCAAGTTTCTTTATCCTGTTCCAAGGAGCAGATATTTTTGCTTGAAGTTCCATATTACCACGAACTACTCTACCGAATTTGCTACTTCCTTACTGGGAGAACACGATCTCTTTTATCGCTTCCCCTTAGTCGCCTGGCTTTGCTCCATAATATCATTACTCAGTCTATGTTATTCTTTACACTATATCAAAAGAATGCAACCAATCAATTATCCATGAGTTATTCGAACTAGAAGGAGATTCCATCCTCACGATTAACACGAACTAGAAGGATTCCATCCTAAGAGGAACGAATAGAAGATCCATGTTATTTAATAAAAGATGTTCACACTTTCTTCAAATTTGGTGCAAAAATATTTACCCCAACACTCCTCGCTAAGGGATTCATCAAAAGATGGTGCAAAAATATTTACCCCAACACTCCTCGAGATATGTGTATATTGATTGAATCTCCGCCGTTTGATTGGATTCTCCAAGAATTGATGATGGAAAATGGGGGTACCTGCAAAGATACTCCGATGCTAAAGTTAGAGGATATTCAATGCAAGTAGTTGTGAAGAAAGGAGTAGAATTGTGTACCTCTTGAGTTGGATTTTTGCCTCTATTTATAGGCATAAACCCTAATCTGGTTCCATAATAACCTAGATTTGTAGTTATCCAAAAATAACCACATGGATTTGTACTTATCCTTTAATATTTGTGTCTATCCTTGAAGATCCATGTCTATCTTGAGAGATCTTTGTATATCTTCACATGATTTGAGTTTATCTTGAAAGATCCTTGTTTATCTTCCAAGATTTGTATATATCCTGGAAGATCCATATCATCTTCACAAGATTCATAATTATCTTGGATGATCCTTGTCCATCTTCCAAGATTTGTGACTATCACCAACTGACTTCCAGTCATCTGGGCTTCCTTATTTAGCCATGCGGGTTTTATAAACTCGAGCCTGGTTTCTTTAATAAACCTCCAGACTCAGTCCGAATCCAGCTCTGATGAGCCCCGTGGGTCACCTTGATAACCCACGGTATGGTTTTAATAAACCTCCGGACTCAGTCCAGATCCAGCTCTGATGAGCCCCGTGGGTCACCTTGATAACCCACAGTCTGGTTTTAATAAACCTCCGAACTCAGTCCGGATCCATCTCTGATGAGCCCCGTGGGTCACCTTGATAACCCATGGTCTGGTTTTAATAAACCTCCGCACTCAGTCCGGATCCAGCTCTGATGAGCCCCGTGGGTCACCTTGATAACCCACGGTCTGGTTTTAATAAACCTCCGGACTCAGTTCGGATCCAGCTCTGATGAGCCCCGTGGGTCACCTTGATAACCCACGGTCTGCCGTTATTAAACAGCTTGTGCAGTACGCATGTACTCTATTTAAATAGGGTACAAACACTCGGCTATTAACCAAGTTTCCTGCAAAATCAGTGGTAGTTAGAGCATAAAAATATTGGCAAGAGTTGGGGTCTTTGATAGTACAGATTTTGATAACAAAACCATAGTTCTGTTGGAGTTGATGTAGCCCAACATTTATTCCTGCAATTGTTAGCTGGTACTCATTATCAGTGGTATGATCCTGAGAGTTCAGAGCATGGTTAGGCAGATTGTGAACTCTGTTATGATCACATAGATGTTGTTGAATGCTGAGAGTAGTAGTCTTAGCATTAGGGACAATGTCCAGGAATACTAGATCACATCTAGCCTTCCAAATGTACCAGCAAATGGTAGCATAAATGCATGTATTGGCATTGTTACTATCATTGTGGAACCAGTCATTGAACCACCCTAAGAAAGGAGTTTGATGATCAAAGAGGCCATGATTTGCCCAAAGCATTTGCTGCCAAACAGCTGTGGCAGCAGGGCAATTTAGAAACATATGAGTCATTATTTCCTCCCCATAGTTGCAGATTTTGCATATGGGATCAATGTAATGGAGAATACTTGCAGTTTTAGCATTTGTCGGGAGAATTTCATGAGCACATTTCCAGATAAAGATCTTGATAACTGGTGCAACTCCCAATTTCCAAATGGCACCCCAATCCATTGTTATTTGATCATTTCTGTATAGGTTCTCAATTTTTGCTTTGTATAGTTACTTAACTGAGAATTTGCCAGTGTTGTTAATATTCCATTGCATACTATCTTCTTCCCTAGAGTAGATGACTAAAGCAGTGATAGTTTGAGTAATGTCAGGATTGAAGAGTTATTGGATGAGTTGGAGGTTCCAATCCTTCTGATCTTTCATTAGGTGGGCCACCATCTGAATCTCATATGGGCAGTTGACTGGCTTGGTGAGCTTTTCAGTTGAGTTGGGTATCCATATGTCTTCCCAGATGTTGATTTTGTTTCCATTACCTATTCTCCAAGCACAATGTTGCCGGATGTTTTGAATACCTTCTAAAACTCCTTTCCAGATCCAGGAATCTCCATCTTTTGCAATGGTGTTCATGTTTAGAACATTTCTTCCCAGTAGGTATTTGGCATCCATCAGATGGTATCAGAGAGAGTCATTGTCTTGTTCCAGTCTCCATCCTATCTTTGTTATCATAGCACTATTAAATAGTTCCATATTCATGAAACCTAACCCACCAAGATCTTTTGGTTTGCATATGGATGTCCAAGCTTTTAGGTAGTAGCCAGTTGGATTCTTCAGATTCTTTCCCCAGAAGAAATCTCTTTGAAGCTTGTTCATGTCTGGACAGGTTTGCTTAGGTATCCTGAAGAAATTTATTTGATAAATGTTGGCTATAGAGATGACAAATTTGATTATAACTTCTCTTCCAGCTGGGTTTAAAGGGGAATTTTTCCAGCTGGACAGGTTTATCTTCATCTTGTCCACCCCTGGTTTGAGACATTGTATTTTTCTTCTGTGGGTAAACAAAGGAAAACCTAGATATTTGTCATTATCAGGCAGAACTTGAACTTGTTGAAGCTTGCATATATTAGGTATTATGTCTGGATCAGTGTCTTTGCTGAAGAAAGCACCTGATTTGCTGAAGTTGATGAGTTGGTCAGAAGTAGATCCAAACATATTGGGAATGTCCTTTAGGTTCTAATCTTCAGTAGGGTTGGCTTTGCAGAAGACCATGCAATCATTAACAAAGAGGAGATGTGTTAATGAAGGAGCATTCTTGCAGATTCTGGTGCCTGATATAATGCCCAAAATCTTCAGCATGTGATAGAGTCCTGGACAAAGCTTCCATATAGAACAGAAACAAATAAGGAGATAAAGGGTCCCCTTGTCTAAGACCTCTAGAAGGGTTGAAGAAGTTATCAGGGGAGCCATTGATCAGCACAGCAGAAGAAGTGGTAGTTATACATTGCATAATCTTCTTGCACCAATCAGAATTGAAACCTATTTTTTCCATAATAGTCTGAAGGAAAGTCCAATCCACTCTGTCAAAGGTCTTAGCCATGTCTATATTGATTTCCATACTACCTTTATTACCTTTGAGACCTCTTTTGTTTCTCATGTAATGTATAATTTCATGAGCAATAACAATATTATCAACTATTTTTCTCCCAGGGATAAAAGCAGATTGATAAGGGAATATGATTTTGTGTAGATATGGTTTCATTCTCTGTGCTAGGAGCTTAGATATGATTTTATAGGTTGTGATGCAAAGGTTGATGGGTCTGAAATGGCTAGGGTTAGATGGATTATCAGTTTTGGGTATCAAGGTTATGAATATGGAGTTCATTTCTTTTAGCAAATGTCCAGACTTGAAAAAGTGTTTGGCCATTTTAACCAAGTATTCACCCACAATATCCCAGTTGGCTTGGAAGAAATTTGGGGGGAAACCATCAGGACCTGGTGCTTTGTCTTTGGCCATACTGAAGATGATGGCCTTGACTTCATGATCTTCAGGAATTCTGTTGAGCATGTTGTTGTCAGCAGCAGTCATAGTAGTGGGGATGAGGTTTATGATTTCAGGGTTCATCTTGGGGGATTCAGAGGTAGCCATTTTGGAGAAGTGGTTGGTGAAGCACTGTTTTATTTCTTGGTAATCCTCAATCCATTTTCCTTCAGCATCCTGGACATCATCCATCTTGTTCCTTCTTATTATGCTTTTAGTGGATCTGTGAAAATAGCTGGTGTTCTTGTCTCCCAATTTGATGAATTGGTCTCTACTTTTGGTTTTCCAGAATTTTTCTTCAATGTATTGCCAATCATTTAATACTTGCATATCAGTTTTTATTGATGTGCTTTTTTCTTGCTTGAAGTAGTTTCCTTGTAACCAATATAAATGTTGCTTGCTACCTTCAATGTTTGTCTTTATATTCCCATACACCTCTTTATTCCAAATTTTGAGCTTTTGTTTGATATACTTTAGTTTTCTGCCTATTAAATAAGCACTGGAACCAGACAAGTTCCTTTGCCAACATACAAGAATAATGTCCTTACAGTCCTTGTGATCCAACCATGGACCAAAGAATTTGAAAGGTATTTTGCCAGTGTTCCAATGGGGATATTAAGAAGAATGGGGTGGTGATCTGAACCAATGGCTAGCAGATTAGTGACAATAGTGTTTGGATAGATGGTAAGCCAGGATTCTGTGGCTAGACCTCTATACAGCCTTTTTTCAGTGAGAGAAGGACCACTTCTCTTGTTAGACCAGGTGAAGGGACACCCAGTGCTATCTAAATCAATAAGATCCATACCAACAATCTTGTTGCGAAAAATATTTGCTTCTACACTGTCCAATGGTTGTGTACTATACTTTTCATTATCATGAAAAATGATATTGAAATCTCCAATAACAAACTAAGGAATAGAGTGTTTAGTATCAGTGTTTTCCAAAGCTTTCTAAGAGATGATCTTACTTTGGGTATCATTGGGACTGCCATAGTAACCAGTAAAAAGCCAGGAAGGGCCACTGGTAGGCTTGATTGTAGAATTGATATGGTTTATGGAGGAGTCTAGGATGGTAACATCAAAATTGTTTTTCCATACCAATACTAAACCACCAGCAGTACCACTAGCCCCTCCTAGATTAACATGCCAATAATTCTGAATGTTAAGTTGTTTCATGGAATTTAGAAGTTTTCCATGTTTCTGTTTAGTTTCAGATATAAAGCAAATGTCAGGATTGAATTTGTTTAGCATGTCAACGAGGTATTTCTTGGTATGTATTTTCCCTAGGCCTTGACAGTTCCAAGCAATACAGATAAAAAATTGCCAAAAAATAAGATACAGGGGATACTTGGATGTTGGCCTCCTAGTTATGTGATCAAAGTATGTTATAATGTAACAAAAATAGTAGGCATATAAGTGATGCATAGTATTACTACTGATAAGAAAGAGAGAGATATAGTATGTAACCTCAGTATCTGGTGTTGATGAGCCAGAATCACCATTAGTCATATGGGGGTTGCTTGATCCCAGGGGTTCAGCTAGATTTTCAGTGAATTCCTTGTGTATTTTATTGTTGTCTGATTCATTGGTTTCCATAGATATTGCAATACAATTTGGTTGTTTCCTCTTATCAGAGGTTTTGATGATGTGATAGTCACTGGGTGAGGGGTCTTCAGCAAAGGTGTGGATTTTGTTTCTAGCTTTCCAGGATTTTTTCTTGAATTGAGCAGTTTCAGCATCCATTCTTTCTTTGATTTGAGTAAAAGTTGGAAGATTTTGGGGAGGGATGGTTGGGAAGATACCATCAGTATCACTTTTTTGGATGGTATTGGTATTAACAGTGTTGGTATTGGTATTGGAATTAACAGTGTTGGTTGGTTTGGATCTAGCAGCTTCCTTGATCTTGGTTTTAGTTTGAAGGTGCTTGTGGTTGGTGAGAATTTTCTTTGAGAGGTCAATTCTTTTGTTTCTGATTTGGATAGCAATGATATCAGGATGAGGAGAGATTAGATAAGCTCTAGAGGAGGCTCCAAAGGTGAGGTGTTTGGAGGGAGCAATATTTTCAATTGTCTTCTCTATCTCTTTTTGTTTATCATTTCTCATTTTGATTTCAAAAGCTTGAGCTGCATCAACATCAGTATATCCTTTGTGAATGATATTTCTTCATTCTTGAACAGTTATTTGATAATCAGTTTGGGGTGGTAGTAATGGTTGAGGTGTTGGTAATCTTGTGTAGTTTGAATAGTGGGATTTTGAGGGTGTATGAGGTATGGGACAGGGGGGAGATGGATGGTATAAAGTTCTACAAACTTTGCAGAATTTGATGCCATTAAAATCATAAGAAAATTCAAGCCAATGAGAGTTGGTTGGTGATTCATAAGCTTCAATTCCAAACTTTAGAGGTTTGGTGACATCAATGGTGAGAATGACTTCAAGGTTTTTCTCAAATCTGTCTCTTCCATAAGGTTTCTTTTCCTTCTGGTATACTCCCACAGGTTGAAGGATGTTTCTGATATCAGGAATGATGTGAGTTGGAATTCTTTTGATGAGCAACCAAATCATAATTTTTGTGAAAGCTTCTTCATGAATTAAATCTGGACCTCCCATGGGGATGCCAACAAGCACCATGAGTTTATCAAAAACTCCTCTAGTTCCTCCATTTCTAAGCGTAGAGTAATCATCCTCATGGGTGAGACGGAGGATGAAAAAGTTCATTCTTCTATTCCATATTTCCAACTCAATGGTGAGAATGACTTCAAGGTTTTTCTCAAATATGTCTCTTCCATAAGGTTTCTTTTCCTTCTGGTATACTCCCACAGGTTGAAGGATGTTTCTGATATCAGGAATGATGTGAGTTGGAATTATTTTGATGAGCAACCAAATCATAATTTTTGTGAAAGCTTCTTCATGAATTAAATCTGGACCTCCCATGGGGATGCCAACAAGCACCATGAGTTTATCAAAAACTCCTCTAGTTCCTCCATTTCTAAGCGTAGAGTAATCATCCTCATGGGTGAGACGGAGGATGAAAAAGTTCCTTCTTCTATTCCATATTTCCAACTCAACTCTGCCATTAAACTCCCAGTAGTTGTTGATAAAGTTGCTGACTTTAGATGTTTCAAAACAAGTGTTACTGCAAATTTTTCCAATAAAACACCATTTCCAGTCTAATGGGTGCTTGGTTCTAATGTTTTTAGGGTTGAGAAAAACCTTTGGGTAGAGATTAGCTTCAGGCATATTGAGAGATTTGTTCATTTGGGCAACAAGGTTTTCAATGGCTGGGTTGGTGGATTTTGAGGAGGAAGCCATGGTAGAAAAGAGAGTAAGGCAGTGGAGAAGGGTCAACCAGCTAGTGATATGACTAATATCAATATTAGTGATATCAGACCAGTAAGAATGTTGTGGAAAGACTTTCCAGGCTTTAATAGGAATAAGATTCTTTAAAGAGTCATGTAAGAGGGTAAGTTTCAGTCCATTCCAATGCAGATTTGGAGTATGCTGGTATGAAGATAAGGACTTCACCTTGTGCTTAGTATGGTCAGGGTTGTTGTTGTAGAAGATGACTAATGAGATCTGACTCAGGTACCTGCACTCAAAAGATAAAAAAGTGTTATTTAAAGTTTTCAGAGTTTTACCATGTCCTTTCCATTGGTACATGCATCTGTTGGGAGTCTTGTCTTCATTGATATTGATAATGATGTATCTAGCAAATATTTGAGAATAAGTCACGGGTTGGCATTTAGATTTGAAACTGGGTTTGTACTTGCAACAAACGGTATTTAAGAGAGAGACTCTAGCCTGCCGCGAATTATGAGTGGGTTCCCCACATCTTGGACAATCTATTTCACTCAAAAATACTTACTTGACCAGAGAAGATCAGCAAAGTTTGATTTTTTTTATCTTGGCTTACTTTGGTTGTCAGCTCAGAGTGCTTCGTGTTGATGATGCTGATTTGGTGTCTTCCTATAGTAAAAAAATATGGTGGCCACCAGTACAGAAAGATCCATTCAGAAGGTGATTCAGATTGTTTCTGACTGGGTTTGAGAATATTCCAAGCGACCATTCTCAAAACTGAATGATTATTACTTGGGTCTGGGTTCTTGGAAATGGTACATGAATATTGGATCTGAATCCGATTCACTAGAAAAGTCGGATAAAGATTGCCAAGTGTGAATTGCCGCTTCCCATACACCAATGAGAGGGTCTTTCTTGCGCTAGGCCAATGTAGAGAGTTAATAGACTTAATAATACCCCTAGGCGTGCAATTCCAATCTCTAGGAGAAGCGATATGAATGCCAACTTGGATAATCAGCGGTTGCAATTGAGAAACGGTTACTCTTCCCTCCTCAGTTAAAACCAAAATTTTAGAAAGAACATTCAGTTTCTCCTGCGCTTCTCCCAGAAGATAGTCAGTTAAGACTACAATATTCTGCTTTGCAACCACAGAACTATATAGAAAATTTTCTTAAATCTTCAAGCAATGGAAGATGATCAGAAGAAGCAAGGTGATGTTCAGAGAGAAGCAAAGAAACCTCGAGTGATGGAGTCCCTTTCTCAGGTTTATTTCCTCAATTTTCCAAATATATTTGATTTTGATTTGTGTTCTAAGATTGATGTATCCATGAAATAGGATTTAATTGATTAATGTTGGTGTTCTTGTTTGATAATTGTTTAGGGTAATTCTGCAAGTGTGCATGCACATGACGAAGTTGGCAGTCAACAACAAGGCTTCACTAGGGGGAGGATCGAGAATGGTGAATTGATGGGGGTAAAAGATGGGTGGGTTCTGTTTGCACTTCATCCCAAACGTGGTCGATATGTTGTGAAAGAAAGGGTTGTGTTGGTGGAAGATGAGAGAGTTCTGTGTATAGGGAAAAAGCAAGGGTTTTTCTCTACTCTTGTTCCTGATGATGCTAAGGCTCAGATTCACATGAATGATTTGACTCCACCGGCTGCAGATAGCATACACTTCCCTAATTTGTTCATGATTGCTCTTGCTCTTCGGCAAATGGCTGCAGATGTGGCTCTGATGGCTCAGGCAGGAGTCGGGGAGATTACATATCCACGTGAGGTGCCTGCTGATAGTCATTTGGATCTTTGGGTTGATGCAAGGGTGGTCTCCCAGATCTTCAGAGCAGCAGTAGCAAGTGCTAGGCGTGGGGAGGAGCCACAACCACCAGAAGTGCTGGCAGAGACTCTGCCACCAGGTGCTGATGCGAATGTTGTAGCTCAGGTGTATCAAGTTGCAGTGACCAAGGATGTAAAGATTGTTGCCAAATGGTCTGGAGCTGTAGGAAATTTCTAGCCAGGTATCCTTCCCCACCAAGCTCAGAGAGTAAGTGAGGTTGTATAAAAAACAAGTGTTTTTTTTTATCATGTTTAAAGTGTAGGGGAACTTTAAGTTGAATCATGGACTTTGGATGATTGCATGCTAGTGGTCTGTGAATCTGGCATGGTTTAATAATTGACTTTGGGATTTTCGTGGTTGGCTTAAACATTATGCTTACATAATTCGTGTTTTCAATTATTTTGCAAATCATGCCAAAATTAGCCAGGATTTGACTAATAGCATTTGTATAATTGAGGAAAGCATAATAAGATGTGTGACTAGTGTAGATGCATAGATAATCATGGTGATAAAAAATTGAGCTATTATCAGAAATATCTGGAAAGAGGGTCATACCAGAATTAGCCACGGGAGCCTTAGAAAACACAGTAAAGAGGGAATACCAGAATTAGCATATGTCGGAGTCCAGCATATGACACGAGATTGAAGGTGAAAGAATTTATGACTTTTTAGGTTGTTGCTGATATAGATCTTAAAGGTCTGAGGAGAGAAACCTCAAATTATGAACTTGGAGACAACAAGGAAGTTGATGAAATTAGTAAACAGAACTATGAAATAGGTAAGAGGAGCTATCAGGAGTTCCTTTAGAATGGTAACTTGATTGATTTTATAAAGAACAACCATCAGTTTTGAGCTTCCAGAAATTTGCTGGGATTTGTGATTTTATTTGGAATAATAGATTCCAGTTCTCGGTTTGATGTGTCTATTAATTTGGGTGTTGATTAAGTGATATGAGTGATTGGTTTTGAATGTGATTCTTGTCATTATTATCCAGATGCTATTGAGAGAGTTGGCTGTGATATATGTGATTTCAGTAATATGGGTAAAGCCAGTGATTTTTGGGGTAAGGGTGATTCTCGAGAGTGTAAGAATAGTTGGGGTATCAGTGATTTCGGATAACAATTGGTGATTCATGATGAACAATTAGGAAGCACTCAATTCCGGCATAAGGGCCTGCGAAAATTCAGGCAGAAAATAGCCGTTGAGAAACAAAAGGACAGAAAAAAACGACTAGAAAAAAGGACAGAAAAAAACGACTAGAAACCACCGGAAGGGAGAAAGGGATGAAGAACTCAGATGGGGAAGAGAGAGATGGAGTCGTACATCATCTGGACAAATTTTGTTGTATTTTAATTTGTAATGTTTCTCCTCTGAGGGAGGAAAACCAATAAAAGAATTCTTGCCATTTTAATTTGTAATGTTTCTCTTTTAGGTTGTATTTTCATATCTTACTCCAAGAGTCCATGATTTGTTACATGTTTGAGATGTTAGAGCAACCACAGTCTTGGAGTAAAACCAAAAAATTGGTCGAAAACCCAGACACTACGGGGCGGAGTAAAGACCAAATCCCAGACTAAAACCAAAAACCAGAGTATATTTGGTATTTGGTATGATCTTTGGTCGGGCAAAAGTATTAGTTGCGCCTGGTGGGGCGTAACTTTGAGTTACGCCCGTATTAAAAAAAAAATGGGGCGCAATTTGGAGATTACGCCTGATTGGGGCGCAACTTTAAAGTTGCGCCTGATGACGGGCGTAACTCATAAGTTCCGCCTAAGAAAAAATAAAAATAAAAATAAAAATAAAATAATGGGGCGCAAGTATTAGTTGCGCCCACCAAATTTGGTTTTCCCACCGTAGCGTCGCACACGGAGTAAACCCAAATTTTTCAATTTTTTTTGCTTTTTAATCTTTGGTTATAGTTGTATGACTACAATTGCTCTTAGAGTAAGTTATTCCTGTTCAATTGCCCTTCTAAGGGGTCCTCCAGTCTCTTTCGTGTTTTGTCAAGCGACTCAAGCCTTATATAGGTCATAAGAAGAATTATCACCTACAAATGAGACATAAAACAACCAACATTAAATTTGTTACACCAGTACTACTACTATCCCAACAGCCTACACATATATTACATGGCTTAATTGGGGCTATAGATTTTAATCGGGGGCCTCACCAATTTTGTTTGCATCCCAAAAATTTCAGGGGCGTATCAATAATAAAATGAAAATACTGTTTCACCCCTTATTTTAATTTTTTTAAAATCAAAATCAAATTTCTTTTTTCGAATTTTATGTTTGCAATTTTATTTTTTCTGCTCAAATTTGTATGAAAAGTCGTCATGATTTTTTTTTTAAAATAACGACCCTCAAGAGTCGTCATTGTTTCAGTGACGACTCTAAACAGTCGTTATTGTTCCAAAAACGACCCTCAGGAGTCGTCATTGTTTCATTGACGACTCTAAACAGTCGTTATTGCTTATAAAAGAGTCGTTATCTCGTCATATGCGTATTTGAACATTAACGACTGTCTAGAGTCGTCACTGAACCAATGACGACTCTTGAGGGTCGTTTTTGAAATAATAACGACTGTTTAGAGTCGTCACTGAAACAATGACAACTCTTGAGGGTCTTATTTTTTTAAAAATTTCATGACGACTTTTCATAAAAATTTGTGCAGATTTTTTTTTGTTGCAAACATAAAATTCGAAAAAAAAAATTGATTTAAAACTTTTGACACTAATTAAGTGAGACTACCACTAATTAAGTGAGATTACCTCTAATTAAATAAGGGGTAGATTAGACATTACCAAATATTTGGATAAGGGGTGGCCCAAATTAGAATTGAGTGACTTTTTTTGTCCTCTAGTGGGAGGCCCCCAATTAAAAACCGTGCCCTCAATCAAGCCATGATACTGTATGCACACTGATTGCACATTAATGTTGGAACTAAATGTAATTGCACCTATAATCGTTCTGTTCCAAAAAAGAAAAAGAAAAAAAAATCATACACTTATGTTCAATGTTCTCTAGTATAGTACATTGGAGAAGGTATATAGGGCTGTTTTAAGGAATGAGACAATATAATTTTGACACGTAAACGGTATAAAAATGTTGGGATATAAAATCGGGGGCTACATAGCATTTTCGGTACCGCACATATTCTTATGTACTACTACTGTAATCTAGAGTCTAGACCACACTGTTTTAGTTTTGTAAAAAGCATCAAATCTCATTAAGAAGAAAATGGAGATGTGAGGACAAACGTGTGAGCTCCTAAATTGGAGAAGAAATCCTCGCACACACGAGATGCAAAAACCCAAAAGTTGTCATGTGATAACTGTGTGCAACACGGGCACTTGCCATACTTAGTGTCACACCTTCAAACACCCCAGAAATTTTCTGCGAAAGTGTAACCCGGCAGCACAGTGGTTCTGTGAATAAAGCTTCACCCACTTGTACTTCAGCCTTTGCACCAATGCAAACAGCCAACTCAACAATTCTACAACGGAAGTCTTTAATCTTCTTTCTCTTCAACTTAAACTCATCAAATGCACCCCATAATGCATTCATTCCTTGCCATACTTTGCTAACAACAATCAGCCAACCAAGAACACTTAGACTATGACACAATCAACTCTTTTATTGCATCAAAGGGAAGAAATACAAAACTTGCCCACTTGGGGACTTAAACAGACTTGTTCACTCCTTGAACCAAGTCTAAGTCTTACAAAAACTCTCCTACTCACTCACATATGCAATCTACACTCTCACATATGTTAGCTTACTCTCACACATGCTAGGCTGCCGAATTTCCCATGCCTTAGGACTATTTATACAGCAGCTTTGCTGGGCCAAACCGTGCATAACCGTTACACACGCTAGAGACATCCATCTGTCTCGGGGAGCAGTTTCATAACCGCCAACTACTGTGCCAATCGGCAGTTCTCCTTTAACTTGCGCCAATCGTCCAACACCTGTTCTCTTGGAAGTTAAAGCTCTTCTCCCACGATTATAAACTCCTTTATAACCGCTCCTCTTCATAACGCGTCATTGGCATGCTTGTGAAGCTTGTAACCAACTTGTAACTGCCACTTGAGTCGTATTGCGCCACTTGTTCTGGCATACTGGATTCCGCCACTCTCCAACGTTCAGCCATCTTGGCCCTGTATGTTTATCCTTCTAAACTCATGCACAGACACTCTTTAAGCTTTACTTGTCGAGGCCAACTCCTTAATCCCACTCTAGTTACTCGTGTGTCATATATGTTTCACTACGCCAATTATCTTGACAACAACAATGCAACTCTTGCATTACCAACTTGTTTGCATTGTTCAAGCTTTGTCCAGCCTTGAACCAATGCCATAGACTAACTCCTAGTCTATTTCACTCTTCTTGCATCATCCTTGAGTTTGGGACAACTCAATTCTATGGATATGCCTTAATGCCAACATCGCATGTTGCATTTGTCACTTTGGTCTTGTATTGCCTTCTCCTTAATGAAGCCTTATTGTGTCGGCTAATAAGCTTCATTCCTTAGCCAAAGGTCTTTACAATGTACTGCTGTACTTGCAATACATTAGCCCTGTGGGATCATGCCATTCTCAGCACTTAACAGTCTGTACAGTAATACCGCTATTATGGCTTCACAATGCGCCATTACGGCGGAACACTGACTTGGCCTGCAACTCTGTGACGCGCCATCATTATGCGAGAATTGCAGCACCGTAATAGACCTCCCCCACCTAATCCGTTCAACGCCCTCGTTGAACGCAACCAAGCATATCCAATATACTTGTTCTTCGACGTTTGTACACTTCTGAGTCACTCTCAGAATTGAGCAAACTTGTTTGGCCACCCTTCTTGCCAAAACCTTATGCCTAGTACCACATGCCATCACTTAGATTTACTGCTTTGCCATTGACCTCATATACTTGAGCCACTTCTCGGCGTCGTGCACTACGCTTACGCTACTACTCAAATCATGCCTCAATTCCCAAATGCAGATCTGAAATTCTTCTTAGCCAACTCCTCCAAATTTTGGCCTGAATTCCGCCTTGAATCATTTGCGCCTAAGTGTACGCACTGAGTGATTCTTCTCGATTTGATCATCATGATCATTGCCATTGTTTCCCGACTTTGCCTCTTGCATCTCACTCAACGTGATGAGGACTTATAAACGACCTGGCTTCATTTTCAATCAATTTTGTTAGGAACTTTCCGTTGAACTGTTGTTCTCCGCTCTCTTCATTAAGCATGTCACAAAGTGAAATGGGGTTCCCTTCGCATTAAACACCCGAATTCAACACTTCATGCCTCACCAAACTCTGATTATGCAAACACCATTCAAGAACTCATTTCTATGAATGTGGCCACCAAGTATAAACTCTATACCTATGCCATTCTGCATACTCGAACTGGAATGGTGAGTTTTCTTTGCTTAACTTCCATGCAACAAAATTATTGAGTTGCACAACCCATTTAAAACTGTGACTAACTATCTTTTGGACATATCATTATCTAACCCTTTAGTTGTCCTTATGCTACGCCTTCAAAGCCAATATGTCTCCAAATACTTCTTTGAACTGCATTGCTAATTGCTTGGAATGTGTGTGTCTTTCTCTAAGGCCATGAGTTCTACCCGACTCATGCTTGCTGATGATGCGATTTCTTACTTGATGCATTGCTTGCACCGTCGCTGCCCATATGACGTTGTGCTATTCTGCAATTCCCAAACAACAACATCACTTTTCCACCAACTAGGACCCTTGTCCTATGCTTTGCTTATTAGCTTTCAACTTGTCTCGTCATTGCATACATTAGGCTAAGTATGCTACTTGCAGCATCTTCCCATGAACTAGCTTTACATCGTAAATAAAGAGGCAAGACTTTATAAACGAAAACACCCTTGTTCATTACTGCTCTTACATAACAAGACCATGTACCATTACATGTTTGATCATCCACTTGATCACTTTTGGAAAGCTAAAACTTCATTAACAAAGCAACTTGCTTACACCAAAGCAACTTGCTTACACCAAATCAAAGTATATACAAACTTGAAGACTCAAATAAAAGTCTGTACAACCAAACTCTACACACAGAGTTTGCAACAACCAACAACTAAAGCTACATAAAACAAGGACACAAACACTCTTGTTTTGGCATTAAAGTGTCGCCAATGGAGACAGCAACACTTACTCTTGTTCTTAGCTTAGTTTCTTACTTTATCGAAGTGAGCAACGACTTCGCTGCGTGGTCTCTTCCTTGAACCTTCACTTCAGCCTTCACGAGTCTTGCTAGAATGACTCCCATAGTCATTCCCAACTGACACATTAAGTTTTGCTTTGAGTGGACAGCTTCTTGCGAAATGCAAACCTTTGCAGATGAAACATCCCCTATACTTCCGGGCTGAAGGGAATAATTCATCCTCCTTCGGTTCATGCTTGCGCTTACTTCCTACAGATTTTTCCTACCTTTTGGCCTCACCTTCAAAACTTTGCACATCTTCAGTCGTTGTGCAGCTAGTAAGTCCTCTTACCACTTGAATAGCCATCTGGATACTCTGGATTTTGCTCTTCTTAAGTTCAGCAATCACACTTGAACTTGTGCCAGCCAGAAATTGGAACATCTGATCTTCTTCACTCATGCCACGTACTTCTTGCACCAATGCAAGGAAGTTTTCAGCGTAGGCTTATGGTGTACTCGTCATTTTCAGCCTACGTAAACTTTCTCTTGCATACCAAGCACCATTGCTCGGCCAAAACTAACATCTCAGTCCCTCTTTCATGTCATCCCATGACATTGGATTGGTATAACCAACAGCTTCATCTTCTTGCAGCATAGTTCTCCACCAAACCTTTGCATCACCACCAAGGTAATTGTCTGCGAGAGTTACTTTTTGTCCTTCCCCAGTTCCATTCGCCTCAAAGTATGCCTCAATGTCATACAAGAAATTCTCAATTTCCCTAGCATTTCTGGAACCAACGTAAATTCTTGGCTCGGAGACTCGACTTGAGCTTTCTCCATGCACGTTTCCTCCTAAAAACATGTCGTTACTGATTAACCCGTGAATGCCAGCCACTTCCTCAGACATTTGCTTCACATGGCTTGTTAGTATGGTCTTTATGTCACTGAATTGCACCTTCAATTCAGTCACTTCAGCATTGGTTTCGCAATTCAACAAGGTTGCATCAGACACCTTGTCCTCGACTGCACCTACCCTTTCGTCAAATTCTTTAAACCAATCTGATGTCCTTCCTTCAAGTAGGTCTAGCCTGCCCTTATATTCAGAAACAAGAGGATTTACAAGGCTATCACAGCCCATGTCTATGACAAAATCATCAAGATTACTGCCATATTCCTCAAGCTGATCAAACGTACCCGGTAGTTCTTCGTCGATCATCATGCCATTAGAACTCATTTCTAATGCAATATTCTGAAAATAATGCGCCACTTACTTGCTTACAGGAAAATAGATTAAGAGAGAAAGAAGTCTTAGTGTATTATCCAACAAATACACCTGAACTGTGCCCCAAACACATCTCTGATACCCGAATTGTCACACCTTCAAACACCCCAGAAATTTTCTGCGAAAGTGTAACCCGGCAGCACAATGGTTCTGTGAATAAAGCTTCACCCACTTGTACTTCAGCCTTATAAGTTTGTACCAATGCAAACAGCCAACTCAACAATTCTACAACGGAAGTCTTTAATCTTCTTTCTCTTCAACTTAAACTCATCAAATGCACCCCATAATGCATTCATTCCTTGCCATACTTTGCTAACAACAATCAGCCAACCAAGAACACTTAGACTATGACACAATCAACTCTTTTATTGCATCAAAGGGAAGAAATACAAAACTTGCCCACTTGGGGACTTAAACAGACTTGTTCACTCCTTGAACCAAGTCTAAGTCTTACAAAAACTCTCCTACTCACTCACATATGCAATCTACACTCTCACATATGTTAGCTTACTCTCACACAAAGCTAGGCTGCCGAATTTCCCATGCCTCAGGACTATTTATACAGCAGCTTTGCTGGGCCAAACCGTGCATAACCGTTACACACGCTAGAGACAGCCATCTGTCTCGGGGAGAAGTTTCATAACCGCCAACTACTATGCCAACTGGCCAGTTCTCCTTTAACTTGCGCCAATCGTCCAACATCTGTTCTCTTGGAAGTTAAAACTCTTCTCCCACAATTATAAACTCCTTTATAACCGCTCCTCTTCATCACGCGTCATTGGCATGCTTGTGAAGCTTGTAACCAACTTGTAACCGTCACTTGAGCCGTATTGCGCCACTTGTTCTGGCATACTGGATTCCGCCACTCTCCAACGTTCAGCCATCTTGGCCCTGTATGTTTATCCTTCCATACTCATGCACAGACACTCTTTAAGCTTTACTTGTCGAGGCCAACTCCTTAAGCCCACTCTAGTTACTCGTGTGTCATATATGCTTCACTACGCCAATTAGCTTGACAACAACAATGCAACTCTTGCATTACCAACTTGTTTGCATTGTTCAAGCTTTGGCCAGCCTTGAACCAATGCCATAGACTAACTCCTAGTCTATTTCACTCTTCTTGCATCATCCTTGAGTTTGGGCCAACTCAATTCTACGGATATGCCTTAATGCCAACATCGCATGTTGCATTTGTCACTTTGGTCTTGTCTTGCCTTCTCCTTAATGAAGCCTTATTGTGTCGGCCAATAAGCTTCATTCCTTAGCCAAAGGTCTTTACAATGTAGTGATGTACTTGCAATACATTAGCCCTGTGGGATCATGCCATTCTCAAAGACTTAACAATCAGACAAGAATACCGCTATTATGGCTTCGCAATGCGCCATTACGACGGAGCACTGACTTGGCCTGCAACTATGTGACGCGCCATCATTATGCGACACTTGCAGCACCGTAATACTTAGTTAGGTTATTAGGTTAACGTAGCTTTCTTCCTCCAAGCCAATCCAATAGTTGATTTTAACTATTGTTTAAGCCTCCCCCAGATTTTGCAGGCTATTCAATATTTTTGGTTGAAATGGCAGAAAATATCAAACATAAGCGGCTCTTATGGATGCTGTCTTTCTTGCTGTGATTTTTGAAAATAGAAAAGAACTTCCGCATTCAACCCGAATTCACCTACATTTTCTTTTTCCCAAACTTGCTCTAGCATGTTGCTATAAACCCTATACAGATTACAGAACTCTTAATGATTCAGTTTATTTCGCGTATTTTTCACATGTTTGCCATAAATTTCAAATTTAAGAATCCATCAAGAAAATAGTACGAGTAGACATTGAGGTGATCCGACCGACCGACCGACCATCAAATCTAGGGAACTATTATCAACAGTGTTAGGATTTGATAATTTGAGGATGCCAAATATGGGGCCTCCTCCTCGTTCATTCACATATCAAATCATAAAATCTAACATATTATTATTATTCATTCTCTATTCTCTATGTCATTGCAATTTGTGGTTGTGAGTTTTTACCACTTGGGGAAAGATAAGACATTGCCTCCTTCCATTATTGGCTTTTCCTATTCTCTTTTTGGCATATGATGCGTTTGGCTGGTAAGTTTGGGGGGTGAAGTGATTCCTAGTGAGTCCTAGTGTAGTGAAAGTCTGAAACACAAACACCAATAATCCTTTTATTAGTGTTTATATATGTTGAGTGCATGCAGTGGGTGGGATATGACGTTGTTTGTTCCTTCTTCTACAGTGAGATGATTCCCCTACTCCATATAGTCAAAATACAGTGTTGTGTTTAGTCTCTTCGATCATTTCCATCTTTGTGTTTTTTCTTTCCATCTCTGCCTCTCTATCATCTGACACTTCCTCTCATCCAAGAGTCCTTGCTGATATTAACACCACTTCCCCCCACCACCACTAGTACAAGAATCCGACGGTGATGATTCTCCTTCGCTCTCTTTTTTCTTTATATTAAGGTTTTGATTCTCCCTCACTCTTGTAGAGACAATGGCTTTAATACTAGGTGATAGGGTGGGGATGGGGTTTGGTTTTAGATGTATCAAAGAGGCAAATTCGCATTCTCTCCAGTACTCTTGGATTGGACTCTTTTGGAAATTACTTCTTTTCTTTTTCTTTTTTTTATTTTACTTCTCCCTCAACTATTCATATTCATATTCCCATTTCCTTTTTTCTTTCTTTTTCTTGGTTGACATGATTCAAAATCATGTTCTTCTTCTTTTTTCTACTCGTGAAAATCTTAGTCTCATTCAAGTTGCATTATTAGGAAATTCAACATTTGAATCTTTAACCTCTGGCATTAACATATGGCCAACTCCGTAACTACGTCCTGCACTAGCTTAATCATAGCTGACGACGAATCGACACTCAAGTGGAAAATGGCAGTCTACCCGAAAATAATACTATTGATAGTTATGTTCAACTGGTCTTAGAATACATTTGTAAGCGGGTAGCTATGATGTGCGTTCTCATTCGGAAAACAAAAAAGAAGTTAGTTGGGTGTTTGTTTAATGCCAACTCGGGCAAAAGTCTCGCAATATCAACTTCACATGATATTATACTTTCTTTTAGGTTGTTGGCGTGTTTCATGCTTGCATAAGTGTTTTTTTACCCTTAAGCCTTCTTCCTTGATTAGACCCAGCCAACTCATTTGGTCCCGGGCTCAGTCATACCTGTATATATGATGGCGATGATGGACCATCATCCACCATGCTACATGGGGACCCTTATTTTTGGTTTTCCGTCAAATTTTTTTTTTTTTTTTTATTACCGCAGGTGAAATGAATGAAAGAAGACTCTAGTCTAGTCAAGGACGTTGAAACCTGTAAACGTTTTGCTGGAACAAGTAAACGTTAATTTGTAAGCTCTGATATATTTGAATGTCAGGTCGCTAAAATACGGCAAATACAAAAGGAACCGAGTCTGAGAAGAAAAGAAAAAGAAAAAGGAAAGGAGAGATTGTTTTCGATGTAGTCCTCACAATCGAAATCGAAATCGAAATCTCCATGATTTCATTTTTTGTACGTGGTCCTCTCTAACTTTTTTCATGAACACACTAAAGAGGTCCCCTCTCTCTTTCTGATCACACATCCACTTCGTGTATTAATTCCAATCTTAAAAACAAGCTTGGTAAAGGGTGTCATGAATCGGTAGAGGGGCGTCAAGTGTGATAGCAATGACCTTCATATTGGTTAGGGGGTGTAGATTGACTAGATTATCCTTTTCACCTTAAATCAACCAAAATCAAATCAATTTTTTTTAAGCCTAATGATTCAAAAAAAATCAAATCAGTTTTTTTTCATCTTCTTCTTCATCTTCTCTTCTCCTCCATTTCCATTCTAACCATAAGCTCCATTAAAATCGATCGAAAATTTCATCGTGATTAATCGGTGATTCGCAACATTAATAATTGTTGATTGAAGTTTATATTCGAAAACCCATTTAGTATTTTTGTTGTGTTCAATTGAAGTGTATTCTCCATCAAAAATTGGAGTTTTAGGTTAAAAATCAAATTTTAGAATGCTGCATTTTTTCTTTATACGGTTAGAATTGGTTATGTTACGAACCGTATCTATGCTTTACGGTCAGTAACAATTAAATAAATATCAAATACTAACCGTATGTTCTTGGTTTTGAGAATTTTGGTCGATACTGGTTGGTAATTTAAACAGATTCTGAACCGTATTTTGTCCCGCATGTTAGTTTTTTTTCGGCTTCGGCTCATATTTTCGAGTTAGTTACCAAACAGTATCTACATACGGTTGAGGATGATATTAAAGTTACCAACCGTAATTAACCTACGGTTTGTAATAGAATAAATTTTACCAACCGAATCGTATTATTTCGGTTTTCCCAAATTGAAATTCACGGTTGGTTTGGTTTGGTAGCAGTTACCAACAGTATCTCACATATACGGTTGGTAACCGTTTAATTACCAACCGTGAATCGGTATTATTTCGGGTTTTCCCCAAATTGAACGATTACGGTTGGTTTGGTAGTCGGTTACCAATCAGTATCTCACATATACGGTTGGTAACCATCTAATTACCAACCGTATGTTCTTCTGAAATTTTTAAAATTTTGATTTTTTTACATACTTTAGAGAATTTTAAGCAACAAAAAGCTAATGGAACTAGTACTTGTTTTCTCTATCATATAGAGATTCACCCACCTCAAATTTGCAACTGGAATCACTCATTTTGGTTGAGTGAATCAAAATCTAGGGTTACACAAATATCACATAAGTTTTCTTCTCCTCAAATATTTTTTTTTTATAACTCTAAAAATCTGATTTTAGAGTTATAATACACTAATCTTGATTATCAAAACTAATCTTGATAATTAACACTAATCTTGATTATCATTACTAATCTTAATTATTAACAATAAGGGCTAATTAGTTATTTACATATTTTTCATTGATAAGGGGCACTTGATTTTACTTCTAATGACTTTTTTTGTCTTATTAGTTTGACGCCCCTCTAACAAGCTTGCTTAAAAAAGCCGAAATCAAAAAACACAACCAAACTACATCGTTGTGGGGGCACACGACAAGTATAATACGATCGATGGTTTTACTTTTGGAAGAGAGTTACCGGCAAAAGCTTAATTACTTTACCTGTGCTTACCGCTGCATCTTCTTCACAGATGGTAACTTTAGCCTGTCTCGTTATTACTCATTTTCATCTAGGGTAGTAATGATGTCTGCATATTCACAGGGAGGATAGTAACCGCGCTATTAGCACCGATTTTTTGTAGTTACTGTGCTCTTCTTACAAACGTATCGTGCCAATCTCTGTGTGTATACGAAAATGTTATTTGCATCACTAATCTAGGGTGTTGGTGCCCAGCTTGTTGCCAGGCTACCCACCAACTTAATGTAATCTGACCGTCTAAGGCTTTTTATATATCCCTATTAACAAAAAGAATGTTATTGTCGACCCCATTTGGTTGTGTTGTTTCTCTGATAAATTTGTAGTTCGAAACTAAAATAGTAATGAATTTTTAAGAGTCAAGGGACTTGGGATAACATGTAATTAAAGAGCACTGCTTAATTGGGGGCCTTGGAAAATAATTATGGCCCCTAGCTATAGGACAAAAAAAGTCATGAAATAGTAATTGGTGGTTAACCTTTGTCCTAATTTTTCTAATGGCTAAACTGCCCCTAAATGAATAGTGTTAATAGTTAGTTAAATTAATTAGTGTGGTTAGATTAAAAACAAAATTTTTTAGAATTAAAATTTGAAAATAAAAAGGGTTTATGAAGAGATGTTGCCATCTCAAAATGAGGGTGCCGATGAAGATCCCATTGATCAGAACGAAGAAAACAATTCTCAAAATGAAGAACACGAAGTTCAAAATACTCGGGTAAATTTTTTATACTCTTCAAATTGTCTAGATGGTGCTCCAAGTGGTCGATCCATACACACTATGCCAGAACTTAGAGAAAGAGTCGTCATTGTCGAGGATATATACCCCAACGACTCTGGAAAGTCGTTAATTAATTGACACCACCATTGACGACTCAAACCTGCAACTTTTTCAGGTTATGAAAAATCGTCATGGTAATATGATAATCCCTGACGACTTTAACAAGAATCGTAATCCAAAAATTTAACACGTAAACGACCCTCAAATTCTAAGTGACGGCCTGCAATTTTTTTCAGGTTATGAAAAATCGTCATGATAATATGATAAATCCTGATGACTCTAACAAGGGTCGCTACCCAAATTTTTTACACGTAAACGACCCTCAAATTCCAAATGACGACCTTATGATAACTGGTAACGACCCTTAAGTTGCGAATGACGACTCTCTAATACTTTAATTGACGACTCTATGATAAACTTTCTCTGTTTATAGTGTCGTGGAGGAAAGCATGACTTAAGTTGACGACTCAATGCTTTCTCTGTTTATAGTGCCATGGAGGAAAACATTATTTGGAAAACATAACAAAGTCCCGTTAGCTTCAAATCCCTTTGTAGCAAAATCTGATAATAACTACAAAGATAAGTGAGTAAGCATTAAAATCATCACAGTTCTTTAAGGTTATTTGGATGCACATTAATCGTTCACGTATATGCTATTGTTAAAGTTACTCTTGAACTTAGCTTCTAATCTCTGCATTTTTCTCTATAAGAGCCTTTGTTCCTTGTTTCACTTGCCATGTACTTTGATCGCTTTTGTAGCTATAATGGCCACTACTCTCAAGATGATGGTGCTATTCACCGTCTTTTGCTTTCTCTTCTTCGTCGAGGATAATTTTTTCTACGTTTCATCATGCATGCCTTGTTTTGTTTTTTTTATTTGTTTCTGATGATAGAATGATAGTAGATAGACAAAGCTTCTGATCTTCAAGTGCTTATTGTATTTAATTTGTTTGCATAATTCCAGCCCCAGGTCAATCGTGAAGGATTCCATCCGGGGAAGCGCTAAAAATGAGTAAGAATTAGAAAAGTTCATACAAATGACGACTCTTTAAGACTTAAGTTGACGATCCTTTCCATATTTTAGACAGAGAGGTTGTTTGTTTTTCACATAGAGTCGTTAACTCTTAAAAAGAGGTCATTCGCAAAGGATCATTATACATTTCTATATCACGGCAACGACTCTAAACTAGAGTAAAAAAATGAAAAACCAGAATTAGGGTCGTTATCTCCCTCCTCATATACCCTAACGATTTTCATAGTCTCTACATGCGTATGAAAAATCGTTAGGTTTTAGGATTTTCGGGTTGACGACCCTTTAACTATAACTGATTATTTTTTTTCGTGTCCTTAATGGAAGAGAAGATAGTTGAGAGAGGGAAAGGGGAGGAGAAGAGATTCCAATTTTTTTTGTTAAAAGATGGAAATCAAATGGAGGCGTAGGGTTAAGGGTGAATAGAATTTTAAGGTGTATTAGTGAAGGGTAAAATAGTATTTTCACTACATATTGGAACCCCCTAAAATAAATGAAGTGGGTACAAATTTGGTGAGGCCCCCAATTATTTTCCAGGGCCCCAATTAAGCGGTGTTAAAGAGATGGTATCCATAATTAAGCGGGGTATATAATATATGTGCCGTCAATTTCAAGATTGCTAATAGGGGGACATGCTTTGCTAGAGGGTGTACCAAAATGATAATAAGATAAAACATCATTTGCCTTGGGGTTGGTACACCCCCAAGAAAATTGATACCCCCATTAGCAGCCTTGGGCAATTTTACTTGAGGTTACTTACAGTTCCACTAATTTTAAACTATATGTAAATGATTATTACACTGAGTGATTTTTTTTTTTTTGAAGGAAAAGACAAGCAAAAAACCTAAAAAAAAAGTTACAGATAGAGGGAAGCTTCACTCTCAAGGACATGAAGAATACAAGAAGGAGGGGAAGATAACCACACATCCGAGGTGTGGGTAGATACAACATGAGATTCTAAGGAGTGAGTCACATTGTTGGACTCCTTTTTGACAAATCTGAAAACAATGGAGTTGAATTGAGGCAAGCTATCCCTGATTCTCCTAACTGTATATTGAATGCGCCAGGGGTAGGGGATATTGTATACTTAAGTGTGTTTATTATGTTTAAAGCATCTCCTTCGATCACCACATTCCTCCAGCCTTGTCTGATAGAAAGCTCTACACCCATCAAAGCTCCAAAAGCCTCTGCCTCGACTGCAATGGTGAAATTGAGTTCACGACTCTGACATCCTTGAAAACCAGCCTTGTTGTCTCTTGCAATAACACTGCAGGCATAGCCTTTAACTCCAACAGCCCCATCAAAGTAAATCTTGGTAGTGTTGCATGTGGGAGGTTCCCAAACATCCTTTTGCGCTTCTAAGAAAACCGCTTCAGATGGCACCGACATAGACTCATCAATTATAGCATCCTGGTTAAACCAAAAGCTTGCTTCCTTCAGGATGGCTTGTATATCAAACTTTCCCTTGTTAAAGACAATGTTATTTCTGGCTTTCCAAATAGCCCAGAATATACAAGCACCCATCTTCATTTTTGAGAAGTCACCACCTTCAAGTAGCCATCTAGATATGCAGTCTTGGATATAATCATTTGGTCTCAGAGCAGTTCTGAGCATCATAGGAGATGCAAAGAGAACAGCCTGTGTATCTTGGCAGTGGATAAAAAGGTGGTCAACTGTTTATATTTCAGTATTACATAGCCTACAATCACCATTGATTCATGTGATGTGTTTGATCATGTTACTAGCAACAGCTAATCCATTCTTGAGCATCCTCCATATAAACAGTTGGATCATAGGGGCGAGGTTACTTAACTTCCATAACTTTTTCCATGGGAATTCAGAACTTGTAGAGGTAGATGGTAGGCTATTAGCTAACATTCTTAGATAATATTTAGTAGAAAACTCACCAGTAGGATGATGTAGCCATAGCATTTTATCCCTTGAGTTTTTTGATGTTGAATAAATATGAATCTCCTTAATCTTCATGACCTCTGCTGCAGCTTTTCTTCATTCCATCTGTGTTAACTTGGGATTATCGGATCTCCGACTTTCTTAATATTAGCTGGGATATTAATACTGCTTGCAGGGGCTTTCGAAGGTAAATTGGGAATCTAGGGGTCTGCCCAAATATTAATGTTTGCTCCACTTCCAACCTGCCAACAACATCCACTACGCATCTCATCTCTGCATTTAAGCATTGCACTATAAGTGGAAGAGAAGACTACTATTTTTTTTGCCACCCAAAAGGTATCAGTCCTCAAGTATTTGGCATGCATAAGTTTAGCCCAAGGGCAACCAGGATCTGTGAGAAACTTCCAAACCAACTTGGCAATCATAGCCTTATTTAAATTTTGCAATGATCTTATACCAAGTCCACCTTGCTCTTTTGTGAGTTCGAACTAGCTCCAGTTAATAAAGTGAGTCTTCTTTGTATTTATCGAGTGACCCCACCAGAAGTTCCTTATTGTTCTTGTCATCATAGCCAGGTTCTTTTTTGGAATAATGGATGTCGCCATATAAAAAGGAGGAATGAGGCCGAGCACATGCTTGATCATTACAGTTCTTCCTGCACGAGTAAATTGAGTACCCTTCCACCCTGCTAGTTTATCATCAAATTTATCATTTAAGGAATCAAAGGAAGCAGATTGGTGACCTGGTTTTAAAAGTTGGTGCCCCAGATATTTGTCACTAATTTCCATTTGTTAAACACCCAGAAATGATTTCTTCTTAACACGCCGAGAGTACTAACAACAATCATGGACGTACAAAGCTTGATTGAAGGGTGAGATCTATTGGTAGCTGGTCCAGCGGTGTGGATGTGGATACCCTTTCTATTAATTATTAACCATGGTCCCAAGTAAATACTACTAGAAGGCATGTGAGTTGCACATGTTATTTGAGTTGTCCGAGCAGAATTTCAGAAGAGCGATCCACGGGAAGGTAAGCTAAATGTATGTTTTGTATCACAATTCTCCAATTATAGAATTGAACGAATTTCAACTCGTCTAATTTTTACCTTTTCCTTATACAAAGAAAATTTTTAGTAAAAAAATGCAAAATAACTCCTTCATGTGACGATATAGCAGAGAAGTATCGTATAAAGTGAAAGAAGATCACCTACACGTAAATTATCATATAAGTGGTGATGTTTCAGTAAAAACGCTGCTAGACAATCCACATGTAAAATAAAATAAAGTAAAGATCATTCACATTTAAATGAGGATTGATTATGGACAAATCGTGGTTTTAACCACTCCAAAACCGTCCTACTACAAGAAGTAAGATCTGCACCCAGAAACAAGCAGGGGGGCTATTATGAGGTGGGTTGGGTCCCATATGAGAGGCGATTTTGGTGGGGTATAAAACCATGGTTTACCATGAACTTTTGTTACATCATTTCTTATATATAGTGATGTTACAGTAAAAAACTGTAAAATAACCCCTCTGCCTAAGCTAACTTCTACGTTTCTCCAATTCAACATTTAAGATGCCAAAACCGTCGTATTTCTCTTGATTGAAGCTGGCTTTCAAAGGATTGCTTGGACGTGATCCTAAATCTCATGCCTTATAGTTGGATGCATCGAAATTTTTACTTTTTGCATTTAACTATTATAAATCATAAACCATCATATTTAACTTTATGAGTTAAAATCTAAAAACTTTCGAAGACTCTTTTTACTCTTTTTCTCCTCTCTAGCTCCTTTTCCAAAACCTAAAAAAATTCTTCATCACCATTAGTTGTTATTGCTCAGATTTCGTTCATTTGGTGCCGAATCTGAGCAGGTTTGCTTCCTTTTCTTTTGTTCTTAGTTATCTAGTAATTTCAGTTAGCTAGATTAGTTTAAGTTTTTGCTTCAATCTTTATTGCATTTAGAAGATTTTTATGGTGTTTTGTGGGTTTTTTTCCCTTTCTGTTTGTGTCTTCTCCTTTATGGAGATTTTCTATGCACTCTCAAGGCGTTTCATTGTGATTTTAATAGACATTTTGGGTGAAAATTCAAGTGTGGTGATAAAAAATCTATGGGCATCTTACTCTTTTTCCATGAGAAGATCTTTTTTTTAGAAGAAAGATCTACCAAAATTGTTGGATTACAATCCCAAAATCATTTTTTTAATCATCGGATTGCTCGGTACCCTTGTTGGTAGTTCGTTACTTCTCTTTAATAGGGGTTAGCTTAATGAGCAGGAAATTATCATGTAAAGTACTCCCTCCGTCCTATAATAGGTGACCTAGTTCAAGTTTGCATAATTCTTAAGAAAAAGAGAAGAAATGAGTATTTCAAGTATTTTTCACATTTATACCCTTATAGATAATAATTAGTAAAATTTAAAAATGATTTATCTCTGTAACTATACCACGGATATTCGTACTTTATATCACTGAAAACCCATTTAAAACACCCACATAACAAATATAAACATGGATATCAAAGTATACATGTTTCTTAAACTAACAATAATCAGTTAAAAGGGTGATTTTAGAAATATCCTGTTTTTTAATGATATATATATAGTCATCAATTAGATCAACTCCAATGAGACTACCCAAATTTGATTGTTTGTCATGCCAGGTGGATGGACAAACTCACTTTTGGGCAGTGGGACAACTAGTTACCGAGACAAACAGATACGACCATTGAAAATTGGTGTGGTCGTATCAGGTTAAGCCGAGCCTCGTCTCAGACTGGTACGATCGCACTAAGTTGATGCGGCAATGGTCATTTTGTAACAACCATATTTTCCCTTCCTATAAATCCAACACTAATTCAATCTTCTCTACTCAAAACAATTTCATTATTCTCTACATATTTTCAACATAAACTCAATTTCTCTACATATTTTCAAACCAATTCGACACTCATCTACAATGTCTCAATCTTAAGATATTACTCAAAGAAGAAATATAAAACCATCTAGAAGTAAACACAGTCAAGTTTCTACTGAGGAGCCAAGAAGATTCAGATGGAGAGAACAATGCCACTCTACTTTCCGGTCGAGAATTAACATCAAGTCAAGGTCATCTATCTACAAAAATATAGTGGGATAGTTCTCATTAAAAACCAAGAGGTGGTTGGTACGAAGTGTGCAAAGTTTATGCAAAACTTCCTCATGGCGCTAAATTTATCGGCGATCGACTTCCTTGGATTACTTTGTACTATATACGTTCACATAAAAACACGCCCAAATTAGTGGGTATATTAATGAAGTGTTGATGGTATACTACCCACGCATTTCATTTCAAGGACTTTGAAATAGGTATGTCATACATTTTGATTTATTTTTATGCAATAAATACGAGTATTTACAAATTAAATTAACAATTTAATTCTTTATAGGCATAACACCATTAGATTTTTATTTGTTACTTAGGATACCTTCTGGGATGGGAGATGATGTTCCATTTAACCAAGAAGGTTGGTGGGCAGAAGACCAATACAAATATGCAATTCCGTTGTACTTTAGGGTAACTACACAGGAAAATCATAGGAGTTCAAGAAGTAGCAGAATTGCTAATCCCGGTTTAAAGACATTTATATTCAACGAATTGCATGGTGGTAACAATCTTGATTCAGAAGCGTATGACCCTGCTAAAGATACTGAAATTGCTAAGGTATTTATTTTATGGATACTTGGTTCATGTTTTTTTCCCTAATTCAAGCGCAAGTACTCAAGTCAGATGGCTAGAGGCGTTGCAAGATATGGAAAAGGTTGCCGAATATGATTGAGGGTCCACTATATTATCCGAATTATACTTTTGTCTCGATATCGCATGCATAGGTTCGCCAAACATCGAATGTCTTAGGGGCCTCGTTGAGGTAAATACGATAATACATTCCTTTGACTATAAATCAGTTTACAAATATCTAGCAAGTTAGACTAATTAATGTTTACTTTCCTTTGTACGTTTTTTTTTATTTCACCTTTTTGGTGGTGTACATATTTCAACATTGGTGTACAAAGACTTTATGACTACATGAAAAATAATTTACCAATCAAAATAAGGTGTGAAGAAGATAACTGTTATAAAAAAAAAAAGAGGAGTGAGCGAAATAACATATATATATGGAGATAACAGTGCTTGATTAGGAACAAATATAATCCTATTTGGATGTCGTATGTGGATTTTGAGGACTTCAACACTGACAGAGCCCAAAGGATCAAAGAATTTTCACAACAGCGCATGGTGTTGTACAGTTCTGCCAGTAAAATTGGTGTTTATTTTATGGGGGAGAGATGTGCTAGACAGTTAGTTGGTCGAGTTGGAGAGCCAGATAAACCTCCATGTTTAGCTACCGTGTATGGCTCGAAATACGTAGAACTGAAGAGAAAAGGTCAGACAAGGTATATGACTAAATTCACCCCCTTGTAATGAAGACCAATATGAAAAATGGTACAAGAATGTTATAGAGCCGGTAATTGGCAGAGAAGTATTAAACATTTACGAGCTGGATTTTGTCGCATTAAGTAAAGCATTACCCAAATTGGAGGTTCCAACACAGACACCACCAATGATTACAACTTTGACCATTGTAACCCCCTCATGACAACGAACTAGTTCTTCTTCTTCACCGGATGAGTCTGATTTACCTGTTTTGAGTTGGGAACTAGAGACTTATAATCTTGTCGGAGAGTGTCATGTGGTTCCTATTGTATCACAAGGTCTCGACCGACCTAATTCTTATACAAGTACATAGACTACTCAAGAACAATTGAATCAAATGAAGTTAAGAGATATTGAAACTAGTACCTACAATAAATGCGCCAAATGGGGGAGACCTTGAACTTCAGTCCATATTTTTCTCTTCATTCTACAACTCCACATTCCCATGAAGAAGTGTATGACTCACAAGTACCTGTTAGACCACAATATCCATATCATCCAATTCTTCGAGTGCAACAACAGACACAACAATCTCCATATCGTCAGGCCAGTCAACAACCTCCTCAAGCTTATCCAGATTATAGAAGATCATTAAACTTTGATTGCTCTCCAGCTCAAGGTACATGTCCATGGATTGGAGATCAAATTGGAGGACCTCCTACTGGTGAAGGGTCCCAACTTGCAAGATCATATCAACGATTTGGGAGTTTTTGCACGGGGGGAAAATATGACAAAAGATGGAGTGGAATTGAGTAGTTATAATTATGTTTTATTTAATATTTGTAGCTGAACCTGAGATTACTATGTATATAATTGGAACTAACTAAAAAAATAAAAGGAAATTAGTATTTTTTATTTCACATTCAATTAAAATTTATAACAACATCTTTCTCTTATAGCATGTCTACTTTTTAATATCCCATACTTGTTATAAAAAAATCCTTTAAGATTGCGTAATGAGCTTCATAAGGAAACATGCTTTTTTTCCATCTTCGCCATTCCTTTCGAGCTTGCAATATAACATCAATATCTGTCTCTCCCCTAAGTCAATAACGATTAACAAGCCGAAACAAAGCTATAAATTCTCCAACTTCTTCTTTTATATCATAAAATCGACAAAATAACCCAGCCGCATTGCGGTTATTGGGGGTACAATATCATTGTAGAAGTTTTCATCGATTATATGGATATAACTCATACTCATTAACCCATTTGGACGTCGTTCCGCACCCCTAGCCGGATAAAAAGCTAAGTAGTTTCGACAAAGCGAAAAATCTTCATCCATCGTAAGCTCCGCTGGATTAATATACGATTGAGCCATTACTCGGAAAATTTGTGGGGTTAGAATGTGTAATTTGTGGAGAAGATATGTGATTTTGGAGTTGAAATCGGTTCTATTTAAAGGGAGAGAAATTATAACCGTTGGATGAGAACAAGGTAGTAAATATCAGTTATATCGGCCGATATTATAAGTTTTTATCGTGTATCTGGAAAAAACTTTACGATATCTATAATATCGGCAATAAGGATTGAACGATAAAACGCTCATATCGGCCGGTACAAACCGATATATCGGGTTCACTGATATACTCATAATATCGGTAAGGGTAATTTGGTAGAACAAATTATTTAGATATGAAAATTTGTTAACAAAATTCTTCCTCCTAATCATCTTCTTATTATGTACCCGTTAATTTGTAATGTGAATTTTTTGATCTTGAGAATTAATGCATCATATGACGCTGATTTTTTTTAGATTGAGATGAGTATGCATCATATGCAACATTTATAAATATTTAAAATTTTATTCTTAATAATGTATCACCTGTAAAAACCGATATAATATTTTGTATAGGTGTATCGAGCCCGGCCAATACAATATCGATACACGATATTAATTACTTTAGATGAGAGTAGCATTGTCGGCTCAATCAAGAACGGCCATCTCAACATGAGATGAGTCTTGTCTTACCTTGGGCCGAATCTCGGAGCGTAGGCCGATCGTCCCTTGTTGAGGTGCTTGGCTCTTGTTGAGCCGACCATCTCAAGTTGAGGGTTTGTCCGTCCATTTTACTTGTTTGGACGTCCCATTGTAAGTGTATGATGGGCAAATATGTTAGTTTGCCTTGCCCGGAACTGCTCTTAGTGAGATAAAATTTAAAAATGAATATATTTCAATTGTGGGATCGAGAGAGTAGTAAATAAATCTAAATTTAATCCGCCCTTAACTTACTTCACATGAGACTTCGCATGGGTGTTATTGGAAATACAAAGCCTTTTTATGCGTACCAAGTGTTTTTTCTTTTTTTGTAGTCCTTATTCAATATAAATATATTTTCCTGATTTCAATAGTTTCATATTTCCTCTTTCTGCAAATGAGAAAGAAAAATGGAATCCATATAAGTGAAGCCAAAGTAGAACAAGAGTTGAATGGTGAAAAAAATAAGAAAGTGACACAAACTAGAATGATTGATTTAAGAAAGAAACAACCAAAGAGAAAACAGTAATAATCTAAGTAAATAAAAACCTCTGAAACCCCATTGGTTACCTTTAGTTTAGTCTAGCTGCTATTTCTGTATTTAGGCAGTTGGGGATATTTTGTTGTTGGAAGTTAATTATTTTGCACATCTTCCCTCCTTTTTCTTCAACTCCTCCTAGGTTTTGTTTCTCAACAGGATTTACACAATCAAATTGATAGATATAGACAGAGAGACAGAAACGTGAGGAACCGTTTAAGGAATAGTAAAGGAAGATCATAGAAATTAATTATCTTCCTCATTCATTTCTATGAAAAACCCAAGAATAAATTCAGGGTTTTGATCAGTGAGGAAATATTGGATCTTTGTAGAGAAACCGAGAGGTGATTTTGTGGAAGAAGAAGTTTTGGAAGAAGGTATGTGGGATCTAAATGATTCACCTGCTAATGGAAGAGGAGGCCGAGAAGAGGAGAAAGAAAAAGGGTTGAGTAATAATTCCTTTATAAATAATAATGATCAGAATTCAAGTTCTTCAGTTGTGTATATGGAAGAAACAGGATCAGAAGAATTTGAAGAAGCTGGAACCTCGGCAACAAAATCTAGACCCAATCAGAAAAGAACTAGTTGTAGTGATCATTATAGAAATAACCAAGATAATAATAACAATAATAGTAATAACAGTAAGATCTTTGGTTTTTCTATGTCCTCGACACAAGAAGAAGAAGAAGAGGAGATAGAAGATCAAGGAGAAGAAGTTCAGTGTTCAACTGATAACGAACCATCGGATGAAGTTGCGATCACAAGACAATTTTTTCCGGTGGGTGAATCATCATCATCGCCTGAGTTAGATCATGCACAGATGGACGGAGGAAGTTTGCCTAGAGCTCACTGGGTTGGTGTTAGATTTTGTCAATCCGGGACATCAGAGGGTGGCGGTGGGAATACAGGGACTGAATTATCATCAGCGTCAACAATTTCTCAACAACAACCAGCACAGATGAATAAGAAAAGTAGAAGAGGACCTAGGTCTAGAAGTTCGCAGTATCGGGGTGTTACA
The DNA here is from genome assembly GCA_023529315.1 of Papaver bracteatum. Taxonomy (NCBI): domain Eukaryota; kingdom Viridiplantae; phylum Streptophyta; class Magnoliopsida; order Ranunculales; family Papaveraceae; genus Papaver; species Papaver bracteatum. Next base: position 920,448 of record JAJJWX010002962.1, read on the forward strand.
TTTTATCGAAGAACCGGTCGTTGGGAATCACACATATGGTTAGTACAAATCTATGGATAACGTTCACTGTTCTCCTTAGTTCTTTGTTTTATGTTCGTTAATCATTATGATCATCAGTTATTCATATAAGGATTATTTTCTTTCTTTTTTTTGATGCAGGGATTGTGGAAAACAAGTTTATCTGGGTATGTTTTATTCATGGGATTTACTGATGATTTTTATTTTTTTGCAGAAATTGGAATGTTTGAGTTTTTCTATTTTTGCTTACGTTTACTATTGGGATAATGGGTGTTTGCGTGTGATTTTGTACAGGCGGATTTGACACGGCACACGCAGCTGCTCGGTATGGCGCCCTAATCTCCAAGCTTCTTATATGTTTACACTTGCACTTTTTTTCCTTTTGTAACTTCGACTTGAGGAAAGAAAGATCAATCAGTGACAGATTTTCCTTTTGATCAATTTCAGTGCATATGATAGAGCAGCTATCAAGTTTCGTGGAACTGAAGCAGATATTAATTTCAGTCTTGACGACTATCAAGATGACTTGAAACAGGTACCCATTTAGTTCATTTTTGTATCTCCTACATTTCTACCGTATTTACTATACATCCCAGACTACATTTCTACCGTATTTACTACATCCCAGACTACATTTTTGTTATAATGACATGTAATCCGAACAGATGACTAATTTAACAAAGGAGGAATTTGTTCATGTACTTCGTCGTCAAAGTACCGGTTTTCCTAGAGGAAGCTCCAAATATAGAGGTGTTACTTTGCACAAATGCGGTCGGTGGGAAGCTCGCATGGGCCAATTCTTAGGCAAAAAGTACTTCTTCTTGTTTCTTTGCAAATTAGTCGGTTTAAGCTTAATTATTGTTAACATTGATTTTATCCCATTTCTTAAAAGTTCTTCCTTGCACAGATACGTATATTTGGGTCTCTTTGACACTGAAGTTGAAGCAGCAAGGTAAAATATATGTTCATTTGTGGCTTTTGTTAATTTTGATATGATTGAATTGAATTATGAATCTCAATTTTGTAGGGCTTATGACAAAGCTGCAATTAAATATAATGGAAAAGAAGCTGTTACTAACTTTGATCCTAGTATTTATGAAAGTGAGCTAAATCCTTCTGGTAATTTGAATTTTTCATTGGATATACATGTGCATTTCAAAACCATGTCACCCTGGTGAGCTTAATGTGTCATTTTTCTAATTACAGGTAAAGACAGTAGTCATAATCTTGATCTGAGTCTCGGTAGTTCATCGTCTTCCAAGAACAGTAGCTTGGAATCAAAAGATGATTATGGATCAAGTGCTTATGCTTCACCACTAGAGCAATTCGAACAAGGAGATTGGCGTAATGGCGGTCGAGGATTTAGGTCCACGGTAAATATTGTTTCTGTTTCCCTCACTCCATAATAATGATTAGCACCTTTTAACTTAAACTAATTATTACGGTTCATATTGGTTACAAACTCAGCTGCCGGATGAGCAACCAATGATAAGCAGCAACACTCCAAGCCGAGAAGGTAGCAACAATGATCAGATAGCAGCAATGAAAATGTTCAACAATACTCATATTCAACCACCACCAATCTCTCTCAATAACAACAGTAAGCAGATGAATGACCACCATCAAATGCAAAGATATGATCGTCCGTTTTTACAATCACCCTCTTTTAGACCTCCGCACTATCAAGTGAGTACATTATACATTCAGTGACTCCACCTATGTTTTTCATAATTGATCATAATCTTAATTATCTTATCATAAACTTTCAGTTTTCGAGCAGCAATAGTCCTAGTAATGACGGAGGACGACATATGAGTTTAGGTAGTGCAACTGGCCTTTCTCTCGCACCAGCTGGAGAACATCAACAGCAACAACAATCGGCTAGTAGTAGTTGGATGAGAGGGGGCAATACTACTACTACCAATACTAGTAATATCTGGCCTTCAGGTACTACAAACCAGCAGCAACTCTTTGCAACTTCATCTGCAGCATCATCAGGATTCTCATCTCATCACCAACAAATACTAAAACCTCAAAACTGGTTGCTCAACAATGGTTTTCATCACTCTCCTATGAAACCTCCCTGACCATCACCATCAGCTTACATAACCAGTAGTAATATAATGCATGTTTTAATTATGATTTGAACTCTTAGGTTGTTCAAATCATTTTTGCTTGTACTACTTAGATATTAGTAAGTAACTTCACATCAAAACTAAAATGTACAAATAAGTTTAATTCTGTGAAATTATTAATTAATTAGTAGTTCTATTTTATTTTATTCTTAGTTATTGGTAAGTGCTAACTTGCATTTTTAGCTGTAAGATGCAAATGTCCCAATAACTAAGCAAGTTGGATTGCAATGTCTCTTTTTTCTTTTCCTGAAGTCATTCTGAGGTGAGATGGATAGGGACCATAAGGTTTGTTTCCTTGTTTGTGATTGGATTGAAATGTAAAAATGTTTCAGTAAACTACTTAATCAGGTACAATAATCAATCAGTTAAATAGTTACTAGTACTACTATATACTCTCTGGAGGATGCATGAAAAACACACACACGCCAACATCACTACAGCTCATGACTATTGATTCTAAAGACGAGTTGGGATTTCTATTTTTTTCCCCGAAAAAAGTTAAACAGAGAGAGATGATGATGGCTTTTATGATATGTCCTTATCTTATAGGGGTGGTGTCCTTAGAAATTAGAATCAGTACACAGCCAACAACAAATGTAGTCAGATTTTAATACTATTATGAATGATAATGACTTTACCTTCTTTAGGGTTTGTACATAGGACACTCCCTTCCCCCACATACTGTCTTTTCTTTAAATATGAATGATGATGTATCATTTTTCTTTTGAACCACGATATCATGGTATAACAGTAATATACTCCTTATTAGACATAAATTATAAATAAATAAATATAGGGGTCTGGTGTGAACCTCAAAAGGCTAGTTCAATGTTCTATCTTGGGATATTTTTGTAGGTTGAGAATTATTAACTGCTGTGTGTCCCCCCAATTAAATCTCAGTAACTTCTTTCACTGTGAAGCTGCTGTGGAGGGGGGAGTAATTGTGTTTATCATCTCATCCTCTAGGCTCATCTTGTTGCACTTCTCCGGGACTTGCATAAGTTGCTTAATTTGGTGCTTGGCACATGCACGAATAGTTGCGCATTTTTCAGATCTTACACAATTTCAGAACATGCTAGTTAACAATGGATTCTGAAATGCATCGGCCCATATGACAAACCATAATGAATAAATTAGATTATTTACGGTAAAAAAACAAAAAAATTGTGTACTTTACGTGCCTTTCTAGAGACGCATCTAAAATTCTTCTGAAAACCAAACAAAACTAATGCCGTGTAGCCAGCCAAGTAGGCCTAGTTATAAACTAATTAATGATAACCTTTTCACTAATTGTAGATGCATTTTACTACAAACTATATCCAAAGGATAGAAATGTACTACTCTTCTCAAACGAAAGTAAATGCTCAACCATGAACACAAGATATACGTGGTTCGGAATGATTACCTACGTCCACGGAGGTGAAAGGATGAATCTTATTACTTTGTGGTGTTACAATGGTGTTGCTCTTAGTGGGATTTCCTTACAAGATGCACTTACTTCTCATTCACTTCTCTCTAATGCTAACTCGGGTTTCTCTCTCTTTCTCTCCCCAAAGATTACAACCTGCCTCTTCTTGAATTCGAGTCGCTCTATTTATAGAAGAGGTTACATACAACTAAGTTAAGGTGTTGGTCACATTACATCTAGTTGTTGTTCTGTTGTTGGGCCGACTTCTCATTGTCTCGTGTGGTGGCTGTGACTTCATCCTCTTTGTCTCTTATCCAAGCCGACCTCGTCCGGTGTTCCGATGGCCCGATGTCGCTTGTCTTGGTTGCCGCCTTACGATTGGCCGATCGTCTCCTACTTTCTTACCCTTTTTGACCATATCACCTTGTTTGACCCGCCTGTCTTGTCTGTATCGACTTTATCGAAGTCCAGATCAAGTCTTGTCCGATGTCCGCACGCCCGATCCACGTGGCTCCTTAAATCTCGCGCCCCCTAATCTTCCTTCTATGCTTCGCGTTTCTTCGTATCCGAGTGTATCGGGCCTAGGATATCGCCACTTGGATCTCGTGTATAATTTACACCTACATTTATGCCCCTTCTTCCGCTCGTGTGGGAGACACGAGTGGGAGAACCTCGTTCTAATCGCCCACGTCTTTGGTCATGCGCGAATTCCGCCATGCGCGCCCCACTAACTCCACTTTATGACTGGTAACCGTCGACGTCGGTTATGGTTCCTCTCCTTTAAATAGCCCGCCTCTTTCTTCCTTCTCCTTCTCTCTCCGTCATTTTCTTTTACTGTCCCGCAATCGTATCTTTTCTCCCGGATTCCTTCATCGCTTTGCGCTTCGAAAAACCCTAACTTTCTTGATTTTTCTTCCTTCAATTCCCCTCACTAATCGTCACCGTAGTCGTTAGTCGCCTTGTCTTTCTCTATCGAATACCAAGCTCTGCACTATCTCTGTTAATGGCTTCTTCTCCTTCCATGGCTGAGAAAAGATCCGTTGATGACGTTTTTTCTGAGTTCGACGACCCTTCGCTTGTTTCTTTGTTTTTGCTTGAGAGCCCCTCTAGGCATGATGATCGCGCGATGAGATCTATTTTTTCTGATAGCTCTTCTTCTTTTCGTGCAGGTCCGAGAAAAGGGTGGTGAAAGATCTCTCTGATGAGGAATTTATCGAGCAACTGAAGGAGAAGTATGATCTCCAAAATTACGAGGTGACCCTTCTCTCGGGCCGAAATGGTATATTGAAGAAGGAGGACATGAAGAAATACGAGCAATCGGCCGATTGTGTGGTTATCACCCTGGGTCAACTAGAGCTAGGTCTCCGTCTTCCCTTATACAACCCTGATAGCCCATTTTATTACGAAGTTTTGTCCCAGATTCGGCCTTCTCGTGCTTTAGCTCAATGGACTGGCAATACTTTCCTAATTATGAACGAGTGGAGGGATCGCCGCGATGGTCATGGTTCTACTTCCGAGTGGTCGACCTACAAGCCCGAGGACGCTCCTGAGTATACCGTTTCCAATTTCCTTATCAACTATCGAGCTGGTACTTCGACCCTGGGCGATCTTGCTGGGTTTGCTGCAAGTCCTCATCGTGTTAAAACTATGCCCGAGGGTGTCTAAAGAATGATGCTGGATGCCGATCCTGTCGGCCATGGTTCCAACAGGCGAGCCCGACATTCTAATGATCCGACCTATCCCAGAGTTCCGCTTCTTGTCCGAGGTCCTATCCTTCATGGTGACTTCCCGTCGCCTACTTTTCCCGCTGAGCCCTATTCTTTCTGGGTGGTTAATGATGACAAGGCCGATAAGGTACGCGCTTTTCTTGATTTCTATCTTGTTAGCTTCGGGCGTCAGTTAGTCACTTGTTGTTGTTTTCAAATCTCAGGTCAGTTCCACAAAGACTCTCGGGTTTAGGAAACGAGGTGCTAGCACAAGGGTTGAGGAAGACCAGGGGAAGGTAACAAACATAATGATTCCCTTATAAGTACATGTACTTTCCCCTGTTTTTTTGCCTTCACATGTTCTGACGAGACACTTGTGCAGAAAAACCCGAGGCGCGATGATGATGACGTTGACGATGTCGACCCTACTCCGCTTAGGCGCAATCCTGGCAGAGGTAAAGATATTGCTAAGCCACCGCCGAAAACGAGCCCCCTCATTGATATTTCCGATGAGGATGAGTTGTTTGGAGAGACTGTGCCGGGTGAAAAAGCCGGTGAACAAGGTGTGGGCGACTAGCAGGAGCCCTCGGAGATGCCCGCCGTAGAGAAGGTTGTTACTAATGTTCCGGTAGAGCTTCCCTGTGTGCCCCGGTTTACTGAGGGATCGTCTTCTAGCGCCGAGACCTGCTTCATTGTTTCTGGCCCGATCATGAATTCCTTGGGTGCGCTTAATTCCTCCGACTTTGGGAAGTATACTGGTGAAGACATGTTGAACGTTGTACCCTGTTATGGCGACATCGCCTTGACACTTGACACTGTGGTGAGCGACTCGATTCTGTATAGTAATGCCCCACTTCTGATTTCTGTCCTTAGTGTCGCTTATGATGCAAATTCGTTTTTTTTGTGTTAGATCATGAACCGTGTACGCTTGGATGCCGCCAATCGCCTTCGAGATAAACAGTTGATAGAGTCTCTCCAACTTGAACTTCAGAATGAGAAGGGTCGCGCGAACGAGCTGGAGATCAAACTTGTCGATGCTCAAGGTATATGACTCTTCTTGACTTGTGTTGATTGAGTTTATCGTGCCAGTATCCTGAGTCGGGTATCCTTCTTCTTAGCCGAGGTATCTAGTATAAGTATAGACGCTACTTCGGAGTTTAGGATTCTGAAGAGAAAATGGGATATTAAGAAAGACCTTGTGGAAAATCTTCGTCAACGAATGGCAAACAAAGACGACAAAATAGACCGTCAAACTGAGGAGATTGCAGGTCTTGAGGACGAGTTAGAACGACATCGCCGGTTTGATTATGATCCTTCCGAGATGGACAATTTACGGGCTCATTTGGGATCTTCTCAGCGTCTTGTTGCCGAAAAAACTGCTTTAGCCACGAGTTTGGAGCAAAGGGTAAACGCTCTTCAATTGCAGAATCGAGATCTTCACGAGGATCGCCGGCGAATATTGAGAGATAAGGATGTGGTGGAGCGAGCTAACAGCGATTTACTGGGCCGAGTGCGTGAATTTGATAAAGTTATGGGCGATTTAGAGTGGAGTAGATCGCAGCTTGCGGTTCTCCAAGCGTCGCGTAATCGGTTAATGAACGATTGGGCCGAGCATAAGAAGTATTGCCCTAGTAACGAGTTCAACGATCAACATTATAACGAATTAACCATGAAGTTGTCTAGGACCGAGGATGGGTTGTCCAAGTCGGTAGAGTCGCTTCAGTCGGTGTTACCCGCCCTGTCAGGTCTCTTAGACGATGTGTTGAGGCCATTTTTTAGATCCAGATCGCGCTTTATTCTTGCAAAAATGTTAAGTTATATCCGATGAATAACATCCTATATTTGTGGTTTTGTAGCCATAAAAAACGTTCGCAGGAGCTTGATCGGAGGTTCGCCGATTGAAACAGGCCGAGGTCGATTTGGGCTTCAAGTTAGCTGAGGGAGGAAAACGCTTCCCAGATTACCCAACAACTCGAGGAAGAACGGGTCGCCCATGTGGAGGAGTTAGATCAGAAAGTTCAAGCTGGCATTATGGACTGGGTGGAGAAGAAGCGGCTCGAGGTCGCACAGAGGAAGGCCGGCGCGGCTCCTCCCAAGGTTTAAACTTTCTTTTTGTGGTGCTGCGTCACTATGTTGCCCCTTCCATCGGGTTGTAAATCGCTCTAAACACTTCTCCCCTTTTTAATTTCTGCTACCTTGCTTGTTTGTTTTAATGGGGGTGCTGCGTCACCGATGTTGTTTGTTTCATTTCCGCTAAACTTTTCATTTCGTACGTCCGCGCGATACTTTTCGTACTTTGTTATCAGACGCTTGGTGTTATTGATTTAGCTTTTGTTTCTTATGTTATTCTGGCGATTGTTGCTTGATGTACCATGCGATCGATGTGGTTTTCGTTTTGAATGTTGCTCCTCTGGGTGTTGGTTGTTGCACGACACTATCGATTTGTTTCTTGTTCCGCATGTTGCCCCGACCGTTTGTTGATTAACGCCCGACGTTGTTTGTTTCGATTTTGTTCCTGGTGTTATGCCCTGCAATTGTTGTTTTTATATGTTAGAACTCTAACCATTTCTGTCGAACACACCCAACAAGGAGGGTCATCGGGCCCTATGCCATGTCCTGATCGGGGTATCTCATCACTATCTCTTTGGATTCAGTGGAAGGGTACCAGTCATCCTAGTTCTAGGTCCGATGGTCCCGAGTGGTTATCGATCAACCGATCTCGGGCAAGTGGACACGCCCACTTGCGATGGTGGTGACCTTTCAGATGTAAGTAGGCCACCTATCTGAGTAGACCTCGCGTCTAAACAACCTTTGGAACTGGTTTCCAACCACCTAACCCTTAGGCTACCTCGGCACTTGCACACTGCCACTTCCCCGAGTTCGAATAGCCAGGCGACTGTAAGGCACCTCGGCACTTCCACAATGGCGTTGCCCCGAGTACGAATGCCCATTCGAGTGTAAGTCACCTCGGCACTTCCACATTGGCTTTGCCCCGAGTACGAATGACCATTCGAGTGTAAGTCACCTCGGCACTTCCACACTGGCATTGCCCCGAGTACGAATGACCATTAGACGCTTGTGCCCTATCCCATACCCCTCACGGTTTCACAGAGATAGAAGACACGTTTGCTTACCGTGTTTTTTCGCATTTCCCGTCAAGGATGATAGAGTTTCAGGAATCGGATGTTCCATGGTTTGAGCTCTCTGGTTCCGTCGAGTCGCAGTAGTCGATACGATCCCTCGCCCGCCTTAGATTCAATTATATATGGCCCGCCCCATTTTGGTGCTAGTTTTCCGCCCTTTTTATCGCGCTCCCATTCAGCTAGAAATTTCAATACCTGCTGCCCGGGATTAAACTCTCTTGGTCGAACGCGCTTGTTGTACTCCCGTTGTAACCTCCTCTGATAATTTTCCATTTTTTGTAGCGCCATCCCTCTTGTTTCTTCCAAATCGTCGAGTTTAGACAAGATCAGATCGGATGACACGTTTCGCCTCCACGCTTCAGTTCTTGTGGTAGGTATCATTGCTTCTGTTGGTAGAATCTCCTCGGTCCCGTAGGTAAGAATAAAAGGGGAGAACCCCGTAGCTTCCCTCCGTGTGGTTCTGTATGCCCATAGGACGTTATATAATTCCTCGCACCAGTTGCCATATTCCCCGTCCAGTTTCTTCTTCATATTATCGGCGATGGTCTTATTAGTGATCTCGGCCTGCCCATTGCATCTGGGGTAAATCGGGGTAGCTTTGCTCTTCCCGATGTTGTAAGTGTTAAATAGAAGATCAATGTTCTCGCCCGTAGTTATTTTCCATTATCGAGACGATGGCAGCGGGACCCCGAAGCGACAAATGATATGATCCCAAATGAACTTAAAAACATCTTTATCTCGAATATGCCTCAGTGGTGCCGCCTCGACCCACTTGGTAAAATAATCTGTAGCCACGATCAAATACTTCCTTTGCCCTGTTCCTACATGTAACGGCCCTACAATATCCACTCCCCATTTAGAAAAAGGCCACGGACTTATGATCGAGTTTAACGGTACTCCGGGAGCATAGATTTTCTTCCCGAAACGATGACATTCTTCACAAGCTCTTGCCATTTGCTTCGCATCCTCGTTCATATATATCCAAAAGTAGCCCATTGTTTTTGCCTTAGCCGACAAGCTTCTTCCCGAGCTGTGATTTCCAGCCGCCCCATAGTGTAGCTCATGTAGGATTATATGGCCTTCTTCCCTGCTTAAGCATCGTAGGAGTGGCCCTAGGTAGGAATTTCGATATAAGATCCCCTCCCTTAACTCGTAGGCGCCCGATTTACTTTTGATCTTGTTCATCTCGGGCCGACTCTTAGGTAGCTCACCCGTCTCTAAGTATTGATGTATCGGCTTTCTCCAGTCGCCTTCTTTGTATCTCTCGGCTGTGTTAACGGCCACTTCGATTCGTGATTCTGGTGTTTCAGGGATAGACGGGTTAAGTAGCCTCATAACGCGTATCCATTCAATGCTCGGGTCTACTAACTGTGAGGCGATGTATGATAGAGCATCCGAGTGTCTGTTATCCTTTCGGCAGATGTGGCGGAATTTAATATCTGGGATTTGCTTAATGTAAAACTGGGCGAGCTCCCAATATTTTTGCAGCACCGGATCGTGTGTAGCGTATTGGCCCGTAATTTGCCGGATCACTAGTTGAGAGTCACTAGTCAGTCGAACCTCATGCAACCCCATTTCCATAATTATCCGTAAGGCATGGATCACCGCCTCGTATTCGGTGACGTTGTTCGTTGCCTTGAATTCTAACCTGAACGAATGCACAATCTTCCTCCCCTTTGGCGTGGTGAACACCAACCCGAGACCCGATCCGTCTTTGTTAGATGCCCCATCAACAAATACTTCCCATCGCGTTGGGCTACTAGCGGCTAGCAGGTCCGTCGGCCCCTCTTGTTCTTCTGATATTCCCGGTATATCTTCTTCCTCGTCCTCATCACTGAGGGGGAAGTCTGCCAAGAAATCGTCCACTACTTGTCCCTTGATCGCGGTTCTTGTCTCGTATATCACATCATATTATTTTATTATGGCTCCACACTTGGAGATTCTCCCCGATCGCCCAGCACTATCCAAGACCGCTTCGATAAGCGATTTGGTGAGCACCCGTATTCGATGAGCTTGAAAATACGTTCGTAGTTTAGAGGCAGCAAAGGCTAGCGCGAGCACCATCTGCTCCATTCTAGTGTAGTTTTTCTCTGCCGGACTTAAAGTTTTACTGGCGAAGTACACCGGCTTTTCCACGCCCATCTCTGTTTTAACCAATACCGCACTTATGGCATAGGGTGTCGCGCCTAAGTATAAAGTGAGAATTTCGACGGCTCACGCCTTTGAAGTACGGGAGGCTAGCTAGGTGTAGCTTGATATTTTGAAAAGCTTCTTCGCTTGCGTCCGTCCATCGGAAATTTTCTCCTTTCTTCAAGATGTCGTAAAAAGCCTTGCATTTGTCCGATGATCGTGACACAAATCGCCCCAATGCGGCTATGCACCCGTTTAGTTTTTGCACGTCTTTCACCGTCGCAGGAGATGGCATGTCAATGACGGCTCGTACCTTCTCGGGATCCGCTTCTATTCCCCTGGGAGTGATGATGTATCCCAAGAATTTCCCCGATGTGACCCAGAAGTCACACTTGGCAGGATTAATCTTCATCTTGTGTTTCCTCATTGTTTGAAAGATCTCTCGAAGGTCTCGGACGTGGTTTTTTGATTTCCGACTCTTAACTAACATGTCGTCCACGTAAACTTCTATGGTATTGTGAATCTTGTCTTCGAACATATCGCCTACCAATCGCTGGTATGTAGCCCCAGCATTCCTAAGTCCGAATGGCATCTTGGTGTAACAATACAATCCCCTTGGCGTGAAGAAGGATGTGTGTTCCTGGTCCTCGGGCGCCAGTGGTATTTGGTTTTATCCCATGTATCCGTCCATTAAAGTCATCGCCTCGTATCCCACTATTGATTCTACTAATTGATCTATATTTGGGAAGGGGAAGCTGTCTTTCAAGTGAGCCTTGTTCAAGTCGCTGAAATCAATACATATTCGGACTCCCCCTTTCTTTTTTGGTACCACGACCATGTTAGATATCCACTGTGGGTAGTGGGACTTCCTTATTATTCCGGATTCTTGTAATTTCTTCAGCTCGACCTCGACCGCCGCTTGTAACTCTGGCGCGATACGCCTCATTTTTTGTCTAACCGGTTTGAACTTCGGATCAATTTTTAAGTGATGACAGCAGACCTTTGGGTCGATACCCTCCAAATCATGCACTTCCCAAGCGAATACCTCCAGGTTTTCTTTTAAAAACGTCGTGAGTTTACTGGTTTCTTCGTCCGATAGTAATGCCCTGATCCTCACTACTTTAGGTTCCTCTATCGTTCCCAAGTTTACTTCTTTAGTCGGCTCAACTGTCGAGAAGTTTGACTTAGTATCCCCGACTGGGGATGCTTCCTTTAATTGCTATAAAGGGTCCTGTTCTCGCATTTCGTGTGCCAGGACCGCTTGATAAATTGCCTCCTCCAATTCTTTTGCTGCCTTCACTTCCTTTTCTTTGTTCTTTTCTTGCCTTTGTCGAGCTCGCCGATGCTCATTTATTTCTATGTCAACTTTCATGCATTGTCGTGCCGCCTGAAAGTCGCCCATAACTTCCGCTATTCCCTTGCAAGTCGGGAACCTTAACCTTTGATGGTAGGCCGATGCCACGCCCTTTATCCCCGCAACCCATGGGCGCCCGATAATGGCTTCATAAGGTGAAGCGACGTCGACTACGCAGAAAGTGGTTAGTGAATCGAGGTAGCCACCACCATCTAAAACTCTTAAAGTTACTTTGCCCTTCGGGATGGTTACTGTTCCGTTGAAGCCGTAGATACGGTATGTGGATGGGACGAGCATATCGTCTGAGAGTTTCATTCTTCTGAACGTGTCGTAGAACAGTACCTCGACTGAACTCCCACTATCTACAAGAATCCTTCTTACTCCCCACTTTTCAATCAACAGTGTGATGACTAGTGGATCGCTGTGTGCCTGTCCGTTTGATGGGAAATCCTTAGCCGAGAACGATATGGGCACCGTCATCCAGGGTTCCATGGGAAGAGACTTGGCTACGCTAAATACCTCTTTACCATCACGATCCCTTTTATGGATCCTAGTGGTGATTACTGGGCCGAGAGCGTAGTTTTGCATAGCCGAATGTGAAATGGTGTTTACGAATTGGTTCGCCCTATCGATGCGGACTTGATGAACTGGCGCATCGGGTACTGCTTCCGTCCGAAGGGGGTGGCGGACATATTGCCTCAAATATCCATCGCGGATAAGGTGTTGAACAATATCTTTCACCTCTCGACAGTTATTGGTGGAATGGCCCCTATACTGATGGTAGTGACAGTATTCGGGGTGATCTCTGGTCTCTTGAACTGTACCCCCTCGATCTTTGGGTAGTTGATGTCGCTCCTCTTCTCAACTTCCTTGAACACCTCTTCCAAAGAAGCGTTTAGTGGGGTATACGATCGGGCTTCTGCTTGGCTTCTTCCCTTTGGCCATCCATTCCCTCTTCTCACTGCTCCTCGGGGAGGGTCCGATCTTTTTCGATCGCTTTGATATGGTCGTCCGGACTGTTTTAGTTTCAGCATCGACTTCAAGATCGGCTTCTTGTACCCCTCTATCTCTTGATTCGGCCTGAATTTCTTCCAAGGCGATGTAGTGTTCTTGCATTCTTCTCATATCCTTTAAGGTCTTAGGTTTTTCAGAAAACATGGCAATCCAAATGGGGTCCGATCTCCCCAACGCGTTTTCAAACCCAAAGATGGCTTGGTCCACCGGTACCTTCCCGATTTCGGTACACAGTTTCCTCCATCTGTCGGTCAAGGTTCTCAATGGCTCTCTGAATCTTCGGGCGAGGGTAAACAGCTTGTTCATTCTTGGCCGAGGTCGAATGTTATGCATATAGGTCTCAAGGAAGGCCTCGACTAGGGCATCGTACCCGTTGATCGAACCAGGTGCGAGCGAATAAAACCAATCTCGCGCCTCGCCCTCCAAACTAGCTGGAAAGAATTTACACATGACTACCGGGTTACTTCTCCACTGGATCAGTGACATGGTATACATCTTAAGGTGTTCGGTCGCATCGCCAGTTCCATCGAATCTAGAGGGGAATGAAGGTAAAGCACACTTAGGTGGGAACGGAATTTGTTCCAATTCTTGAGAGAAAGGCGTTTTCTCGGCTTCACTCATAATCTCGGCCAGCTTATCCTCTTCGCTTCCGCCCGAAAGTTGCTTGATTTCTTCTTCCAACTCCTTAAGCTTGGCTTGAGTTGTCTGATCTTGTCGCCCGTCCCTTCCTCGCCTTTCTTCATCGGTGGACGAGTCCTCGGGTGGTCCATATCTCTGCGTTGGGGAAACCGGAGGTAATGGCGGCTGACTTTGACTGATTGGGCGATTAATGTTACTCGCCCTATCATGGGTGGCATGTGATCGGATCGGCCACGATAACCCGATGTTCCTCGGCTTGACGACCCTCTTGATCTGGTCCGTTGGTTCCTCAGTTGGTAGTTCTCATACTCCAAGACTAAATTCCGCTGCTGGAGTTCCCTCAGTGCTGCTTCTTGTCTCCTCTGAATCTCCAAAATGGCCAACAACGTCGGGTCCGTACTTTCATGACTGGAATGTCCATTGGGTTGGTATGGCTGAGGTTGTAATGGTGCTGATGTGGGTGGTGGGGGCGGTATTGGATTGGTTATATGATTGGCAGTTTGAATTGTTGTCGGGCCGATGTCACTTGCTATTGCTCGCCCCAACTGAATCTGCCTAAGACGCTCTTGTTCCCTTCCCAAAGCTTCCTGGTGTTCAATTTGTCGCCTCGTTGATTGCCTCTGAGCTCGCGCCGCAAGTGCTTCCTCATCGTCATCGGAAACGAAGTCGTAAGTCCATCGACTTGATCGGCTCTTCTCTCGAGTTAATATAATCAGTGCAGAGGTAAGGTGTTATCGTCCCGTCCCACATCTACTTCCTCGTTTACAACAGGCATCCCTCGCGCAGCTGCATGAGATTCCTCGGGCGGTGGTTGTCGATTGTTCCTTGCCTCGGCCCGTTATCCCCGCCACATCATTGCTTTGCTAGTGACCGTGCGATTCCTTAACATCCTTATCGTCCCTGATGTGCTAGCCATTAGTTACGTCGCGTGATAAGCCGAGTATCGCCCGTACCTACGTCAACAAATACGAAAAAGAACCCCTTACTTCGACCTGAATTTTCTAACAAAATGCACGGACAAAAAGGCGTAAACGTTCGACCCTACGATCTTGTCACTATGCGTGGTCAACTTTGGTTATCGTGTGGGTTCCGTTTATCTTCCCTATTTTGGTCTTATCTGAATCTGCATTTGTACTCACTTCCCCGTCACTATCACTCCGTACGACGTCGCTCTCCGTACTCGACCTATGCATTTAAGTTAGTTTGTCCTTTGTTCTACATGCTCCAAATCATTGATCTTATGCACGTGATGCTTAGAAAGTACGGCAAGTATCCCCTAGAATTAATTTGAACTTGTACTAACTCCACTTTCTCTAGATTTAATTACGACCTTTCCGACGACCTACGCTTCACCGTCGGCTAAAAATTATACTTGATCGACAGTTCACTATACGATGAAACATCTAAAACGCTAACTTTTGGTAACTCCGAGCACCCAACTTCTTACCGCAGCTAAAAACAACTCTCGCTTAACGCTAACAAACACACAATTATCAAGAAAAAAAGTCAGTCGTCCCTTCAACAGATTCTTCACGTAGCTTCTTAACCCGAATCTGTTAGTATTTGGTGAGCTCGTGAAGTTTTCTCTGTCGATCAAACTGTTGAAGACGCTAAGAGGACGCGCTACTACTATGACTTTAGATGCTCAAGTAAATGACTCAAAACAGCCATTACTTGCCAACAGAGTTCATCGTAGCTTCTACTCCAACACATTAACGTGTATTGAGGAGTGTTGATCGTCTCTCAAGACTTTAATGGCAAGGTATCCGGAGATCTTAGTCGTGTCCCCTTAGTTTAGCTTTAATGTAGATGCATTTTACTACAAACTACATCCAAAGGATAGAAATGTACTACTCTTCTCAAACGAAAGTAAATGCTCAACCATGAACACAAGATATACGTGGTTCGGTATGATTACCTACGTCCACGGGGGTGAAAGGATGAATCTTATTACTTTGTGGTGTTACAATGGTGTTGGTCTTAGTGGGATTTCCTTACAAGATGCACTTACTTCTCATTCACTTCTCTCTAATGCTAACTCGGGTTTCTCTCTCTTTCTCTCCCCAAAGATTACAACCTGCCTCTTCTTGAATTCGAGTCGCTCTATTTATAGAAGAGGTTACATACAACTAAGTTAGGGTGTTGGTCACATTACATCTAGTTGTTGTTCTGTTGTTGGCCGACCGATCACTGTCTCGTGTGGCCGCTGTGACTTCATCCCTCGCATGTCTCTTATCCAAGCCGACCTCGTATGGTGTTCCGATGGTCCGATGTCGCTTGTCTTGGTTGCCGCCCTTACGATTGGCCGATGCGTCTCCTACTTTCTTACCCTTTTTGACCATATCACCTTGTTTGACCCGCCATGTCTTGTCTGTATCAGCTTTATCAGAAGTCCAGATCAAGTCTTGTCCGATGTCTGCACGCCCGATCCACGTGGCTCCTTAAATCTCGCGCCCCCTAATCTTCCTTCTATGCTTCGCGTTTCTTCGTATCTGAGTGTATCAGGCCTAGGATATCGCCACCTGGATCTGTGTATAATTTACACCTACACTAATTAAGGATAAGTATATAGTATCTTTTGGCATACCAGATTACCAACTAGATACTTTGATTGCTTGCTGCTAGCTTAGCTATAGCTATATATTTGCTGTCATTAGTTCTATGTCTAGTGTGTCTACCACAAAAAGGGAAACTTGACTCTATTATTGAGAGAATCCTATATCTGTGAAAATCTTTTCAGTTGAGTTGGCTTATCATCTTTAATTAATTGTATGTAGTGATGTTCGTTATGTATCATACTTACTGTTATTCTCTCTTCTTTCTACTTTTTTTGACCAATAAAACGGTACTATGAAGCTGTGGTTGCCACTGTACCGTCTTTATCAGCTAAGTAAGCAAAGCTATGGCAGGTTGGTGGTCCTATATATCTCTGTTGTTGCATGCATTAACATAGTCCTCCAAAACTCATGATGATAAAGCTATAGGCTTGTAGTACTCGATCTTTTTTTAGGAGTGTGAAAACAAAGATAAGGGACCATTTTCTCTTCTCCTTGGATCTCCGGATCTACCAAGTCCTCCTCCTGTTTTAGTACCTAAGACTGTCGATCGATCTACTGTGTATGCTTCTCTCTCTGTCTCATCAATCTTTATGGTATTTTTGTCCCAAACTCCCTTTTTCCAAAATAGCAAGTATTATTCTTCCCATTTACCTCAGACAAAAGATAAAATAACGAGCAATATTTACACAATTGCTAAAGTCGGATACCAGTATTAGCGGGGCTGTTATCATTTTATATAAGACAAAAAGCTTATAAACGATCCTTACCGTTGGATCACTGAAATGGTACCAGCTCCGCTAATGTTGGTACCCGCCTTTAGCAATCGTGAATATTTACCACATTGAATGGTTTCAAAAATAAAACATTATTATCGCATTTATTTATATTATAATCTGTATTAACTAAATTTTAAAATTTTGTCGGGAGCTAAGATTAGTAAGTTTTAACTATATTGATCGGCTTGTCACTTAGAAGATATGTTTAGACCTGCTAGCCTAATTCTTGTTCATTGAATTAATATCATCTTTAGTTGTAGTGTAAAATGGGATCATGCAGTACAATGGTACAAAGTACCTAGGGCATGCTTTTTAATATTATGGATTCCAGAGAGGCTGATTATAGTGTTTGGCACAAAATTATGCAAATCTCTGTTACAAATTATATGCATGTGTCTCCAAATTAAGAGATAGGTTTGCTAGAAAACGAAAACAGAACAAAAAGAAAAGATGGTCATAAACTAATTATTGTAGGGGGTGGTGGGGGAACTGGCTAGATGAAAAGTGTTTTGGTGAAAAGAAATACACAGTGTATGATATGAGAAAAAGCAAGGGTTTAATTTGTAATATACACAACTATTCTACATTATATTATAGATGTGGGCAGGCCAGTAGTACACTGGAGATTCAAGTACTAGTGCCAGACAATGAATTGTTTTAGTTTCCCTTTTGGGAACGAGGGGCCAATTCCCATTCCAAAAACACTAGCTACCGTTTGTTCCGGTTAATTAATTACTATCTCTAAACTATATACCTTCTATGATTTCCTTTTGTGGTTTTACTTGACTCATCATCGATCTCTTCGGATGAGATAAATAGATATAGATACCCCGTGCTCTCTCTTTTTTCTCTCTTCTGTCTTGTCTCTCTATTTTCTGTCTCTAAAGAGCTGTAAAGTTGATAAATATATCATCAAGTTGGAGGAAGACAAACTACCAGTATTAACAACTAGTTATGTCACTCGCTGACAAAAATATCATATCAGTGTCTGGTGGATGAAATTCAAACTCGAACTCAATCTTATCCGGACTGATCCGGTGGGTAATAGTAAGTGAATATCTAATACCAAGATTATTTTTTTACTAAGATTTCATGTGACGTATTAACAGTAACCGGATCTTGTCTATGTTTGGGACTTGGGTTCATCCACGTAATTTAATTAACCATTAATGATCGCCACACGTTAATAATCCATACATCGTACGCAAAGGCAGTTGAACCACATAAAAACTTGTCGCAACACATATTATAATAAGTGGGCCGGTCTTGTGGTCCATATTTGATTATTTTGCAAGTACATGAATTCTTAGAGAAGGCTATGGGATGAAGTCTTCCCTTTCAAAACGAACGAGAGACTAGATGATCGACTCACAATCTCGCTATGGGATAGAGGACAGACACACCATACTGCACAAAATATGCCGTTTCAAAAACAACATCACAAGTACAAATAAAAGTGGACAATGAATAAACTCTAAACAAATCAGAGTCGATAGTCCAATTACAATAAACACTTGAGTGCCATAATTATTTGCTCGACACTTCTTGCTTTGTTATTGTACAATCTATCATTTCGTTCATTCCATAAACTCCACCATATTGCAAAAGGTAACAAGCTCCAGATTCGCTTCACCCTATTAACGCTCTTCTTAAGTCCCCATCCTCATAGGTTAGTCTTGACCTTGTCGGCAAAAACCCAATTTACACCAAAACTTTCTAAGAAATGGATCCATACTTTGAAGGTGGTATCACCAATAAATGCTCATTAGTCTCAGGTTGAGCACTACAGAGTAAGCAAGTATCATTATCCATTGTCTATCATCATCTTCATCCACAAAGAGAGTAGTTGGATCACCAATAAGCTGCAGTAGGTGAACCACATCCAACAATTCATTTTCAGTCATATTTATAGAGAATTGTAGATCACAGGCCTTTACGCCAGTCAACATTTCTCTTACCATAACCCGCTTCTTCTTTGAAAGTTTAAATAAATCTGGAAACAATATTTTAAGAGAGAACTCACCAGTCCAAACATCCTCCCAAAAATAGATAGAAACATCGTTCTTCACCACTAGCCTTGAGCCAGATTTAACAAAATCAGAAGCTTTAAGAATACCCGTCCATAAACTGTAACAGACTGAATTTTTTTGAGGTATTAGGAAAAATTCTACCTGCATTAACAACTCCACCAAACTTTTGGTTAATTATTCTCCTCCAAAAAGCTTGCTTCTCAATACCATACCTTTATATCCATTAGGAGTGTAAAGCCGTATTCATCAGTTGCAAATTTTTAATACCAACTCTACCCCTGGATTTAGGAAATGCAACTTTAGAGTCTAGACCATGCCACCCAACTCCTTTTCCTAATTTCATTAGACGATCCCCACAAAAAAATTCTCATTATCCTCTCCATTTCTTTTGCCGCCGAAACTGGCATATGAAACTTCGAAAGATAATAAATTGGAAGACTTGATAAAACACTTTGAATCATGATAATTCTTTCTTTCTTGGACAATTAGCTTCTTTTCCAGGTAGAATTTTTTTGTTGAAACTTCTGAATAATGTCATTCCAGACCACTCTACTCTTGGATTTACTTCCTAAAGGAATACCCAGGTAGTTTATAGGTAGCTGCGAAAGATTACACCCAAAGATATCAGCACATACCTCAACGTTGTATAATTGACCAAGGCCGACAATAATGCTTTCCTGAAATTTACTTTCAAACCTAAAACCACTTCAAAACCTAAAAGAATATTCTTCAAGTTATAAATTTGCTCTTCATCATCTTTCAGAAAAAAAAAACTAGGTCGTTGGAAAATTGTAAGTGGTTTATCACAGTGCCATTCTCCTTCACCTTGAAACCAAAAATTATACTTTCATTTGTTGTTTTTTTAATCATCAAGGATAATACTTCGGCAACCATAATAAAAAGAAAAGGAGAAATGTGATCTCCTTGTCTAACCCCCTTTTGACTTCTAAATGATTTAGCTTCTTCCACTTTAAGTACTACACTTGGAGTTGAAATACACCAATTGATCAAACTTCTCCACTTCATACCAAACCCAAATCTTTCCAAAGTGATGTGTTAGGGTTCTAAACCAAAACAACCGTACAAGAACCTTAAAATATAATTTACAAATAAAAGAACAAATAAAGAACTCAAGTTTTGTATTAATTGATTGATTGGTTACCTAAACCCTAGAACAAACTATGTATATATATTAGAACATGACTTGAGCCCTAAGCTAATAACAAATAAGGAAAGATATATTAATTCCTAATATAACTAATTGGTGTTGGTGTCCCAACATCCCCAACCCCTTGAAACACAACTTGTCCTCAATTTGGATCATAAGATTAAATATATCTAGCCAAAAAATTGAATCACATCTTGATATTCCCAGCCCTTTGAAATGAAACTTGTCCTCAAGTTGATCACCATAACTCATCACGGAAACATCATTAGATTCTGCAACGGCTAACCAAGGTGGCTTTCCATATTCTTGATAAGCTTGTCTTCTTTAAAGAAACCAATTCCCAGTATAAACACTTCCAATTAAGTGAGTGCTAAGGTGGCTTCCACAACTGGTCTGCACCCATGTGCCACATCCTCATAGTTAGGGAACCAACTACTAAGTAATGCAATACTGCCGCTTACTTTCATGCAGGAAACAAGTGAGCCTATATTTTCCAAACTTAAAGCATGATTCGTCCATTCTAAGACTTCCTGATGTTTGAAAAAAAGAATAGTAGAAACATTATCATGCAAGTCAGCCTCTACTTTTTGAGAAAGATTCTTGAATGCTCATACCTTGCCGCGATCAAATAATAAATGAGCATAGTTGAGATGAAGATAAAAACACATCTTATGTGGCAGCTTGTGGTTGCAACGGTCGCTTAAAATACTTTAGAATCTTCTATCCATAACGAAGTGAATTCATACGGATCCACGTTTGTCTTGTTAATGGCCAACACCAACGGCAATCTGATCTTGTAAAGTAAGCTAGCGACATTACTCATAAATGTAACTGGGCTTGATGAACGAGATAAATCAACTTCATAAGAAATCACAGTTGGGACAGAGGAAGGAAAATCTTCAGTATTAACCCATCTTGAACTTAATTCTAATTCTGGTATTGAAGTTGGCCAATTGAATATTTGAATCTGACCAGGACTATCTGAAAAAACGGGGGTCTAACAACCACACCCAATATTTCGATTATCAATCTGTATGGACAACTCCGAGTTACTTTCTATAGAATCAACTAGACAGTCAGACTCAATCAATAGAAAATATCTCAAGGAGTTTATTATCTCTATATCTCAATTTGATTTACTCAAGCAAATACAATCTGCGAGTCTTAATCAAAGAGAGATAACTTGGATGGTACCAAAGACCAATATCCAAGTGTCAATCAATTTAAATCAACAACCAATATGGTCGGATATTCTAATTGATTGAATAACGCACAACCTGTATTATTTCAATCATATAACGAAATATAATGCGGAAAAGAAATAACAGAGACACCAGAATTTTGTTAACGAGGAAACCACAAATACAGAAAAACCCCGGGACCTAGTCCATATTTAACATACACTGTATTAAGACGCTAAAGACACTAGCATACTCCAAATTAACTTCGGCCTGGACTGTAGTTGAACCCCCAACCAATCTCACACTGATCCAAGGTACAGTTATGCTCCTACACCTCTGATCCCAGAAGGATACTTCGCACTTGATTCCCTTAGTTGATCTCACCCACAACCAAGAGTTGCTACGACCCAAAGTCGAATACTTTAATAAATAAATAAATCTGTCTCACACAGAAAAGTCTACAAGATAGATAAATTCGTCTCCCACGAATAAACCTATGAGTTTGTTCCGTCTTTTGATAAATCAAGGTGAACAGGAACCAATCAATAAAACCAGACTTATATTCCCGAAGAACAGCTCAGTTTTATCAATCACCTCATAATATTCTTAATCGACGCAGCGAAAAAAGATATTGTGGAATCACAAACGATGAGACGAAGATGTTTACGATTACTTTTATATATTTCCTATCTGATATAGAAATCTCAAGCCAATTATTATAATTTTACTCATACGATAGTGTTAGAGCACTGATCGATCAAACTCGCATGCGTTGCTATCTCAAGCATGTTTGTCAATCTTAGTGATCAAAACTATATAGTCTTGATTTCTAGTCTACTATAGCTAAGGTCTCAGACTAGGATAGAAAGTGTAGTTGAGCTCAAGAACTTCATGGCGATCATCATACAAGACGAAGGACTACTCAAGGAACTAGTGGATCTTCATTGACTAAAAGGTATGTGGAGACTTGAACTTATCTATCACTCAAAAGTCTATCTACTATATCTCCTATCTTGAGACAAAAGTCGTTTTACTATATAGACTAAGAATATGCACATGCGACATTTCGAGCTGAGTATATCTCACTTATCTATTTCTCGAAATGGGTGTTGGTAAAGCTTTCGCTTTAGCCAAGTTCATCTTTGCCTAGTGACGAAAGTCATGTTATGTTTCAATCACTTAGGAAATTGCTCTGACGAAAACTAGTTCGTGAATAAAAACTATATGACGTCCTCTGAGAATGTTTCAATAATTAAAATGTGAGTTTAGACTATATAACCATTGTGGGATATAAACATTGTTGTGGCAACACATATATGTATAAGTCCTTAACACTTGAACCGAAGTTTGCAAACTTTGTTGATCAAGTGGAACCCGAACATGAGCAGCAACTCAGTCCGCGAACTGGCGTAGTTCTCGAACCCGAGAATTTCTGCTGAAGTTGTAGCTCATGCGCAGTCTGCGAACCTAGTCTGCGTACTGACGGAAGCTCTCAAACTCGAGAATTTCTATTGGAGTTTATAACTTCAATCGGTTAGCTTGAGTCCGCGAACTCAAGAGGTTATGTCTGAAAACGTTGATTCGTGAACTTATCTTAAATTACTAAGGAATGCTTTTGCAAACCGTGGCTTTATAGTTCATGATTAATGATTCGAGTGAATCACATCGTTTTTGATTCAATTGTGTCTCTTGTAGTACTTGATATCTCATATCAATTGAAAAACTTTCTAACTAGTTCATTTGAGTCATTTGGACTAGTTATGGTGAAGAAGAATATGGTTGATATGAAAATTATCATTTGGCTAACCATTTGGTTGACTAATATTGAACCAACCATTGTACAGGTTTGGGTACGGTTACACAAACCCAAAACGTCAAGTACATGTGTGTATGGCAAGCTAAGTTTTCGATCTAACGGTTGATAGATATTAGCCTATATCTAATCAGGTTTTCATCTAACGGTGAATATTGAATGCTTTGTTAGCAAGCTAACATTGATTGCAAACCCTGATTTGAAAGACTATATAAGGAGAACTCTAGATATTGGAAAAACTAATCCCCACACACCTTTCTTGTGTGATACTAGTTTTCTTTAAGCTAGAGTCGATCTCCATTAACCCTTGAGTTTTTCCTCTAAATTCGGGTTAACGACTGTTGATGGTGGTTTTTAGCTTAGGGTTAAAATCGTAAAACACTAAACCCTAGCAGATAGTAATGTCACAACATTTAAAGAAACAAGCATTTACTAGGCACATTTACTGAAACCTTTAATGTGTCTCTAAAATAATTACCTGGGTATATTTTTCAAATTAGGGTTACGACGAGCAAAACCCTAAATCCGACGTGTGCCAATGGCAAATCATTCCAGCCACACCGACCGCGCCAAAGCATGCTAACCATGCTAGTCGCACCTCTGTGCCAATGGAAAATCATGCCAGCCACACCGACCGCGCCAAAGCATGCCAACCATGCTAGCCGCACCTCTGTGCTATTGGAAAATCATGCCAGCCACACCAACTACGCCAATGCATGCCAACCATGCTAGCCGCACCTCTGTGCCAATGGCAAATCATGTCAGCCCCACCAACCGCGCCAAGGCATGCCAACCATGCTAGCCGCACCTCTGTTCCAATGGAAAATCATGCCACCCACACCGACCACGCCATGCCAAATATATCTCGCCATGGCCCCTCATGATGCGCCACCATGCTGGCCTTCCCCATGCGGCTACCAAAGTGAAGGCGTGCAATAATCAACGGTTTCACTTCAATCCCACGAGAAAATCCTGGCCGTCTAAGGTCCCATCATGACCTTTGGCCCAGAACCCTAGCTTGGTCACGCACCTAGCCAAAGATAGACACGCCGTCCACGCCATTCCAAACACGTCTCTCCATGGCCCCTCATTCCGCGCCACCATGCTGGCCTTCCCCATGCGGCTACCAAAGTGAAGGCGTTCAATAATTAACGGTTGCCATTCAATCCCATGAGCAAATCCTGATCGTCTAAGGTCCCCTCACGACCTTTGGCCCAAAACCCTATCTTGGTCACGCACCTAGCCAAAGCTAGCCACGCCGGCCGCGCTATCCCAAACACGTCTCGCCATGGTCCCTCATGCCGCGCCACCATGCTGGCCTTCCCCATGCGGCTACCAAAGTAAAGCGTGCAAAAATCAACGGTTGCCCTTCAATCTCAGGAGAAAATCATGGTCGTCTAAGGTCCCCTCATGACCTTTGTCCCAAAACCTAGCTTGGTCACGCACCTAGCCAAAGCTATCCACGCCGGCCGCGCCATGCCAAACACTTCTTGCCATGGTCCCTCATGTCGCGCCACCATGTTGGCCTTCCCCATGCGGCTACCAAAGTGAAGGCGTGCAATAATCAACGGTTTCCCTTCAATACCAGAAGCAAATCCTAGACGTCTAAGGTCCCCTCACGATCTTTGGCCCAAAACCTTAGCTTGGTCATGCACCTAGCCAAAGCTAGACACGCCGATCGCGCCATGCCAAACACGTCTCTCCATGGCCCCTCATGCCGCACAACCATGCTGACCTTCCCCATGCGGATACCAAAGTGAAGGCGTACAATAATCAACAGTTGCCCTTCAATCCCATGAGCAAATCCTGGCCGTCTAAGGTCCCCTCACGACCTTTGGCCCAAAACACTACCTTGGTCACGCACCTAGCCAAAGCTAGCCACACCGGCCGCGCCATGCCAAACACGTCTCGCCATGGCCCCTCATGCCGCGCCACCATGCTGGCCTTCCCCATGCGACTACCAAAGTGAAGGTGTGCAATAATCAACGGTTGCCCTTCAATCCCAGGAGCAAATCCTGGCCGTCTAAGGTCCCCTCGCGACCTTTGGACCAAAACCCTAGCTTGGTCACGCGCCTAGACCAAGCTAGTCACGCCATGCGCCTAGCCCAAGCTAGTCACGCCATGCGCCCATGGATACCCCTTGGCCCCACATGCCAAGCTAAAACCGTACCTAGCCCAAGCTAGTCACGCCATGCGCCGATGGATACCCCTTGGCCCCATATGCCAAGCCAAAACCGCACCTAGCCCAAGATAGTCACGCCATGCGCCCATGGATATCCCTTGGCCCCACATGCCAAGCCAAACCAAACCTAGCCAAGCTAGCCGCGCCATGAATAACACACTTTGCCTTGGCCCTAGCCGTGCTAGTCACGTCACGACTATCCAAGCACCCTTTCCTTGGCCCTAGCCATGCCATACGCCTATGGAGAACCCTTGGCCCCTCATGCCAAGTATAAACACACCCTAGCCGTTCCACCCTGTTGGACCTCAATACGCGGCTACCAAAACGAAGGCGTGCAATGATCAACGGTTTCCCCTCCTCTCAAGATGCAACATCTCGACCGTTGAAGGTCATCAGGCTAGAAAGTTCCCCGAGATCGACTTTCCAAGCCACAACAACGTGTTACATGTTTTCCAAAAACATTCGAGACATCAACACAAACTGGGGGATTCTCTTTGGGTATTGGTTTGGTGGCCTACAACGTGCGGCGTACACTACGCCCTTCATAAGGAAGTGTCATAAGGGTGAGGCGCCTAGTAAATACGGGAGTTATGTGGGAAACGTTCATGGGACATAAATCCGTGATTTAACAACCTTATGGAACATTAATTCCATAACGTTAACAGTTTCATGCGTTAACCACTTTATGGAACATCAAGTCCATGCATACAGTTACCACCTCCTCCCATTTACTTCCCCACTCCTTAATGAGACCAGGGTACATTTCTACCTATACTTGTATAAATAGGTCTTACATATTTCCCTTTGAAGAACAAGTTCATTCGGACAAGACAACACTCAGAAATATTTATTTATCTCTCCTCGTGAACTCTCCTACCTTTTCTGATAACCAGTCGTAGAAACCCAACTGCTCTTCCAGAATCAACTATTCTGGTCTCACCACTCTCCTTGCTTCCCTCCCCAAAACCATCCCATTCTCATCCTCTTTGTGACCGAAGTAAGTCTGGAACGACCATTTATTGGTTTAGGCCTGACTTGTACATATTGATCTCTCGAATCTAATGTACTCCCTTGCAGTACATTGTTTAGGGTTTAAACAGTTTCTCACCTTCACACCCGCAATTACCAAAATTAGCAGAAACTATTTTCACCTATAAATAATTAGCGACCACAGTGGGAGGATTGATCTATCGGTTACAATGTCAATTTTGGACTGTCGATCTCTTTCTTCGATCCAGACAACAAGATGGTAGAGGAAGGCGACTCACTCCGGATCAGTATTTCGACGACTCGACTATCATTCATGACACGACAAGGGATGGATGGGGACTTCCCAGGGGTTAGAAGCAAAACGATCCGCCCAGGGATGAATGGCTCGGTTATTAGACAACTCAGCAACGACTTGGAACACTGGGGACTTCCCTTGGCCATGTTTTTTCCGTAAAACTTGGTCCTACGACCGGAAAGTTTATTTTCATCAGAAGACCTGAGAAACCGAGTAAGTCTTATTTAGACAAAATACGATGGATTTATTTTTCAATTTTTGATAAAACCTATAACTATGTTTCTTCCCATGTCATCTACCAACACACGGTTCCATGGTTTACCTGGGATGTCTGTGTCACTTTCATTCATAGCCAAAGACAGTTTAATTCTAAATATTTCATTAAATAAAAAAGGTATAACCCAAAAACCGTTAAGGTAGTATTTATCTATTAACCCGAGAAAACCAGAAAAAATCAAAAATCAAAAACCAGGCGCCTCATTTTCCTTTCAAAAAAAAAAAAACCTAAAGATAAGAAGTCCGAAAGACAGATATATATTCAAGGAAAGTTTTCCAACAATGACTTGCTTCTCTTGGCAAAGGACTCCTTTGTGCTCTGGAGAGCCTCACTTTTCAATTTCAATTGCCGACAAAATTTCTTGAATTCCGCTTCCTGCTTCTTCACCATGTCTGCGGATGGACCCTCGACTGTTTCGAACAACAACCTTTCAACATCAGAGAGACCTTCAACGAACCAAGGAATGTTGAATTCGAAGCCCACGCACATGTCACGGTGGAACTTCCATCTCGAGATTATATCCTCAGAAACTGTATGACCAGTCACATTGCACATCTCATCAATCTCAACAAGGTTTCCTCCACACGCTTGACCAACGCATGTCGACTAGTGATCTTCTTAGTCGTAACAATGTGACCATAGCTTTCCAAAATCTTGGTGTACAATGTCGCATGTTTAGATGGCACGCTAAATCCACCAATCAACACATGACCTGGGAAATGGGATGGATACGGAGGATTGAAGGTGGCACCTGCAACTGAATCAGCAACTAGCAGGAGATCCCTAACTATGATTTCACCCCTCGAAGTGCTCTTCTCCACCTGAGTCACGGCGGCGCCCTCGGGACGATGAATTTCCATGTCCAAATCGCTAGCTTGTGTAGTTTCCGCAGTAGGAAGTATGGTTACGTCTTCGCTCTGGTGGTCTTCCACTTCAAGATCATCCCCAGGAACGGTTTCCTCCTAAAATTCAAGATTTAGTTTACTGCAAAAAAAAAAAAAAAGGGGAAACGAAGAAAACGTGGGGGAGACTCACTGATTCACTTTCAGACTGACTAGAGGAAGACTCAGCACTGTTGTCAGAAGAACTACTCTCACCATCACCAGACTCAGAACTTCCATCCTTCTCGAATTCTTCATCACTATGGATAGGCTCGACAACGCTACTCTCTGTCTCGAAAAATGATACTTTTTGACTGCTCGCAAGTTTGGCAAAGGCGTTCGTACTACTGAGACCCTGGACGGAATACAAGAGCGCATTTTCAGAAAAGGAACAAAGATATAGACGTTCCAAGCTAAAGTCAAGAGGAGAGCCGTACATACCCGCATGCTAAACGAAATAAAAGTCGGTAGAATCATGGAGTCCGACTGAATACCACCAGCACGATTTTTATACCTTCGCTCCTTCACTTGGGGATTGTCCACGACCATACCGACGGGTTTAATTTTTGTTAAAGGAGTATTCCTCAACAACGGATGTCTTGCTAAAATATCAGCAGAAGGCCTACCACGAGTGTTCTCCACTACGGTTTAACAAATCCCTCGATGATGAGAAATACACTCTGCCAGAATGCGTTATACTTGGAGGTTGTTGATGGATTCCATTCCGCGAGCAGGAAAGGGAGACTTTTACCCGACGCGAGAGCGCCGGCATTAAGAACAGTCGACAACATGACTTCCGAAATGACCGGCTAACGAACAAGTGGGACCCCCTGATCGAAACCCATGTGCCGAGTTGCTCTATCGATGTTGTAAGAGGTTTCTTTGCAAGATCCTCGGAAGAAAGACGGCACGTGACCAGGCGTGCAGCTCCGCATGAACACCATTTCTCCGACACTCAGGCCCTCTTTATCAAAAATCAAAGACATGTATGGAACATGAGCAAAGGTAATGAACTGAGTTATAGACCCATGCAATGGATCCCACGGACGGAAATTAACTGCATGCGAGCTGTCAAGAGGTCCAACCAGGTTCGAACCAGTCTTTAGGTGTCTGTTCAACCAGAGCAGTATCCTCGAGCCACCCCAAGACTTAGGAAGTACAGCCAACAGTTTCGGGGCATACTTCTCGAAGTGCTCCCATATCCACGCTTGGAGAAAGGCGGCATGAACATATGAATAAACTTTCATGTAGCCGTTCAAGATACGCATGTCCGAAACCATTTGATCCAAGTGTGCATACATAGAACCAAGAAACAGACCACCAATGGGGAGAATGACACCTTTTGCCAATTTTATGGCAAACTTAATAAGTATCCATCACAAAAAATATATATGGATAGCCAAAGAGCCAAGAACGCCGCAACGTGAAGTGTACTGTTCTTCTGGTTCGATTCTAACGCGTCAGGAAACCACTAAGACACCCACCAGTCGTAGAAGCACTTCGTCTCATTCTCTTTCCGAACGAATCCTTTTGATTTCGTGACCAGGGCGTCATGCATCTCTTATTCATCTGCGGACAACTTAACATCAAGGTTTCCGACTACGGGAAGATTCAGCAGTACAGCCGCGCTCTCCAAGGAAATAGTCATTTCACCCCATCTACATACGGCCGTGCGGGTATCCGGACACCATTTGGAAACAAAAGCGACCAAGCCTGGAATATCTCTCCTAATCTGAAGCACTGCAGAAGCTGCAACAACATCAATGATCTGCACCTTGGTCAAATTGGTTCTTACATGCTCTTGGGTCATCATGAACCGCATCCATTTCTCGAAGAAATGCAATGGGCTCGCTGGGATTTTGAAATCAATAAAAGAAGCGGAATACTCTTTCATATGAAGACAAAACCGTATCACATTTCCGGGAGGAACCGACCGATCCCCTCCCTCACTCTCTGGGCCGGTCAGAAGTAGCGGCACATGCTTAAGGGGACTTCTCCTAGCAGAGATTATCGTGAAGAATTCATTAGCCACGTTTGGCTTGGAGTTACCAACATCCTTCGGTATGACAGAATTTTTCTCAAGCGGCGTCATAACAAAGATTCTCTCACATCACTTCCGCTTTCCAAACAACTACAACGAAACAATACGGGGAGAAATTACTACGGAAAATGCACGGACGTTATTTTTCCAAGACACAAGCCAGTCTGTTTCAAGGCTATGCCCTGTAGCATGGAATTATCGTCCAACTGGGGAGGTGCGCCCCACCATGGGGAACTATGCACACAGCCATACCAAAACAAGGAGCAAACCCTAAAAATCTAGGTTTTTGTGAGAAGACATGGACATTACTATCACGTGTCTACCTTGAACAGTGAGTAGGGGCGATCAACATTACTATGGTATCCATGCATAAGTGTTACGACAATATAGGGAAAAAAATACCTAAGATTCACGCCATCATTTCTACAAGGTCATGAAAAGGTACGCCTACAACTAGGGTTTACACCAGCAAAAAAAAAAACGAGTTAAAGAGAAGTGTTGGAAGGCGTACCTGGGATTCGCTCGTCCGCTCTACTTTACTGTTGTCACACGGCTGGGAGGAATAAAGAGGCGTGAAACAAAAGAGAAGTCGACCCTCCTTTATATATATATATATACATGGTACGTGGGAGTTTGAACAAATAAAGGATTTCCTATTTTGAATCAAGAAGGGAAAAGAGGAAACCGGTCCCGCAAAGACCAATTTCCATGTCCAAGACCACTCATGCCATATCACGGCCCCATCACACCATACCACGGCCCCACCGCGCCTAGCCGCCCATGTATGCCATTGCCGTGGCCTTAGCCAAGCCCTCTATCCATCATCGTGGCCCCACCGCGCCTAGCCGCCCGTGAATGCCATCGCCGCGGACCTAGCCAATACCTCGCTCCATCATCACGGCCCCGCCACGCCTAGTCTCTCATGTATGCCATTGCCTTGGCCAGAACCACGCCACCCCTTGGCCCCCTCGAGCCAAGCATCCCACTTGTGTCGCCTCCCAAGACCGCACCCCCTTTGCCTAGGAGATGTACGACCAGACCAAGCCGGTAACTTTCGCCTGACAACTCCACGGTCTACATTCCCAGTACAACTTACGTAGGGACGCAAGCCAAAACTTTCCTCACCACTCAAAAAGGTTAGTCGGATTCTCCTGACCATCTTTGCTATAATTTACACCTCGATTCCGTCCTTGTCTGTCATCATCATATGCTTACCTCGAAACAAGGCACCTGTTCTGAGCTAAGCAGGGGACTTAATGTTGATGGTGGTTTTTAGCTTAGGGTTAAAATCGTAAAACTCTAAACCCTAGAAGACAGTAATGTCACAACATTTAAAGCAACGAGCATTTATTAGGCACATTTACTGAAACCTTTAATGTGTCTCTAAAATAATTACCCGGGTATATTTTTCAAATTAGGGTTACGACGAGCCAACAATGATATTTCCGCCCCTCTTTTGGTAAATTGGACGATTTCTTGTTCTTTTCGGGAATAAGCTCCAAAATTCCCATAAAATATAAAAGAAAGATAATAACACAATTTTGCAAGAAAACTAGCTAAGAAAGCGTAACCAATCGATATTTATAGAGGTTTTTTTAGACACCTATCAAATTCCCCCACACTTAGACTTTGCTAGTCCTCGAGCAAACAAAACGAAACAAAAGTAAAATACAACTCCATGTCGTGAGGATACAGTTACTCTTAGCATGAATAACAGGCCTTTAAACCCCTAGGTGTCCCTAGTGGACGAGTTATAGTCTCGTGAGGGCTTACGAGAGATATACCCACAAAACCTTTAAGCCAAAACGAATAACAAACAATTAGCAATTACTCCCCGGAAGCGGCGCCAATTTTGGTGAGCGTCGTTTACTCAACAAAATAAAAAGATATTTCCCACTAATTAAATATAATATAACAGTAGTAAGGATCGTTCCCACGAAGAGTAATGCAATTGATATGTTATCTAAATCAACAAAAATATAAAACAAGGATAATAAGAAAAAGATATTGAAGAAATCCTTCGCAGTTACTAACCGTTAACTCAACATTATACCCGTTTATTTCTTGTTAGAATCAATTGTCACCAACCGTAGGAAAGCAGGTACGCTTAGCTATCCCCAAAACTCCTTATATCACCGGATACGGAAGCGCTCGACTACCGGATTCTATTCAAAAGAACCACCTTGACACGGAAACGCTCGACTACAAGATGTAATTCCCAGAACGCATTAAGATTTGTGAATTTAGGTTTGATCCCAGCATTTAAACTCGATACACTCGGTCCACTTACTAGTGTTGTCTTTACTCGCAATTTCTCCACAGAATCCCTCTCTAAGGTCTTGCGATTTCTACTTGTGTAGGAGTTAAGAGACAATTATGGGTCGACTCAACTCTCTACAAGTATTAGAATGATTAATAAACTAATCTGGTTGCGCACCCAAACCAATCTAAGAACCAATCATAAACATTCGATATGGTAAAAACAATCCACAATGAATTAATTTAAAACTTGAAAAAAACTTGCAAAATAATTGAGCTTCACAATTAGAACTTTGAATTCATCCTTACAATAAAAAGAATAGAGAAGAGATAGTTCTCCCCCTAAGGGGGGAGAAAAACAGTGAAAGGGAGATATCTCAAATTGTGCCTAGGCTTCCCTATATATAGAGTTTTGTAACCTCTTCTTTAAGAAAATTAGAAAACCTAGCAAAAATAGGAAAGTGTACCTCCTTAAGGATTGTGTCCCATGCATCAAATCCCGTTCGAAAAGGTTGCCAAACTCTGGACAAAATCACACGTCCAAAGTATGTTACGGCTCATGGACAAGGCTGGTCACCAAAGTCGTCAAAATCCCCAACAAATAAGTCAGGTCCAATGCTGCTTGCATATGGCAGAAGCCCAGCCCATTTTTCGTTATTGGCTTGTCAGTTCTGCGGAACTGACAGCCTATTTTCAATCCCATCTTCCTTCCGACTCGTATCCCTGGATAGATGCTCTTTCGACTACCAGTAGCGCCTCTCTGCCAAAATCACCAGCCCACCATTAACCACAACGACACCTTCTCCATAAATCCAGATATCCCGAGCCCAGCAACCACATACCACCAACTACAAACTCATTCCCTTTGGCTCTATGGAAGCAACACTCAATCAACATCTTACACTCAGCATCATATTCCCTTCACAGATGTCACTGTCAACGTCCAGACCCGCTCATCACATACATCGTCCCTCTCTTTTCCCATCAGTGTCGTGCTTACGTTCCTCGATCACTCCCAGCACCATGATAACAACTCCACTTTAGTCCAGCGTCACTTACATGCTCGAGTCTTCAGCCTCTTTCCAACCTTCATCCCAACGTCAACTCCATGAAACAATCGACACAACAGTATCACTTGGTCCTGTGTAGCCTTAACTTCTGCCAAACAAACCCATGTACTCAACCACTGACCATTCAATGTTTATCCCACTGCCATGCATCATCTCCGTTCATTGGAAACAACTCCATTTATTTATTGACTGAAATATCTCGAGCTCTATCACTTCCGATCACCACTATCAGCCAACTAACCATGAAAGACACCACAACTCAATAACCGAGAGTTTTAAGTCTCACTGTTATGCTCGGACTTCAACCAACATCACTATGATGTTGTCACCGATATCAACGAACAGCCACAGTACAAGTACATTTCAAACACCCCATTCTTCTCATCACTCGAACTTTCCATTCATTGGTTACGGAAGCAATACCATTAGCACAGCAGAACCCAAATAAAAATACCACGAATTCAGGCTTTCATCATCAACACTGCCAAGCGCTTCAACCACATCTCACTCCAGTCATTTCCATCTTCAACTGTTCTCTCCAACTCTAGTTCATGTCCTCTTTATTACATCGATGGTTGACTCACAGATAACAATGCCATCTCCATCGATCAAATTCATCATTATACACAGCAAGATTAACCCTCTCTCGTAATCCTCTATCAACCACAATCATCCTTCTTGACTGCACTGCCATACTACTCCATCCTCCCGGCTTCATCCAAACACTCGACTCTCAACTGCCATAATCACGTCCATTAACACCATCTCTTAACCCGAACTCCATCATCTCAGAAACATCGAGCTCTCCATCCATTTCCAAGATCAGTCCTTGTGTAAACACCCATGGCTTAACCAGCAGCTTGAGGTCAAAGCATCATTGCTGCCAATATCATTAATATGTGAGCAGCATCAGTACCTCTCAGCTTTTCTGCCATCATCGCCAGATCATCACTGCTGGAAAATAAATATGAAGCTCCCTTATTCTTTGTCCTATTCACAGCTCATAAGTTCATATTCTCATGGCAGCAGCAGCCACCAGTTCATTTCCGTTCAACCATCGATCACATCATACTACCGTAATGGCAGCATTTTGTCCGTCGTCACTATTTTGTAAGCTCAAAGTTCGTCTCATGGATTCTAACTCCATTACCTATACATTTCTTCCACAATCACACATGTGCGCTACCCTTGAGGTGAAGTCCACCAGCTTACTTCTGTGGCATACAATGAAGCTCAAAAACCACCTATCTTGTGGTTGTACTGCCCTGAAACTCCGGTGCGGCTACGATGTGGTTTCCCATGCAATGATATTTCCGCCTCTCTTTTGGTAAATTGGACGATTTCTTGTTCTTTTCGGGAATAAGCTCCAAAATTCCCATAAAATATAAAAGAAAGATAATAACACAATTTTGCAAGAAAACTAGCTAAGAAAGCGTAACCAATCGATATTTATAGAGGTTTTTTTAGACACCTATCAAATTCCCCCACACTTAGACTTTGCTAGTCCTCGAGCAAACAAAACGAAACAAAAGTAAAATACAACTCCATGTCGTGAGGATATAGTTACTCTTAGCATGAATAACATGCCTTTAAACCCCTAGGTGTCCCTAGTGGACGAGTTATAGTCTCGTGAGGGCTTACAAGAGATATACCCACAAAACCTTTAAGCCAAAACGAATAACAAAAAATTAGAAATTACTCCCTGGCAGCGGCGCCAATTTTGGTGAGCGTCGTTTACTCAACAAAATAAAAAGATATTTCCCACTAATTAAATATAATATAGCGGTAGTAAGGATCGTTCCCACGAAGAGGAATGCAATTGATATGTTATCTA
The DNA here is from genome assembly GCA_023529315.1 of Papaver bracteatum. Taxonomy (NCBI): domain Eukaryota; kingdom Viridiplantae; phylum Streptophyta; class Magnoliopsida; order Ranunculales; family Papaveraceae; genus Papaver; species Papaver bracteatum. The sequence continues at coordinate 955,350 of JAJJWX010002962.1, forward strand.
AATCAGCAAAAATATAAAAGAATGATAATAAGAAAAAGATATTGAAGAAATCCTTCGCAGTTACTAACCGTTAACTCAACATTGTACCCGTTTATTTCTTGTTAGAATTAATTGTCACCAGCCGTAGGAAAGCAGGTACACTTAGCTATCCCTAAAACTCCTTATATCATCGGATACGGAAGCGCTCGACTACCGGATTCTATTCAAAAGAACCACCTTGACACGGAAGCGCTCGAATACAAGATGTAATTACCAGAACGCATTAAGATTTGTGAATTTAGGTTTGATCCCAGCAGTTAAACTCGGTACGCTCGGTCCACTTACTGGTGTTGTCTTTACTCGCAATTTCTCCACAGAATCCCTCTGTAAGGTCTTGCGATTTCTACTTGTGTAGGAGTTAAGAGACAATTACGGGTCGACTCAACTCTCTACTAGTATTAGAATGATAAATAAACTAATCTGGTTGCTCACCCAAACCAATCTAAGAACCAATCATAAACCTTCGATATGGTAAAAACAATCCACAATGAATCAATTTAAAACTTGAAACAAACTTGCAAAATAATTGAGCTTCACAATTAGAACTTTGAATTCATCCTTACAATAAAAAGAATAGAGAAGAGATAGTTCTTCCCCTAAGGGGGAGAAAAACAGTGAAAGGGAGATATCTCAAATTGTGCCTAGGCTTCCATATATATAGAGTTTTGTAACCTCTTCTTTAAGAAAACTAGAAAACCTAGCAAAAATAGGAAAGTGCACCTCCTTAAGGATTGTGTCCCGTGTATCAAATCCCGTTCGAAAAGGTTTCCAAACTCTGGACAAAATCACATGTCCAAAGTATGTTACGGCTCATGTTCAAGGCTGGTCACCAAAGTCGTCAAAATCCCCAACAAATAAGTCAGGTCCAATGCTGCTTGCATTTGGCAGAAGCCCAACCCATTTCTCGTTATTGGCTTGTCAGTTATGAAGCGGAGACAAAATAAAATGTCCATAATAAAGACGCTTACTGTCTGCTCTAGATTCAACACACTTCCATTGTAGAGTCTGAGTAGATACTGCTACTTCCTCTCGAAGCATAGTAATTTTTTTGATCAGATTATTGAATCATTTTTTTCTCTTGAAATCAGTTCCATTCTTATTTCTACACACGTCTTTTTTTAGGAGGTCTATATCCATTATGTGGCATAGGGGTTACATCCCGTACCAAACTTAATAGTATACCACTTCTACGAATGGCTCGTAATGCTGCATCTCTTCCGAGACCAGGACCTTTTATCACGACTTCTGCTTGTTGCATACCCTGATTGACTACTGTACGAATATCATTTCATGCTGCGGTTTGGGCAGCAAACGGTTTCCCTCTTCTTGTGCCCCTGAATCCACAAGTACCGGCGAAGGACCAAGAAACCACCCGACCCCGTACATATGTAACCGTTACAATTGTATTGTTGAAACTTGCTTGAATATGAATAACTCCTTTTGGTATTCTACGTCCAGTCTTACGTGAACTAATACGTCCATTCCTACGTGAACCAACTCTTGGTATAGGTTTTTCCATCTTTTATCATCTCATCAATATGAGTCAGAGATATACGGATATATCCATTTCAGGTTAAAAAAGATCCTTCATTTTATTTTTACATTGGGTCCTTTTTTCGAAGGATTATCCTTATCTCTGTTTATGTCTCGGGTTGGAACAAATTACTATAATCATAACGACTTACTTCGATTTTGACTTTATCTCCTATCCATTTTTGTTCTTTCATTTCAGGTAACCCCCTTTGAAGTATCAACTAATGGAGGAGGAGTGATATTAGGCAACCAGTCCTTCCTCTTTTTCTTTTTTCACAATATAGGAAGTTACCAAATCAATTCAGATATCAGAAGGATCACCATATATAACACAAGATTTCTCCTCCGATTCCTTCTAGCCGAGCTTCTCGGTCTGTCATTATACCTCGAGAAGTAGAAAGAATAACAATACCCATTCCTCCTAAAATCCTAGGAATTCGTTGAGAGTTGGAATAGATTCGTAGACCAGGCCGGCTGATACGTTTTAAAATAGTTCTATATGGCCCTTTCCTATTCCTTCTATGTCGAAGGGTTAAAACCAAGAAATTTTTGTTGCTTTCTCGATGTTTTCTCACGTTT